>CM061115.1:5164000-5604749 GCA_030770115.1 Daphnia galeata
AGTCTTTCCAATGTTATTTCACCTGTATTATGATCAATTATAAGTACACATTCTTTTGTGTAGGGCTTTTTGGGACCTCTAAATACAGAAGTCTGTGCAGTGCCTGCACCATCACAGTGAGGAACAGTCACATTTACTTCATTGTTTGGCAATATGTCAACAGTTGCCATTTTACTGGTATCCACACTTGCTGGTTTAAAATCATCTAAAATTCAGGTGTTAAAATAAGAGTGTAAATAGCATTTGGAATGCTTTAAACAATATCTGAATTACATCGAAATGTATGAAATGCTGATCCCCTTGGGTTGGTAAAACTGCTACCCAAACGAAGTTCTTTTATTTCAGGTCCAAGCCCCAATTTATCAGCCATTTTAGCTAATGTGTATTTATTACTCGATTTTTGATCAGAAAACCCTAAATAAGAAACAAAAAAAAGTAATAGCATAAGTAATAGTCACAGTGGTTACAAATAATACAGAGCTTCCAACAACTCGACTCTTAAATATGGCCACGATAACGTTTTTCTATAAATAGTTGGATGACCGAAAATTTCGCTGTCAATTTATTATGTAACAATTGAAAAGAGAAAGAAATTATGTATAAATGACCTACTTTATACGTCACTATCAGCGGCAACTTTAAGCATCTATCTAGACTAAAAGCAAATGTCGTCGTCTAATCTGACACAAGTGAATGAAGAAAGTTGGTGGACTAAGTTCCTGCTTCCTGAAGATCTCAATAGGTGGAAGCTCGTATCAAGATTCAATCGACAATATACTAGCCTATGTAATAATATAATAGTCACATACATATCGGAACATCGATATATTTTAGTTACAGTATTATATAGTAGTAAAGATGCACTTATGTATATATATATATATAAGTACATATATAAGTGCATTATATATATATACCAGTCAGCAATTTTTTTAAATATATTCTCTTGTTCAAGCAACAACCAAATTGTTTAGATACATTTTCATTCGAATCGCGAACCCAAAGATTGAAATGAGATCAAACAAAGGAAATTGACAATAAATGAGATCGCTAGCTAAAAAAATTACAACTCGAAAAAGTTTATCATATTTATATCACGCTTATAACAATTTTTTGTTTACATGTACAAAAATGTAAACTCAATCAAAATTTGTTCACGTCGGATCGGAAAGTTTTCACGTTCTATTCCTACTTACCATTGTCAGCCAAAGGAGCATGGTCTCGCTCTATTTAAGTGGAACGCAGCTTCATGGTGGATCTAGAAATGAAAGGTTTAGTTTAATCTTATGAGCATCATAAAAAAGTATTGTACATAACAGGCATTTTACACATGCGGATGGTGAAATAAATGGAAACATTTTTTGACCGATACCCAAGTTATCATAACTTAATTGTGTTTATCATGTTTTTACAAAAATGAACCAATAAAAAAATTCACGTTTACGAAGAAATAGTGTGCAAAATTACTGCAAGGATAAGATCCAATCTTGCGTTTAAGTGACTAAAATGGTGAAATTACGCTTGCTTGGAAGCTTTGCGAATCTCCTACGGCCGACCCAAGCCAAATTTTTAAACAACGCAAATGAAGTGAACCCAGCAAACCTTTACTGCAAAGTGATACGGCCGATACCTCAATTACTCGTGAAAAAAAGGAAAAGTAATGTTCTCTGTTGCATCTCACAAAAGCTTACATGAATATCATTAGCATTCGATCGAACTGATTCAAGTAATTTATTTAAGTCTTTTTGTTGGCATATCAAGAAAGTTATACTAAGAAACAAATCAGAATAAGCCGCTAGTCCACTTATTTTAAGAATATCCAAGAAGTTGACTGTCTTTAGCTTAGCCTAAAATGAACACTGCAAGAATTCGAATGTGGAAACAGATAAAGGTCTGATAAGTAATCCACCTTTGATTTCAATGCACACTAAATAAACTGCACACTAAATTATTTGTGAAACTTTCTGAACTACATATGAGAAAATATGTATATAAATTTTTATGAAGCCTACCTGTCAACCAAACCTAAAGGATCTGACTGATCCTATCTCATCTTTCATCTATCAGAAATATAATTAGGGTGCAAATTTGGGCAACCCAAAGCTGAACGGCGAAAATGTGTGGCTCACGTCAAACGCGTCATATGAATCCATTTATTTTATTAAATAACGGCAAAAGTCACACACTGCAAGGTGTGGAAGAAGCGGGCACGACAAATATTGAAGGACAAAGGATATAAGAGGTCAAGTCTCCATAGAAGTCAAGTGATGAAGTGGGAAAAAGGTATTCCCAGCCTTTCTGTTCAGTACCACTTACCGCTGGAATCGTATGCTGGTGGGTGACCGACGAAAGGCTCTAGACCATTGACATGCATTCCATGAAGATTTAACAGTTGAGCCAGGGCAGTCCGGACACCTTCCGTAGCCAGGCTTCCTCCTACAAGTTGACTAGAGGGATCCACGGCTGCGGAATCTGAACCGTCAGACCAAGAGCGCCCTATAATTACAATCGACTTGAATTTGCCAGAAACAAAGGGCAAAGAATTCCAACACACAAATCGACATTTTTAAAACCTCTAATGCACCTAAAAAAAGGTAGCGTCTGTGCACTAGCAATCAAATATCTTTATCGATAAAAAACAGCGAAGAACACTTACCTCCTGCAAGAAAAATGGCTTCATGCGGATCAAGGCTAGATGAAGATGGATTTGCCGATTTGGCATTAAGCTGTGAGTTCTTGGAGGCAGCGGCTGCCATAATCAGTTGTGTGTTTAGATTTTGAACAAGTTGGGACGATTCGGCATCAACCTATACGATGAATTGATAAGAGCAATTGAAAAAACTATCTTTCAAATAGACAATTCGTAGAAGTTACCTTGTCATTCAATAGAGTGGTAATTTGATCTACGCGAACCGTCTGTTGGCTCGTGAGCAATTTCTTTATGGACGTCAACTGTTGCAACAAAGACAATGAAGTATTTCCCCCAGCAGAAACTCTATTGGGAATGGGAGGTGTAGTCGAATTTTCCGCCGAACGCTGCTGGTTTCGATACGCTGCACTGGGAGAGACGCTAAATCCACCAGCCTCTAACTTAAGATTTCGAGAGGAACTAGAATCACAATGAACAAAGTTAGTTATCTATATATTGATACATAAAACTATGGCCTCCTACCCTCCTGTCAAATTAGATTCAACAGTTTCTTCAACTGCACGACCATTCCCCGGTGCATTTAGTGTAGCTTGATGGCGTTGCTGCTGTTCCTGCTGTTCCCTCATTTGACGACGGCGTTTCTTGCTCCACAATTCATGACAATCTTGCCAAGTCGGTAAAATAGGAGGCGGGAAACTGTGATGGACAAAACAATACAATTAACATAAGGTATTTTTAAAAAATTGAACAATTATAAATACTTCTCAGGCGCCACAGATTTAAGCCATGGAGATTTCAATCCTTCTTCTGCAGTAATTCTTCTGTCTGGATCAAGCTCAAGCATTTTGTCGAGGAGATCCAAAGCCGCGGATGGCATAAAAGCAAATTCATCGCGAACTCTTCTTCGGTACGTCTTTTTGGGACGGAGCGTATGCCATTGAGGCAACTTGACGACCGCGGGCCAAACGGCAGGGCAAGGTGTACCACACAAACGAGAAATTAGCTCAAGCTGCATCATCTCAACATTTGCTTGAAAGACAGGCTTTTTCAGAAAAAGTTCACCCAAAATACACCCACAAGACCAGACATCTATAGCTGGACCGTATCGTTCTTCACCAAGAAGCAATTCAGGAGGTCGATACCAAAGTGTAATTACTTTGTTTGTATATGGGCGTTGTTTGTCTTCAGCATTGTATAAACGCGCCAATCCAAAATCGGCGAGTTTCACTTGCCCCCGATTATTCATTAAAATGTTGCTACATTTGATATCACGATGAAGGAAGTTTTTTTTGTGACAATAGTTCAGCCCATCCAATAATTGTTTCATTATAGATGCGTTATTTTGCTCGTTGAAGTCAACTAGTCCCGACTCCAACAGGCCCATTAAATCATGATCCATGTACTCGAATACTAGATAAAATGAGCCTTTGTCTTTGCGGAAGTCCAACGCGTCTTGTTTATCAGTGACAATTTCTTTCAAATTAACAATATTACGATGATTGAGTTGACGCAAGATCTTGATTTCACGTACAGCTGTGATTGGGAAGCCTTCCTTTTCATTTTCAAGGCGCACTTTCTTCAAAGCCACCATTTCGGTAGTGGCTTTATCCTTGGCTTTATATACTTGACCGTATGTTCCTTCACCAATTTGTGCTACCATTTCAAAAGTGTCTACACATCGAACCCCCCAATCCTTAGCCGTCATACTTTCCAATAGTTTTTTGCCATAAATGACTGGACGAAGAGACTTTGGTCGGGGGCCCTTTATCACGCCAACACTACCATCCAGATTGGAGGGAGGTGTCATTCCACTCATGTCTTCGTCTGGACTTAATTCTTCGGCTCCAGAAACAACAGACGGCATTGGTAAATCTTTGACGAGACTCTTGTTTTTTCGAGGCGGACTCTTTACGAAAGAGATTTGACTGGAAGGAGAAGGCGGTAACTCAATTTTATTTAAAGAATGCTGATGGCCTTTAACGTCCAAAATGGAAGTAGAAACAGGAAGGAAACCCACAAGCGATACAGCTGGGGAAGGGTGAGGAGGCGTCGTAGACTCTACTGGAATAGGAATATCCAATAAAGAATGCAAACCACCATCTGATTCACTTTTCAATTCAAAACGTTGTCTTGGTTGTTTGTCAAGTTCCTGCATCTTCTTTGATTTGGTTTTAACCATTTCAGCAAACAAGCTGGTATCAATCATATTTGCACGATTTGAGGCCAGAGTTTTGGGAATCCCAGAAGACACTTGCGCAGGTGAAACGACCGGGACAGGCTGACGACGTTGCTCACCGCTTCGGATGGGTGGTGGGCTACGACTACGACTGATCTTGTATGGGCGATCGCGAGATCGGTTTGTTTGACGTTTTGGAGACCAGCTACGTGATTTCGAACGGCGAGAAATACGTCCCACTCCAGAGGAAGGCGAACGAGGCCCAATTTTCTTATTGCGACTGGGACTACGACTTCTACTGCGGCCCCTACGTTTACGATTCGCCTCTCTCTCTCGACTACGGGAGCGGCTTCTAGTTTTCCTGCGTTTTCGGTTGGTCTCCGGATGAGGATAAGGAGGAGTTCGAACTCTTACTGGACTTTTATTGATGGGTTCTTTGGAAATTTTAAATTTCTCATAAGCTTTGGGAGGAAGTGGGGGGGTATGAGGAGATAATTCACCGATTCCATCAAATTTGAACGAGGAAACTTTTTCCGGTGAGTGCGGAGAGGGAGTGCAAGACCGTTGGCGTTCAGGCAGAATTGGTTTAGGTTTAGAGACTAATGCGTCTGATGAAACTTCTTTAGCTGACGACTCACGTGGTCTTGAGGGTGGGGGAGGAGACACGGATGAACCAAAACATGCCGGAGAATCGTCAGATGAATGTTCTCGTATAGCTCGAACAGCAGGAGGTTCAATTACTGACGATTTACGATTACGATATTCACCCGAGATTTCAAAGAGTTGAGCGCGCGATTCTTGATGCATTTGATCCTCTCGACTGCTGGCACTACGGCTAGATACATAACGTGCGTTACCGAAGGAAGTATCCCGCTTAGGTAAGACAACTATATCCTCTTCTGAACTCACAGGACTTCCTTCAGGGAACGAAGATTTGGAAGGAGGCGAGCGATGCCGGTGTTTCTTTTTCCGTTTCCGACTCAACGTTGGAGAACATGAGGGTGAACGAGACGGCGAACGTGATCTTCGTCTACGTTTTTCTTTCTTGTGTTTCTTGTCTTTACGCTCTTTTCTATTCCTCTTGCCTGACTTTTGTTCAGATGGTTCTTCTGATGCTTGGTCTTTGTTAAAAGTCTGTGAAACATAATCTCCAGCATTGTTGAGATCTCTGTTTCTCACTTGATTGCCAAATATGGGTCGGTGTCTCACAGGACTGACTTCACCTTCACTCAGACTTACTTGACTGTCATCTGTAATTTCACCTTGTTCAGGTTCACTGAATGCTTCAGAACTGACATCACTGTATTCTACAGGGGTTTTGTTGTTTGAAGAGCATTTTGCATCACGCAAATGCTTACCTTTGGAATATCCCTTATCTTTCATTTGCTTTCTGTTTCTTGATTTCTTAGGTTTCCGATGCATTTTTTTCTCTTTGCTTCGTAGGGAAGTAGGAGAAATATTAAAGTGATCATCCTCACTGCTGCCCATTTTTTGTTGACTTGAAGCTAATTTGAAGAAAATGAAACCTACTTCAACACAATTTTAAAAAGACAAAATAGTAAAATATTATGTTTGCAACATACAAGATAAATTGTCTACCTTTGAACAATCACTAAAAAAACTTGATTCTTTTAACTTACATCACATCATACGTCGATTAATGGAGTATATTAGATCCGAACAAACTTTTTCGATGTAAGAACTCTTTACAAAACTTTCATGTACCAACAAGAAAACTTTGCAATCACAGCTTTAAAAAAAACATTTAACATCAAATGCTTAATTAAAATATATGGATGTTTCAATGTAAACACGGATATTTCTAGATATGCAAGAATCGTTTTTCGGTATTTTCGCTTCAAAAAAATTCTGTCAAGCTTAAACCTGCAGCTGTAAGCTGTAAGCTGAGAGGCCAGAAACTTGCTTATCAAGAGGAATCAAGAATGTTATAAGTGTAGAGACATCTATCGTTAGTTTATGGACTCATTTATCCGACGTCTCAAATTCTTACTCGCGTTGCCGGCAACTGGACTGACTTTTAGTTTAAATCAAATAAGTTTGCCATTTAAAATTTAATAGCTGAAAAAATTCCTCGGACATATGACGAAGATAAAGACGAATAACACTACAAAATTTCAGGTTTTAGGTGAGTTCGCATTCGCAAGATACACACTGGTAGTCACTACTCAGGTATAGGCTACTTAGCAGTGTATTGGATTTTACGATTATTTAGGATTTGGTCAAATCATGAAAAATAAAAAGTATTTCAAATCCAAATCAAATCCAAATCTAAAAAATTCAATAAATTTCAAATCAAATCATTTTAAAAATGTGTCAAATCCAAATCATTTTTTTAAAAAACCAAATCCAAATCAAATCCAAATCCAATCAAATCAAATCCGAAAAATAATGAAAAATTTTTATTCCAAATTTTGTAGTTTACACATTTTCTGAGTGAGAAACGATAACTGTCTGATAGTCTATCTATCAATGATAGATAACAGTTCAAATAAAACAAAAAAAAAGGAAGAGAGTTACAGAATTAAATAAAGATGAAATTGGACATAATGAGTTAATCATTTAAGTTTAAGAGAAAGAAGATGGAAATTTTTTTAAATGAAAAGGGGCATTTGGAACAAGGCTGCCTTGATTTTATATTTGTATCCTTTTAGCTGACTTCATATCTTTAACTGTGCTAAAAGTACGCTCGATATTAGCTGACGAAGCTTTTACCCCCATAACGTCCCTTGCTATGGGTGCAAGTGCTGGAAATCTGTGGTTATTCAATTTCCAGTACTGCAATGGACTGAATGACAAATCAAACTCCCCTTCTTCATTTGTTGCAAGCGGTTCCTTTAGATAAACATCAAGTTCATCTAAAACCTTGTTAGCATCAGCTCCTGTACATTTCGGTCATGGTTGTAACAGCATTGACAACATGGGACGGGAATTTTTGCTTCGCTTGGGAGCTTTATTTGTTTCGGTCTCTCTCTCTCGCTCGCTTTATTCCATTATTTCAACGTGGTGATCGAGTTTTAAATTTTCTAGGAAGATGAAGGAAAGTTGCAGAATAAAAGGATGATGGTTTAAGAAAGTTTCCTAGAAAATTTCCTAGACCATACGAAGATGCAAAAAAGTTGTCTCTGATACAATTGTTCTACTAATTTTCGCTATGGAAATAGAAAAATTTTACGCAGTGTTAGTCTGTTAGAAGATATCCACTGTTGGCGACGAGCCGACGATTCGATACACTCAAACATCAATACTTAAGACCATTTCGCAATATCAATCCAAAAAGTCGGCTGCTTTTGTGAGGAATTTCCGACTTTCGAGAGGAAAGACTTACAAACAGCACGTTGCCAGACCTTTTTTTTTTTATTTGATTTGGTTTGATTTGGATTTTTAACGAAAATCAGGGCAAATCCAAATCAAATCATTGAGTTAAAAAACTTTTCAAATCCAAATCAAATCTTTGAATATTTTGGATTTGATTTGATTTGATTTGATTTTTTCAAATCCAATACACTGCTACTTAGAGAGAAGGAGAGAGGGGAAAGATAGTGCTTTTTGTTTGGAAAAGCTGCTTTCAGCGAAACTAGCATCTGAAGAGGGGTCCTACGACAAAAGGCGTATTAGAACTTTTTTTAGTTTTTAGATCATTATTAGTTCAGTTGGAACGGATTGTCGGTGGCCTGCGACCCCCGGGATATATGGTTAAATATCTGGTTTGTTTAATTTAATTATGTTTAAAATTTATCACAATTTTACTTTCTGAATATAAATGATAAAAATATGTTATTCTCTTTAATAATCTAATTCTCTAAGTTTTTTCATGAAATTAGGGGATTTTTAATTGACCCATGAATCAGAAAAAAACACATTATATCGGGCTACGCTTCGGGCGAAACAAAAAATGTTTCTTCCTCAGCTAATACAATGGCGCATTTTGAGTCCATTCACATTCCCCTCCCTCCTTCTCTCTGGGCACACTACAAAGTACAAACAGAGCTATGAGAACCCCTGGTAGTGCGAGCCTGTTAAGTAAGTGTAGTGGAGTAAAGTCATGCCAAAAGGCTATCTTAACCTAGGACAAATTGCAAAAATTAATTTTTTTAATGAACTGTATTTCTATCAAGCTAATAAATCCTTCATCCAAACCTTTCACAGAAAAAACTGTATTTACTAATAAATATATTTAATTTAAATTTAAAATTTTAGTAAACTACTAATTAAACACTTCATTTTTTATATTAAAAATCAAAAAAAGTCATGAAATGATACCTTGTGATATGCTGCATCATATCACCAAGTATGAATGTTATCCGTCAAACGGTATTATAGTTGTTGAATTTACAAGTTGTTACATTTTTAAAAATTTTACACTGCCGCCAAAAAGGTTTAACACGGGCTCTTATGCCCGATAGTCCCTAAGTAAAGTTAGAATAACTTATAAACTACAGGACCTAAATTTGTTCTATTGCTCTTAAAAAATAAAGAACATCCTAGCGTATAAGAATCTATGGTTTTATTACGGTGTTAATAGGAGTTTTTTTAAAGTTATTTACAGTTAAACTCAGTCTAGGATTTGGTTAAGTTTCCGAAAACATCCGCCGCAAGCGTTGTCATCGTTGCTATGAATACCCAGCAAACGCATTGTGTATACGCCCACAATAAATACAGTTATTTCTGTGAAAGGTTTGGAACAAGCAAGTATTTATTAGCTTGATAAAAATACAGTTCATTAAAAAAATTCATTCTTGCAATTTGTCCTAGGTTAAACTATAACTTTACTCCACTACTCCCCTCGGAGATTTTGTCAAAAGTGCAGTCGACTTTTCGATTTCGAATCGATAGTGGGAAATGGTCTTAAGGATCAATGTTTTAGCGCCTCTGTTCAGCGCCATCAGTGGCCATATTCTGACACAGCGTAATTTCATCACTTCTCTTTTCATCACGAAAATTAAAAAAAAAAAACATAATTCTATTAAATAAACGGTCTTTAAACCTTTTTCTAAGGTCTAGGAGATTTTTTCTTAGGACATTTTTTTTTGGACTTTAAAAAAATATGTGGAAAAAAACGTTTTTAAGCACACCCGCTGTGGCGCTGACCAGAAGCGTTGAGAAACACTGTTGAGATAAATATAAGTGGTTCTACCAGGGTTCTATAGCTCTGCTACAAAGTATCCTATGCAATTGTACAAAAAATGATCTAAAAAATAAAAAAAAATATGCTAATATTGATATCATTTGTTCTATTTTTTTTTTTCTTCCCTGTGAGGGGATTTTTATATGAAGTTTATAAAACCAGTGATTTTTTTCACTTTTGAAAAATGTCTGAAGCACCGCTACGTGGTACTAGTTACCTCTGTGATTCAGCTCTAACCAAAGAAGATATATCAGCCATATTGCAGAAGACAACATGCATGCTACCCAGGTATCCGTAGTCATGATACAAACATCACTTGAAAATGGCGACCTCTCTGGTGACATCAAACCTACAATCTGTTGATCGAGAAAAAATTTATCTGTGGATTACAGAATTAACAAATCCCGAAACTCGTGAAAGTGCCCTTTTCGAATTAAGGTACATAACATTCTATTTTTCAAATTGATTGGATTAACTTTTGTATCAAAGATATTCGATTTTATCTTTGTTGAATTCATGATTTGTCTTTATTGAAAGAAGCATTTGCATTTCCTTATGTTTGAATTACCAGCATGTGTTTTATATGATGTAAGAAGAAGATAAGTTTGCAATTTCCAATGTGTTTTCCAATTGTTTTAAACATCATGGAAACTATGCCAAGTGAAAGTTTTTCAAATAATTTTTCTTTGCTTTCATTTACAGTAAAAAGAGAGAAGTTGTTCCTGATTTGGCTCCAATGCTATGGCATTCATTTGGAACCATAGCAGCTCTTTTGCAAGATATTGTTAGTATTTATCCAGCAGTAAGTCCACCTACCCTTACGGCTCAACAGTCAAATAGAGTTTGCAATGCACTTGCTCTTCTGCAATGTGTTGCGTCACATCAAGAAACCAGATCTGCATTTTTGCAAGCCCATATCCCACTATTTCTTTACCCCTTTTTGCACACTGTGAGCAAAACAAGACCATTTGAATACCTTCGTCTGACAAGTTTGGGAGTCATTGGTGCTCTGGTTAAAACCGATGAACAGGAGGTCATCAACTTTCTTCTTACAACAGAGATAATTCCATTGTGTTTAAGAATAATGGAGACTGGATCTGAACTGTCCAAGACTGTTGCAACTTTCATACTTCAAAAAATTCTCTTGGATGAAACTGGGCTTGCTTACATATGTCAAACTTATGAACGCTTTTCTCATGTTGCAATGATACTTGGTAAAATGGTTTTATCATTAGCCAAAGAACAATCTGCTCGACTTTTGAAGCATGTCGTCCGTTGTTACCTTCGTCTTTCTGACAATCCAAGGTAAGGGACAAGCAAAAATGAAATCTTAGAAAATGAGATGATAAATCAATCTTCGACAACTATTTTCCTCTAGAGCTCGAGAAGCATTGCGCCAATGCCTGCCTGATCAGTTGCGTGACAGCACATTCTCAGCATGTCTTAAAGATGATAAGTCAACTAAACAGTGGATGGCGCAACTTTTGAAAAATTTGGAAACCACTAATGGAATGGTAGATCCTCGAATCGCCGGTTTGCCCTCAATGACTCAACCATAAAATGTTAAAGAAAAAAATGCTCTTGTCTTGTCTTAAGCGAAATATCGATCAGAATTATAATACAACCTTACTGTATTGTTCTTTTATTGCAACTAAACTTGCGTTTTTTATTTTTGTACTAATTATTTTAACGTTTATCAGAAAAGGTTAAATGAGGAATTCGGTTGTGAATTTGTTCGTGCTTGTGAAGAATAATTGAGATTGTGTAAAAGCAGTGAAAACAATAACCCATCCATTGACCTCGTATAGTTGATTAGCAAATTGTTTTAAAAACAAAAGGTGTCAATGACAATGTAATAACGATAATTTAAAAAGGGCTATATTTGGGACCAGGAGGTGCCGGTGTGGCGGCAGGTCCCTCTTGGTGTTTTTTTTTTTTTTTTTTTTTTAATTCTTCAAAAAAAATTTTCACCACAAATTTTAAAATTTCGCCTGTATGTACATTTTTTGGCATGAGACATGATACAAAAAATTTTGAAATAAACGCCGTCTGTTCGGTGCAACAATCAAAAAACAATCTGAAGTTGGAGATCTCGCAACGGCGTTCTTTGGAAAAGCCCAACTCAAGGAAAAGTAATGCTTTAGGTGTAATAATAATAATACGTGCATGGATGTTCAATTCAGAATTTCATGTTTCACTTTCAGATAGAGTGGAAATATGTACTCCACTGAATTCGTGGAAGCGAGGTATGAAGGCTAGCGACAGAGTCGTCGACTGTTTTATAACATTTTCCCTTCTTTTTTTTAGTGATAGAAGGTGTTTACCTTCTTAAACAAATCTCAATCTCATCCTTATGAAGGAGATGTATTTATTGAAACTGGAGCACTTGTCTTGACTGAAGGAACAAGGATTTTTGCAGAATGTTGTAAGTATTGATTCTCTTTCTTTTGCGACTCATTCAATTAACTGATAGTTAAATTCAGGTTAAAGAACAGCAGAAGAAATTGAAAACACCCTAAAGATGCCAAATAGATTGCATGAAAGATAGAAGAATTAGCTAAAGTCCCCCAGTATGTCACATCCGCTTACTTGCTGAATTCTTACATTGTGTGTAACTCTGTGGCAATGACCACTACAGTCTCTGCAAATTAGTTTCTGTCCTTAACCCTATTGGTCATCGGAAAGAATTCATGAGTGCTCTCAACTTGCTGCCTTGCACTTTCATCCTGTCAGAATTTTTACCCAGTAATGATTGTGGTGCCAATTGACATTGCGATAGCCAAAGAGAAACAATTGATTAGTCTTCCTGACTGACTCCAGTTATGCATTCTTTACAGCATTATTGTGGGGGATCTCTTACCATTCAACGGGAAGTTAGCATTTCATCAAATCTACTTATGGTTGAATGTAAATAATTTACTTCTTATTTTTTAAATAAACAAACTGAAATAACAATCCGTAATTCCGGGGAATTTGGTTTCGTACTGCTTGATGATGCTTCAGCAGGACGGCTCTGTACATTTGTCTTCTTGTCGTATACATATTGAATAAGCTGAAAAGAGATATTAATACATAAATATAGAATGAAATATACTACTCTGGAAACTTCTGCACTTTCTTGAAAATGAGGATCAGTAATAATTAGAATTTCTGGAAAATGAGAATCAGTAATGAAAATATTTAGAATAAGAACAGGAAAATCGAATTCGGACAAGACACATCCGTCAAGGAAAACACTCGTCTTGGCAAAACGTAAACAAGAAACAAATGACGAACGACGCTCACAATACCAGAATTGTGTCGTTTTGCAAATTGAAAATAGGTATAAAAATACGTAACTAATCACGATAAAAACTACATCTGGTGTTGTAGTTTTTCACGCTGATTCAGCTACACATAAAAATAATTTGGGAAAATGGAAACTCCGAACGCTATCTGTTCCTTCAACTCACCAACTCTCGGACCAATGAAACCCCTTTTCCCCAACCCTTGAACCAATGGGAAGCCTTTAAAAAGTCACATGGGTCCATTAAACACTTTTTGAGCCATAAGTGGCGTAAAAGCCTTCTAGATTTACCGAAGTAAATCTCTCAGGGATTACCTTCAACTGTATGTTTATCGACAATTTTTTATTCATATTCAATAATTTTTCGTTTGGCCTCTAATCTTAAACTTCGTCTCATTTTATCAAATGTACTAATACTAATATTAATAACAAACTCGTGATTTCATGAACAAAGCAAAAGCAGAAGGCTTTTTTTGTCAGTGTAGTAAGTGTTCCACTTTCTCACATCAACATTCCGCACAGTCTGTCAAATCCCCCCTATCCACAAAAAAATTCACCCTCTCCAGCCCCCTCCCCACACCACCCGCAAAAAACAAAGAAAATACACCCCGTTCCCAAAATCCAAATCGAAACCGCAAAAACGATAAAAGCGGTTTGATCAACAGCTCTCACGATCCCCTGAACAGATCGGGATTATTTTCATATCAAACTGTTCGTCAACAAGTTTGATTAAGCCCACCCACCATAAACAAGATCAAAGTGAAAAATCCCACGAAACCCGCTCATTGTCCGAAAAACCTCCTTATTAGGGACAATAACACCCCACAGGACCCTCTTGGAATCCAAGAGGGAATTAAGTATCCTTCACACTTAAGACCGATGTCCTTCCTCCTTTTTCCTCCCCCCCCCCCCCATCGTGAGGGGTGTCCCGGCAAAATATTCAGGTAAATTGCCCAATTGTACTCAATTAGCTCAACCTTAACTGGGTGTGGACACGATGTATTATAGCCATTTGACGCAACACAAAAACAAAAGAAAAACGGGTTGTCTTCCTCGGGCGATTACGACCCTTGCTACCTCAGACGCTTTTCGGTTTTGACGCAACGAAGTCATGGCTGGTCCTAGATCAAGTGCAAGTTCTAGTTCCAGTTCTAGTTCAGAGTCATCAAGAGATTCTCGTCAAGACAATCGCGATCGAGATCGCGCAATCCGAAATCAAGAAAGAGGAGACATCAATCAAGAAGATCAAGATATCTTAAACCGGGTGCGTGAGCAGCACGATCGTGAACGACAGGCCAGCAAGAACGTGAGCAACGAGAAATAGACCGACAGATGAGAGGAGAACTTCCTCCTGATGGGGGCCGTAACGTTGGTGCTGGTGAGGCTGAAGATCCGACCAGAGATGGCCTGCCACGGAGATTTGCAGTACCAAGAGAACGCATGCAGATCGTCAGAGACTGGATGACTTCAACCCTGAATCCTGCGGAAGCCAAGCAGCTACGAGAAAGTTTTTTGCCTAGCTTTACTGACACCGATTTCGATTTTCAATGCCCTCAAGTGGATTCCTCTCTCGCCCGTCGTTTCAAGGATCTCAAATGCCCCGAAATGACGAAAGCAGAAGCTACTGAAAAGTCTCTGAAAGCCGAGCAATACAAGGTCCTAGATGTCGCTCGTCCGCTTCTTTATCTGAAGGAAGAGATGGCCGAAGGAGAACTTCAAAACTCGCCCATGGCGGAGGCTGTCGACGTCGCTCTACGTTTGTGGGGCCACACGTTTCATGGAATCACGGCCAACCGCCATGAAAACTTGTTGAAGGTATCCGATCCAAAATTCGTCTCATTGTTAAAAGAACCGGAGCGTTTCAAGGCCAAGCAGTGCGGAGCTCTATTCTGCAGTCATTTCATCAAAGAAATGGTCGAGAGGCGACTAACGACCAGAAATTGAGAAACATCGGGCGCCCGGCGGGCCAATCATCTAGTTTCAAAAGTCGCTACTCGATCACCAGCTATAATTCAAGAAGTTCCGCAAGTGGTAATCACCGCAGTGGCTTCAATGGCAGCAACCGAGGCGGTTACTTCAGTGTAGGCAACAACTCGAATGGAGGTTATAGGAGCAACAAGCAGAAATCGAGCCAAAGGTATGTGACAATTTTATCCGCGCCTAAACAAGCCGCGTGTTCTCCCCCTGTTGGGGGAAGGTTACGTTTTTTTTTGTTGATTTCTGGCAAACGATCTCGAAGGATCCGTGGATCATTCAGAGTGTTAGTGAGGGCGTTAAAATTAGATTTTTTATCCCCGCCGTTTCAGGCACATTCTCAGAGTAATATGCAAATGGGCAAGGTTCAATTAGATACCTGTGATCAAGAGGTAAAATCGCTTCTGGAGAAAGAGGCCATTGAACTGATCGAACCAGGAGAACGTTTCGTCAGTGGCTTATTTGTGATCCCGAAACGTACGGGAGGATTTAGACCCATCGTAAATTTGAAAGCGCTCAACAAATTTGTTAGACCCGTTCACTTTAAAATGGAAGGTATTCCCCTCCTTCAAGAACTAATCCGCCCAGGTGATTATTTTACTAAAATTGACCTTAGAGATGCATACCTCACCCTCCCTTTACGCAAGGAGGATCGGAAGTTTGTGCAGATAAAATGGGGGGAGGTTTAGGACCCTTGCCTTTGGATTTTCACTAAGATTTTAAAGCCAGTCATAACTTGCCTAAGGAAACAAGGAGTTCGTCTCATAATTTATCTTGACGACATACTTTTGCTTAACAGCTGCAAGGAAGGGGCCAGGAAAGATTTTTTATTGGCCAGGGAAATATTGGAAAATTGCGGTTTTTTGGTAAACGTTGAAAAATCAATCAAAAATCCAACGCAGATTATTAAATATCTGGGTTTGATTGTAAACTCCCTCCTTCTTTCTCTCTCTCTCCGTCAGGAGAAATTGTTCGAAATTTTGAAGTTATGTGGTGTCTTAATGAAACGTGAAACAACTTCACTCCGGGAGATAGCGAGAATATTAGGGAACTTAGCTTGGGCTGTCAAATGCATTCCTTTCGCACAGGCTCATTACAGGGCGCTGCAGCGTTTTCATATTCGTGAAAGCTCTAGATCCAACGGGAATCTCAGTACTATAGTGTCGCTAGACAAAGAATCGCGGGATAATCTAGCATGGTGGGTCGAGAACATTGTGTCCTTAAATGGCCGAGCGATGGCTGTAGAGCCCGATATTATTATATACTCGGACGCGTCAAAAAAATGTTGGGGGGAGTTCAAAATGGTGTTACAACAAGAGGTTCTTGGACGGAAGATGATAGGCATCGACATATAAACGAGCTCGAATTATTAGCGGCCCTATTTTCATTGAAGGCCTTTACCGGGAATTTACGCAAAGTTTTTGTCCGTCTGATGATGGACAATTTCACGGCTGTGCATTTCGCAAACAAATCAGGTGGGACGAAGTCGGCCGAGCTAAACGCCATCATGTTGGCTATCGTATCTTGGTGTGAAAGTAGACAAATTGCGATCCAGGCGGTATACGTACCAGGTATTTTTAATGTGGTTGCAGATCACCAGTCCAGGCTGAATCTGTTGAATTTGGTTATGCAACCATAAGACGCGGGAACTTATCTCTCTTCATTGTTTCGCAGTGCCACCTGTCATTGCGTGTTTAGCCCGACCCTTCTGTTTCCCTTACCTATCTATTTGCATACTAGTTGATGTCAGACCCATATTGAACGAGGTCCCTTCTGTCTATCTGTGATCTCTGATACCATCTACTCTACTGAATTATTGGTAATTATTATGCAAATTTATCTGTATGTCCATTTTGTTGTCAGAACTCCTGTTGTAATACAGAAGCCTTTCTGTGGGCCAGTCAATCTCCTTCCATAAATTTTCACAGGTTATGGGCCCAGATTATCGCATAACTGCAAAAACACGAGAATGACTAGCCCAACACTGAAAGATGTTGGACACATTGCGAAGTTTGATGGAAAGAATTTTCCCCTATGGAAATTCGGATTCTGGGTGATTCTTGAACACCACAACCTCGTGTCCATCGTAGATGGTACCGAGAAGAAACCTGTTGAGGTATGATAAAGTCCACTTTCTATCATACGATATTTCCAACAGATGTAAGAATCTTTGTCTCTTCCACCACAGACAAAAACCGCTGAAGGTGTGGTCTCAAACCAGAAGCAGATAGATGCGTGGGTGAAGCAAGACATTTTAGCTCGATACTACCTAACCGCCACCATCGAAACATGAACATGAAATGTGGACAAGGCTTTCTGTCCAATATCTACAAAATGCAGCTGAAAACCAACACGCTCTACGTCAACGTTTCTACGACTATAAGTTCCAGCCAGGGCATGATGTAATGGCACACATCACGGCAATTGAAACAATGGCCACACACCTTAATGACGCTGGAGCAACGATGGACCCGATTCAGGTGATGACGAAGGTAGTTTGTACACTCCCACCAACATTTGAAAACTTTCTATCAGTATGGGACAACGTACCGGCAAATGAGAAAATCATGCAGTTGCTGACTTCACGTCTACTACGAGAAGAGAGTGTGAAGAAACGATGGTCGAGCGAAGACACTGTAGACACTGTAGACACTGAAAAGGCATTTGCCAGGAATCAACCCACGTCTAGCCGTACATCAAATCCTACCAGCAAAGGTGCTCCCAGAAGAGGAAGATGAAGTAGAGGCGGATATAGCAAGACGGCCGACAAAGAATGCACGCACTGCCCCGGAACGTCACGCTTCTCTCACACATACGAGGTATGCAGAGTACGAATGAGAGATGAGAAAAAGAAGCGAGAGGAAGCTGAAACATCCAAAAGCGAGTCATCTTTCACTTCCATTTTTAAACAAGACGACTGCTATCTTTCATCCCCACGTACCATGGCACTCATGTGGTCACACTGGATCGCTGACTCAGAGGCGACAGCCCACATGACAGATCAACGACAAGTTTTTCTGATTATGAGCCGTTTCTTTCTCTCTCATCCTTTTCAGTAAAAGACATCGGAGGAGCGAAACTGTTCGCCAATGGGCAAGGCAGCGTCGACATATTCACAACTGTCTGCGGTGTTCGACACAAGGCCACAATGAAGAATGTTCTGTTTGTCCCTAATCTTGGAGCAAGTCTGATATCAATCACAGCAGCCACGAACAACGGCATGACAGTTGTGTTCTCTGGAGAGAAAGTAATCTTTTCCCGACTCAACAGGACCCAAATGACCGGTAGCCGTGTCGACAAGCTATACCTCATGGACATTGAAGTCTGCACAGGATATCAAAACGTCAAAGAAGATACAGCACACTTAGCAGACCCAAAGAAATCCACCATTGAGATCTGGCACCAGCGTCTCGATCATCTGAACTATAAGACAATCCTAGAAATTTCCAACCTAGGTTTAGCCGACGGCCTATTCCTTCCAAAAGACTGTGGTATACATGAAGATATTTGCCATGGTTGTGCGTATGGAAAAATGCAGAGGAAATCTTTCACCATCGGTAGGTCTAGAGCAGCATATATTGGCCAACTTATCCATTCAGACTTCTGTGGACCAATGCAGACACCGTCTTTAACAGGAGCAAGATACTTTCTTTTGTTTACAGATGACCACAGTGCCTGGAGACAAGTATACTTTCTTAGACAGAAATCTGAAACCCCTGACAGATTTAAAGAATACGTCACATTGCTTCGAAGTGAAACCGGCAACTTTGTCCATGCGCTGCGAACAGACAACGGTGGCGAATACTGCAGCAACATTTTTCGCGAATGGCTGTCAAAGAAAGGTATAAGACACGAATCAAGCGTACCTCACTGTCCCGAACAAAATGGAGTCGCGGAACGTGCAAACCACATAGTTGTAGAAGCCGCAAGGAGCCTAATCCACGCCAAAGATCTTCCAATAAAATTCTGGGCGGAAGCAGTAGCATGTGCAGTCTACACGCTAAATCGAGTTCCATCAAAAGCAAGCAAATCAACAACATACCAAATCTGGCAAAAGGCAAAACCAGACCTGACAAACCTCCGCGTTTTTGGATCCACCGCTTTCGTGCACATCCCAGCAGCTGAAAGAAGAAAAATAGACCCAAAAAGCACCAAATGAATCTTTATTGGGTATTGCCAAACCCAGAAAGCTCATCGCTTCTGGGATGCAGTCGCTTGCAGAGTAAAAGTAAGTCGAGATGCAATTTTTGATGAGAACAGACAATTTGATTTCGTTAATTCCGTGGCCAATCCAATTGAGGGAGAGCTCAATATTGACACCCCTCCTATCCGCAATGAAATGGAGACTGTCCCATCGACTCCAACTGACTTCAGCCAACCGGGTACGCATACGGCTCCCTCAGGAATGAATCATCCGTCTGAAGATTCACTGCAGTTTCCAGAACCGATACCATTAACTTCACTCGAAAAAACTCCTACCCATCTTTCCGCCAATCCACCGTCAGAAGATACAATACCCGCTCCAGCAACGCGACCAGAAGAGCAAAACGTACGCCGATCAAGACGTCTGCAAGGCCATAAGGCACTACACTCACAAGAGACGTCCCATGGTAGCCCGTATGAACCAAGTGACTACGCAGATGCGATCTCATCACCTGACGCGCACCTTTGGAAAGCAGCCATCTTAGAAGAATATGAGTCTCTAATTAAAAATGACACCTGGACACTGAGCAGTCTACCAACAAACCGCACCACCATAAAAACCAGGTGGGTCTTCAAGGTAAAACCGAGTGCTAACGGAAACCCACCCAGATACAAAGCCAGGATGGTAGCAAAAAGCTTTACTCAGCGACCAAGAATCGACTACAATGACAATTTCTCACCGGTAGTAAAGATGGACTCTCTCCGAACCATTCTATCCTTGTCGGCAGCACAGAATCTGGATATGACACAACTGGACGTAAAAACAGCCTTTTTATATGGGGAAATCAGCGAGGAGATATACCTCAATCAGCCAGAAGGATTTATCATCCCCGGAAAGGAGAGAGACGTATGCAAATTAAACAAATGTATCTATGGTTCAAAGCAGGCTTCCCTTGTCTGGAACAAACATTTTAATAAATTCCTTCAAGACTTTGGCCTAAATCCCAGCGTATCAGACCCTTGTGTCTACTCATGTCAACAGGGAGAAGAATTCACCATCATGGCGATTTGGGTAGATGATGGGCTCATCTGCAGCAACAACAAAGAATCAACCACCAGAATCCAACAATACCTCAGTACTCATTTTGAAATGAGATCCGGCGTGGTTGTCTATTTTGTAGGCCTCAAAATCACCCGAGATTGGAGCAAGATGACCGTGTATCTATTACAACCCGAATACATCAACAAAATCATCCACAAGTTCCACATGGAGGAGTGTCAGCCCAAAAGACTCCCAGCAGATCCCAATTCTCGCCTGGTGACGAACAAAAAACCATCACTGGAAGAAAACGCTGAAAAAGAAAGCTTCCCATATCGTGAAGCCGTCGGCAGCCTCATCTATCTGGCCGTCACTTCCCGTCCGGAAATCTCTTATGTCGTAAATCAAGTGGCGCAACATTCTGAAAATCCCAATAGATCACATTGTACAGCGGTAAAACGCATAATCTCCTATCTTAAAGGAACCACTCAGCTTGGAATCCAATTTGACAGAAGATACAATAAGGCCATCACTGGATTCACTGACGCAGATTATGCCGGGGACCTGGACACTCGTCCCTCGACAACGGGTTTTGTTTTTCTTCTAAATAGCGGGCCGGTGTCATGGAGTAGCCGAAGGCAACCTTGCATCTCTCTATCAACGACAGAAGCTGAGTTTGTCGCGGCCAGTGAAACCGTCAAAGAGGCCATCTTGTTAAAGCTCCTATTGACCGAGATAGACAACAACGGAGACAAGCCAATCCCAATCCTGTGCGACAACGACAGCACCATCAAGTTGGTGAAGAATAATCAATTTCATCAAAGAACCAAACATATCGAGATCCGGCACTACTTCGTTCGGGAAAATCAGGAGGACGGCGAGATCGAAGTTTCCTATGTGCCGACACAAGACAACCTGGCAGACATCTTCACGAAGCCCCTTCCCAACCCTCGGTTCAGTGAACTGAGAACTAGACTGGGAATTACGGAAGTTCCACACATCTAATGTTTGAGGGAGAGTGTTGAATTTGGTTATGCAACCATAAGACGCGGGAACTTATCTCTCTTCATTGTTTCGCAGTGCCACCTGTCATTGCGTGTTTAGCCCGACCCTTCTGTTTCCCTTACCTATCTATTTGCATACTAGTTGATGTCAGACCCATATTGAACGAGGTCCCGTCTGTCTATCTGTGATCTCTGATACCATCTACTCTACTGAATTATTGGTAATTATTATGCAAATTTATCTGTATGTCCATTTTGTTGTCAGAACTCCTGTTGTAATACAGAAGCCTTTCTGTGGGCCAGTCAATCTCAATCCATAATTTTTCACAGAATCTGGAAGCCGGCGATTGGAAACTACGGCCGAAATCTTTCAAGCAAATGTTGTCTTGGTGGAGCCTACAAATAGATTTATTTGCGGCAGCTTGGAACCGACAGCTGGACAGGTTCATCAGTTGGCAGCTACAGCCGGACGCGATGGCAGTGGATTCATTCACGCTGGATTGGGGCAATTGGAGATGCTATGCGTTCCCGCCTTTCAAACTCATCTACAGATACTTGTCAAAGATCTGGAAGGATCAAGCGGATGTACTACTGCTGACGCCGGTCTGGCCAGCACAACCTTGGTGGCCAACGATAATTGAGTTGGCATACCAGCCGCCTCGTATCCTGAAACCGGTGGTGAATCTTTTTTCGGATCCGGAAGGGAACTCTCATCCATTGTTAGCTCCAGGGTCGTTGCTGATGGCCGCCTGGGCCTTATCAGGCAAAGATTCGAAAAGAGAGGCCTTTCGGGCAAAGTGGTCCACCTACTCCTGGCAGGAAATCGTGAAACCACATCAACTGCCTATCAGAGCTGCTGGAACGGTTGGGTCGGTTGGTTTACAGAACAGAATCATGATCCCGTGTCTCCTGCTCTAGGTATAATTTTAGATTTTTTGTCGGATCTTCACGGAAAAGGGTTGCCTTATAAATCGATAAATGTTTATCGTTCGATGCTCTCGGGAACTCTGGAGCAGATAGAAGGCTACGATATTGGCAAACATCCTTTAATAATTAAATTAATGCAGGGTATATTTAATTCCACACCGCCAAAACCGAAATACACTGGATTTTGGGATGTTGATGTTGTTTTGCGCCATTTACAGGCACAGGGACGGGATGTAGACTTGAGCCTCACTTCCTTGTCGCATAAACTTGTCGTTTTATTAGCATTAACATCCCTATTTAGAGTTTCCAAAATTGCAGCAATTGATTCGGAGTCGATGGTGTTTTCTGGTCCTGTCGTGAAATTCGCCTTATTGAAACTCAGAAAAAATCAACGCAAGTCTAAGGTTATCAAATATTTCTCGTTGAAGAAGCTGAATCCCTCCTCTAACCTTTGCCCAGTCCTTTGCCTCGAAAGGTACGTAAGTGTGACTCAGTCGTTCAGAGGATCCGCTTCCAAAGATATTAGGCATTAAATCCCCGCATGCTCTAATCGGAGCCTCATCTATTGCTCGTTGGATTAAATCGGTGTTGGCCGAAGCAGGGATCGACATATCGGTTTATAGCGCTCACTCTACCGGTGGAGCTGCGGCGTCCAAGGCGAAATCTTCTGGGCTGCCTATCGAAACAATTCTGCGCACGGGTAGCTGGGCAACGGAAAGTGTGTTCTCCACACACTATAATAAAAGCATCGTCACCGAGAATTTCCAGAAAGTAGTTTTGGAAGTGGAGTGAATACAATACTTCAAAATCATCCAGTTAAGGTTGAGCTAATTGAGTACAATTAGAAAATTGCTCGAGATCGCGTAGCGATCGATGAGCAGTTGAAATTGTTAAGTTAAGGAACCCACCCACCATCCCAAGTCATTTAAAGTTCTCTTTTGTATTCACAGGGGTCGTGGCAATGGCTATTGACCGTCACTCAATCATCAGGAAGTTTCCGTTACCCACAGAAGATTTACTATTTATAAGTTTGTAAAGGAAGCCTCAAAGGTCTGAGGTGGCAAGGGGCGTAATCGCCCGAGGAAGACAACCCGTTGTCTTTTTTTTTTGTTGCGTCAAATGGCTATAATACATCGTGTCCCCACCCAGTTATGGTCTCTCTAATTTAATACAATTTCAACTGCTCATCGATCGCTACAAGATCTCGAGCAATTTTCTAATTAATTGTAGTATACTACGAATAGCTTTTTCTGAACGGTAATCTGACCGCTAGATGCGCTCTTTGCCGGAATCGTTGATAGAAGGGGATGGGGGGGAAAGTTTACACTAAGGGAGGTATAGCTTGTCAATCGGCCTAGTAGTTAAGTAGGCCATGCATATATACAGTCATGCCTGCAATTTTCTTTAGCAGGCAAATGGCTCTGCATGCTTTTGTTTTAATTTGACGGAAGGGATACTTAACGCCTCTTTACCTATGCCTATTCTTATTTCTCTTTACTAATATCTTCCTTCAAATTCATCCAATTTTCCCACCTTTTTTAAAAGAAAAAAACAGAAACAAGGAAAAATATAAAGGGTTCGGTAGGCACCATAGTATCCCCAAATTAAAATCAAAACATATATTGCTTTTTTCCTGCTAAAGAAACTTACAGGCATGACTGTATGTCCTTGTTGTGCTGCCATCTAGTGGCTGCATGGTTGAACATATAATTCCAACACTCTCCCTCAAACATGTAGCCACAATTTAGAGAAGAATACTTTGTTGTAAAATGGGAAGGAGCACAATCATTTGATGGATATAATAATGATGGTTATTATAAATAACGCAAATATATTACATGAATTACAAATAAATATATGTGAGGAGATGCTAATTGTTTCTTGATCCCGGGATGATATACAAAGATTCTTTCCGGCTGTCTTGATTTGAAGTACAGACTGTACTTCATGGTCTTGGTAAGCAGTGAGTGCAGACATATTCCTTTACAAAATATTGTAACAAGAAGAAAAATGTAAATGTTTAAGCGATTAGGCGTAACTTATAAACCAATTTTGTTCGAACACAAAAGTTTTTGGTTCTTTGTAAACTAAACAGCATACAAGTTTCGTACTTAGCAGTGGATAAAGAATCTGATTTATGTTAGTGTGAATCTCAGTTTTTAAAGGGAATCAAACAGTAAGGTAAAGGTCAGCGAGATTTTAAAATCTCAATTTACGTCTTCGAGTTGGGACTCGGATTAAGTCTTCGAGTTTGAACTCGGATAACTTCGTCGAGATTGAACTCGGATAACATCGTCGAGATTGAACTCGGATAACAGCGTCGAGATTGAACTCGGATAACAGCGTCGAGATTGAACTCGGATAACAGCTTCGAGATTGAACTCGGATAAAGTTTTGTGGAGCTCAAAAGGTGATTACATGATTGATTTTCAAGACAGTCTCCCTTGAGAGGATGGGTGCCTCTGGAACACACTCTCCCTTAAACGAGATCAACTCTGGGTGAATTCTGTGAGTGCTAAAGGCGATGTTTACATAACACTCTCCCTTAAACAAGCTTTAGATACTCCAAAGAAACAATTCATTGAACATTGAGAGAAAAGAAATGGTTAGTTTTCTCACAAGTGTTTGTTGACAAATATCCCGCTCAAATGGAACTATTGTCTTTAAGAAAAAGGATTTTGTTATGTAATTTGCCAATTTCGGATGCCCCGTGAAGATATTGAACATCATTAGTCAGCTCATCGACGTGACTGCGTTCTTGAAAGTTGTGTAATCCTGCTTTTGTCTAAAACATTAAATAAATTTGATAAATGAGTGAGACAGGATGATAAAGAGAAAATAGATGAGTGAATGATGAGCTGACTTTAGTTTACGGCATGCGAATCACATGAGAACATAGATGCAAAAGACACTTAGAACTATATATAATGAGGAAATCGAGGATTGATCTCGGAAAACATCATTTCATCATTTGGTGTGGATCGATAAAGATGCCGTTCCAGTTGCATCAGTTGATCGTTAACTTCCCGTACAGCCAAAACGTCGTTCGTATCGACATTGGCCAGTGCATCATCCTGGAAATGCCGAGTGACTTCCACAAAATGAACAACGGTCTCTTAGAAATAATTCATCGTCGTGTTATTGGCTTCTAACTGATCACCGTAACCCGATTGAATAACGACCACTTGTTCGTCCAGGTAAGTGGCATGCCAGTCGAGATTGATTGGAAGGACGTCAGCTTCTAGTAAATTATGGGCCACTTCGATCCATAGTTGGGTGACGGCCCGATGGAGAACAGATCCTACGTTCATAATGTTGGCCAACAGACGATGTTACTCGTAGGGTGTGTAACTAAGTGGATAGGATCTTATATCCTTTTGGTAGGTGTATCGGAAAATCGATAGAAGATACGCCAAAGATGTGCATGGAGACCGTAAGATCGCTACCGCTACCTAAAATGTTCACCTTGGGTTTGGCAGGATGATTGGAGTCCAGGTAACGAAAGAAATTAAACGTAAAATAATATACAGAGCCAGTACTTTTGGCGTCACGCGCATTCCTCGACACTCTCTGTTTCTGAGTTTTCTTGGATAGGATAACAATTAGTGAACAACAGGCTGAAAGTACGAAGTCTCCAGTTTTGCGTTTTCAAATTCCTACTGGCCTCGTTCAAACAATATAGTGTCAGGTGCACTTGAAAAATCAGACGTCACACTGGAGCTGCTGGGTTTTTCTAAAAAAACATTGTTGGCCTGTGGGTAGGACCTTGGATAGGCATAGAAGTTCTGATCAATACTACAATACGCTATTAGCTCTGTGTTCGCATTTTTTTTTTTAGTCTTTTCATTTTATTTCCTAAAGAGAGGAGTATAATTAGGTTCGTGAATTTTTGAAGCTTTTGTTGATGGAAAAAAAAAGTTGGAGGAGAGAGAGACGATGTTTACTCAACCATTCTCCCTTAAACAAGGCTATCTATCCTAGGAGCGATCATTGAAAGAAAAAAAGAAAATAATTACAATCGGTTTTTACTTAAAAAAAGAGGCTGAATTGAAAGGACAATTATTTTGATTAATAACCAAATTATTAAAACTATAGGGCCAATTTTTTCTCAGATAATACAGTGCTGGTCCACTTATAGAACCGACCTGTGCGTGGTTCTATAACCGGGTGGTTCTATAATCGAGCCCTTGATCCCAGTGCCACCTGCCGTCGATTCTGTCTATAGACAAAATCCTATAACTTGAAATGCTATGAAACGTTCATCAAGTTATTCAATGCGCCGTGGGTGGCGCTGAAACACGGCAGAGCCATTTCGATTCTATAACCGGAATGGTTCTATAATCGGGCGGTTCTCTAAGTGGACCTTTTGTTACCGTCTTTGTCAATGCAGCACATCTCAAAAATACGCTCAGGCATTGGCGCCGATGGACATAAACAGATGAACCTATTATGATGTAAGTTAGTATTACAAGTGTTACTGAATCCTCCGGCGTGACACAAGAAAAGGAACTTATTGTAAATGAATAACTGGATCACTTCGAGCCGATCCATGGCTCAAAGTTCGTCATTTTGCCTTTGACAGAGTTTGGACGAAAATCTAATGGCTAAAATTATTTGATTATGATTACAGAACGTACTGAATTTCATTAGTGGCGATAGTGATTGATGCGACTCCTGATGCAGGGCTCCTATAAAATACTTTCAGTAATTGCTTGCAACAGCAAATCGTAACCGAGCTAGGCAGTATGCCATGTTTCCTAAGTTGATTCTTGATTATACTACATCAGATTCACTATTAGGAGGAGCTATGGTTCCTGTCGATGTTAGTGGCAGATCTAACAATGCCTTACAATACATGACCAGGTTAGATAAATTCTGATAAATTATGTGTCTTACAGAATGTGGCGATAGATTGCTGCATGATGGATACTGATTCAGGATCACTCATTGTGATATAACTGGAGGACAGTACTTGCACATTCCTAGTGTTGCTGCATAACTAGAGTATTTGCTGAAGATTTGCATGGTACATAGAGATGATCTCATTGTCGGGTTTGTCGTTCGGTTTTCACGTGGGGAAGAAAATTGTGAAGTATAAACGCTATAAAGAACTATGATAGCTATTACAGAAATACCTTTTATTCTCAGCCTATCAGGTCTCAATGAGTCTGTTAAAAAAAACACAACCCACATTAGATTTACTTCACAAAATGTTCAGGATCTTTACTCGTAATCAGAACAATAGGAGGAGATGAGATGATCATGACAATCAATTTTGATTCTCACAACGACATGCAAATTGTTTTTCAACAGTACTTGGCCACCTAAGCAGTATACTATTAGTCGAGAAAATTGGAGAAGTGACTGATGGTTAGCCTATATTAAATTTAATAATATGATAATCCACAAATATTTTAAGAGTAGGTGAATAGATGAAAGAATTTCTGTTATTCCTATATGATTATTTCACTTCAGAAGGGTACTTATTAGTAGTTAGTACTTACTAGTTGGATTGGTGATAGAATAATATATGAAAAGAGATTTCTTACTTTCAAATAAAACCACATCTGATGCATTCGTCGAAAGAGAACCAAGCTGTGAACTTTAACTTGAGTTACGATGCAACTTGTAACACTTTTAACATTAAAAGGAATAACTGTCAGTTCGAAAAGTAAAATACTTAATCTTTAGTTTCTTTAAGTAGCTCAAACTAATTTGAACAATAATAAATAGATTCCATTAAAATGATAGACACTAATAAACATTGCACTTGCATTCCATTGAGGTGGTCTACCATTTTATATTAGCTATTTATATATTATTAGTTATTTTTGGTTGAAAGTTACGACAAAGTAAATGGGGCTATTAATAATAAAAAAAAGTGTTTAATAGTATAAAGATAAATTGAAAGCTTATTTCTCAGAATAGCTTAGCTATTATTAATTTTAAATATTTGTCGAAGAGAATGGTATTACCATCACAAATCTGAAATTCGACAAATATTTGGAGTTCAAAATATGGGTTTCACAAATGTTCAGAACTCGATTAATCAAAGATGCAATAACTTATTTAGTAAAAAAAACGTTACGTTGCAACTTGATTAGCAGTCACGCAGGGATAAATGTCAGTCCAACTAATGACATATGAGATAGGCTATATCTGGGCCCATAACCTGTTGGAAATAATGATTTATGATGTACATATAAATATAGTAGAATTACTTGAGTTGTATAGGTGGAACCGTAATAAGGTTTATTAAACAGTTAAGAGAAGTACAAGAGACTTAGTAAGTGATTTGATTAACCAAACATCAGCAGAGCTGGAAAGAGAGAGAGATCAGACGAAGATCTTCAACGTATAAGTCAACAACATGTCATGCAAACTATCCTACCCTAGCAGCGGTTCTCGGTAGCTAGTCGGTAACAGTTAGAATTACCCTGTTTTTACCTCTAGTTTTTGGTATTTTTAAGGGCTAAATTACGTTCACCAAAAAATGTGAGGGACTATGACAAAAAGAAGAGTGTATGTCAATTTTTCCAAGTTTATCTTAGGTTTTTACTGGCATTTTTAATCATAAAGAACATTCTTGGAAAAAGAGTTGAAATAACTCGTTGCAAACAGGTAAAAAATACTATGAATAATAAAGCGCTATTCCACCTGTTTTTCACTAGTTTTGAACTCGTAATTTTAACCAAATTTCAAAACTCTTAAATCAGAAAATTTCAGGGTAATAAAACTCTTTTTTTCTTCGTATAACAGACCAATTCATAACCGTAATCAGAAAAGGTTTTTTAAATCGGTATTTATCGGGTTGGCAAAATGTAATATCTACCGACTTACATTTTCTATGAAACGGTAAAATTCAAGTCTAAATGACTCTTTTTTTTGCCTTTTTTTAAACTAACTTAAAACTGACACAAGAATAGGTTATTTTTATCCGTTTTCATCTCGTTTACCAAGAGTAATTTTTACCCAAATCAATTTTCACTGGCACGGTAAAGTTCAAGTCTAAAATCCTCTTTTTTCTCCCGTATTTTAAACTTAATTATAACTGACACCAGATAGGGATATTTTCATCCGTTTTCATCGAGTTTACCGAGAGTAATATTTAAGCATTTTCATTTTCAATGATATATCACTTTTTCTATCAATTTAACATTAGGTTGAAACGGAAAAATAATGGTTAAATTCTCTTTTCATTCATTAGTAAATTATATCACATTTATAAATTCACAGTTACGGCAGTCGGTATGTTACGGTTAAAAAACTGTTATTTCCAATTTGAATGTGGTATATTTTACCTATAATTAAAGACTATAACGAGTAAATTAAACCCAAAACTTGACTTGGAAGAAACTATGGCAGGAACTCCCATTGAAACTGGGGGAAAAGCGCCGTATTTTTTCAGTAAAACTATTGGTAAATTACACTTTTGTGCACTATTTATACTGAGGTGTTGTCCAAAAACCGCGGTTCTTGGGAAAGGGTGAGGTTGGTTTCGTTTAGAGTTGTATTGGAGTGGGCGATTCTTGGGTGGGTAAAAACCCACCCGGATTTGTTTGGAGTTAGATTGGGGTGAGAATAGGGTTGGTGGATTTCCACCAAATTACCACCCTAAAACCACGTTTCTAACGCTTGAAGTTTTTCTATTTTATCATTTTTTACTGAATTTTTAATGAAAAGTCAATAGTTTATTCGTTTAAAAACACCATTGTTCAATATAGCAATGCATAGCTACAGTAAATTTGTAAATTTTGCTATTTGATTTCATTTATTTTGTGTTTAGTTAGGTAATTTTCAATTACTATATGTGTAAAGAAGAAAATATTTCTAAGTCCCCATTACATTCCTTGCCTATTTGGGACATACTTCACGTAAATTATATATTATCACTCATTAGTGGCTCAGTCGGTAGCAAGCGTGAAGTATGGACTTGTTAACTGAGTCCGGTAAACAAGTTCGATGCCAGGTGCAGGCGAAGAAACATTTTATAGGTTATGTAGATTTTGGTTGTGGAAATAAAAATATGGGGATGTGGGCGGGTAAGAATTAAAAAAAAACGGGTGGGTGGGTTGGTTTCACCCGATGGAATGGTAAAAATTAATTAAAAAATAAAATGGTAAAATTAGGAGTTTGTAGACCGCAAAAACCCCCAATTACAACCTTTTTATTTCCCAATTCGAATATTATAGATACGGTAAGATTACCACTTATGTCGGGCGAAAAGACGCACTCTTGGGGTAAAATTGCGGTTAAAAAAACTAGTATATTAAAGGTAAAAATATCCTTTGCATTCCCAATTTGAAAAAAATTATGGGTTAGAAAATACGGTTGAATTACCAAGTATTGCGGGCTAGATAACGCACTCTTTGGGTAAACTTACGGTTTAAGACCCCCGTAAATTACCATTTACCGGTTTTTCTCACCGGTTTTTTACAAATTATTTACCGTAAACCGCTGCTAGGGTAGACATACGTGGCATATATATGTACTTGTTGTGCTGCCATCTAGTGGCTGCATGGTTGAACATATAATTCTAACACTTTCTACCTCACCGTCTTCAATCAACGCGATCGCACGCGCCTCGACACGAAAAACTCTACCACGACTCTCAGCACTTTTCTTGACACGTGAAAAAAACCTTGACTAAACCCTGCGTCTTCACCATGTGACGTGCGAACTAAGCAACGTGTATTAACGGTATGACGGCTACAAGGTCCCATACATAGAGGCACTACACACTTATATAGGGGAGACTGGAGTAACACGGAACAGTTTTCTTTTTTCACGCATATCGCCCAATATAATCATCCAATTTTATTTTATTTTTCCATTTTTATATATTTTTCACTTAAATGTACCCCCCATATTTTTTATTTAATCTTAGAGCAAATTTCCCGATAGGGATTCTATCACCAAACGACCTGTCCCGTCCCGTCTCCCGATTCAACCCAACCCACACCAACAGATGGCGTTGTTCCTCTCAGTGAGATAGGAAAGGTGTTCATTTCATTAATGTCTTATACGTTTTTTGTCTGATAGTTAAACAATTAGGAAATTTTGATCATCTTGTGCAAGAAAATGTGTTACATGGAGCCGTCATATTTAGATTTTTATTCGTCGACGAAATCATAATTAAAAACTAAAATTTGTGTTTTCGTGTTTTATTAAACTGCCGCTAGATGATTCTGACGCATTGCTATAACTCCGTGCTATATAAACATAGCCAGATTATCTAGGCAATCTCGGTCTACTGTTTACGTTTATTAGTTTTTAATTTTTGATTAGACAAATAGACAGTTCGGTTCGTCAGTTCTGTGATTGCAATCAATCAATGGATGAATTGCTGGATTTTCATTCAGATTCTCACATTATTGGCGTTTTCCAAATATTTGGTCCTTCATATCATTTGTGAATTATTATTGTTGATGCAAAAAATTTGGTCCCTCTTGAAAGCTTTTTATAAATGTTATGAGTTGGTAAGAAATGTGTAAGACTTTAACTGTTTGAAATTAATTACTTGTATTTTTTTCTTTTAGTATTTTACTTTTGTCTTTCAGAAGCTAGTCACACAATTTGTGGAATGAACACAAGATTAAAGGCTGAACGAGAAAGAAAATGTGAGAAAAATGATGTCTTATTTCAGAAACTAGTCATACAATTTATGGAATTGGTACAAGAATAAAGACTCAACAGGAATTATAACATGTAAGAATAATTGCAAATCAAAATTTAAAAGAATTTGACACTTATGTCAAGTATCTCATGTAAGTCTATGGTACGAGTTTCTCTTGATAAGACTAATCATTCCCTTTTATTTAGGTTGACACTTGACAAGACTTCATAGTGGAATGAGATTGCTGAGAAACTAAAAATCTTTTCTCTGCCGGCAACTAAGTGCTACATTTTGGTAATCTAATTGATGGGATTTAACATACTGAATATATGGCAAATATTTGCAACATAGGCATAACATTGGCCCTTGAGTTCTTAAAGTGGACAGATCCAGCCAATCAGTTATTCCCCGTCAATAAATTTAACAAGTAAGATACAAAACAAACTTCTAATTGAAATTGTGTAGAAGTCAATCATACTAATCATTTACAGGATTGTTCTTGGAGCTTTCTTCTCTTCTGAGACGCTTCTTGATGTTGTGTTTGGAGAACTAACTGAAGAAATGACAGAGAAAAAGTATGAAATCTATTATTCCTCAAGGAAATCTTTTCATTTCTCTAATTGCATTGTAGGTACATTGCTCTCCATTTGGCAAACATTGGAAATTGCCAGTATTTATTCAACTCAGCAGGAAAAACAAATTCAGTTACTCAGGAACTCAATTCTAAAAGTATGTTTAAGAAACCTTTTGGATTTAAATCTTATTACGAGATGCCATTAAAATAAACTTTATTTTCAGTGCCGTGGAGTCCAGAAGGGAAAAAGATATACAACCGAGATTCCTTGTTGGAATTGCGAAACAAACCGGCTTCTTAGATATTACCTGAAAATTGGTCAACGATGAAGTTACTCGTGGTCTGAGGTATTTTTCATTTATCACTTCACATTGTATCAATCATCAATCATAAGTCATAAATAACTGGAGCTGTCTTTCGTTGTTTACTTTTCCCACTTCTTCTCTCCTAGGAAAAGATTACAAATAAAAATCCTCCACCAGAACACCCGACTACTGTTGAAATCATCCCGGAAAATGTAATAGCTATAGATCTTATTGCAATTGTCAGTGCGCGAAAAGCCAAAAGTCGTGCGCAGCTTACAACGATGCGCACCACTGTGGCCTATAGGGGAACTAAACTTTTTTTTTTGCTTGACTCCAAGTATACTCACCATACTTTAACATTAAGCAGACGGATTTTACTCATGTCAATGCAATCTGCAATGTTTTGAAATTTGAAAAAGTAAAAAGTGATGTAGTTTTATAATGAGTGGTAGCCGAGTGTTGTACTGTTATATAAACTATCCGAAACTATTCCAATTCCAGTTACATCCCTACCTTGCAATTGGAATAAACCAGGGAAAGGACCTGTTAGTTACTAATTCTCATTCAATTAAAAATATATTTCTAACATACTGATAGTTTCTTTGTTACAAATTAGGTAACTGTTGGAAAAGTTGCAGATTTAACTTCAGTCAATCCTCGAAAGAAAAGTTGTTCAGTAAAAGAAATATTACAAGTTACTGATGAAGAATTCAATTTTTGTAACGAAGAATTGGCTATGTTAGATTTCCTACCAGTTACATTGTCAAATATGGATCACTATGCAGCGTCTTTTACACCACCCACAGTGACCCACAAAGTCCCTAAATATTTAACTACATTATTTGATTGCAAGTCTTGTTCGGATAAGTTTAGTCGCAACCTCATAAGAACTAAGAGAAATACATTTATTTCAATTCATTATTCATTACATTTCAATTCTTCTATTTTTTCGCAGTAAAATTTAAATAAACTCAATCTCAGGTAAACTTTTTGCAAATTCCGATAGTTTATGACACTCGGCTACCACTCATTATAAAACTACATCACTTTTTACTTTTTCAAATTTCAATAAATTGCAAATTGCATTGCCATGAGTAAAATCCGTCTGCTTAATGTTAAAGTATGGTGAGTATACTTGGAGTCAAGCAAAAAAAAAAGTTTAGTTCCCCTATAGGCCACAGTGGTGCGCATTGTTGTAAGCTGCGCACGACTTTTGGCTTTTCGCGCACTGACAATTGCAATAAGATCTATATGAAGATTTTTGTAAAGCTCAAACGTTTATTCCTACTTAATTATGTATTAAGGATTATCAAAGAAAGAACCCAAGTCTAAATCTGCGAAGATGCGAAAGCGATCTCAAGAAGACATTAGCAAACCAAAGAACGCTTTCAAGTTAAAGGAAAAAATAGAAACCATTCCCGATGAATTAGGCATCGAGGTAAATAGGAAAGTGAATTTCTAATACGATAAATTTACGCATTTTTTCCTTTTGTTTGCAGGAGTACATTAAACAAGTCGCCGAGATTTTAAACGGATCGAACCCTTCAACCTTTGTGAAGCTATTGCCTAAAATCAAAGCTTTGAATCTTAATACTGAAGAACGGTTATCGGAAGTTTCGAAATTGCTTTATGAAAAGGTATTTGGAGTGTTATATTTATAACGCAAGCTAGTTATCATTTAAATGTTTATACATTAAGCTGTTGAAGATCCCAATTTCTCGTTGATGTACGCCAAAACGTGACAATGTTTGTCGTTGAAGAAGCCAAGCGTTTCGAATCCAACTGATGCGTCAAACTTCAGAGCAATGTTATTGGCTCGATGTCTTAAGGAGTTCGATAAGGCAAGCACTGGGTAGTACGACTTGGTAAACAAAAAGAAAGAAATTGAATGTGCTGATTACCAAACACTCAAATGTTTTTATGTTGCCCAAGCATGTCTATTGTCTATAATGATTGACGCAAAGGACGTAACTGGATTCTGTATACTTAAAACTTGTTCCTAAGTAGACAATTTCATAATTTATCTGTCTATGCCGATCCTACTAAGATTTTTGTTGTTGCATTAGAAATAAAATGATTTATTTTGATTTGTTTTTAAATTCGACTTACCATTTATTATTATTTTTTAAGTTATGCCGAATCCAGACCATTTGAAGTCGATTTCCATGAGAAGTAAGTTCTGTGTATAACTTGAAATTTGAACATCACATAAGAACTGCGTCATTTTTCGTTTTCTTCATTTTTTCGTAAAAATGTTAAAGCTACGCAATTTAATTTACATTTTCAGGTGGCATTACATGGAATAATATTGAAGACATTTACCTAAATAGTCAGATGGAAAATATATTTCTTACTGAAATTCAAAAGCACGATTTGGAATGCCGACTAGAAAAGTTTGAAATACCGCAAGGTTAGTATCAAGCTAATCACTTTTTTTTAAGCTAATCACTAATCAGTGATGAAGTTAGATTGTTTTTGATTAAAATAATTATTTATGATTATTATTTAGTTTAAACTGAATGAATTAATGAATACCTAGTTGCTGTAGGCCTAACGCTGTGTTTGTTTCATTCACCGCATTGAGCGACGTGGCGCTTCACTTTCCTAATAAGAGAATACAAAATGCAGCGCCGTCGCTCAATGCGGGTGTGAAGGAAACTAATACGGGATTGAGAAAATTTCATAAAATATGGGCTGTATTTAAATTCTAATAACTTAAAAACTAATACCCCCTCCCGAAAATCTTTTACTGTGTTTGTAGAGGAGAATATGCTCTTTAAAATAAAACAAAAACGGAAGAGGAGGGGATTACAGGTAACAAACGGCAGCGATTTTCGCTAAAGCCGTTTCCTCGTAAGCTCTGTGTTAAACACGGAAGAGGTTTTTCGGTAGTAAAAAGGGAGACGCAACTCATTTTTCCTGTGGGGTTTCATTAATTTACAAGTTAGGGAAATAACAATTGGCATGCATGTAGACCAATTAGTAATAAACAAAGTTCATTTTTTTAAATTTCAATTTTTTTGTATTTAATTAGACTAAACTACAATACAAAAGTACACATATTTTATAATTGAAATTAATTATACTAAATATTAACATTTTGCGGGGGGGGGGGGGGGGGGGGGGGGGGGGGTTTAGGAGAACATAAACAAGGTTAATATTAATAAAGCTCATGTAAAAAACAAAACTTTGCAATTTGTTTTGGGTTAAAATGCTATTTTGACTGGACTATATAAGTTATTTGAGTAAATTTACAGTTGGAACAAACAGGGATGTTATTCATTTTCTTTATGATGATCATGCAATCTTATTTTAACTCAATTCCTTCTTTGATACACTTTACAGGTTTTTATGATTCTTATTTGAAGTAGGACCTCTTCGAATGTGACTAGCTCTCTTTTTCATTTAAGGCACTCTCCAGAACATTGGTAAAATCACTAAAATGAAACATGTTGAGAATGTCACTACATTAAAAAAATAGATAAACATTTGTGTGTGGAGGTCCCCATCAGTTTGCATAAATTCCCTACTCCATTCAGCTTTAAGCCGCTTCTTATCGTCAAGACATCGATCGAATAGGAAATATACCCGGATCTGAACAAGCGGATACAGTACACGACAACAAACCATTTCCATGTTTCTAATCAATATCGATTTCCCTCTTTTACGTACTTTTCACGTCGCTGTTGTTATTCGGATCTATTTGGTTCTTTTTTTCTTTTCTTTACGTGTGAATCCGGGTAGACAGACGTCGGTGTGTAATGGATACGTCATTTTACTCCTTAGCGGGTACCGGCAATGCTGTATCCAGGGCGCTTAATTTAAAAAAATAACTGTTATTTACTTCTCATGTGCCAAGTCTGCGATGATTAGCTGAATGTCACGATCATGAGAATGCTGTCCTTGACTTCTTGCCGAACAAGAGAGAACCGAGTCGAGAATGTGGGGCTGCATGGACGTCGACTTAGTATCATCGGAAGTGTCAAAAGTCAGACGGCGTGAATTTTACCGATTCTGAAGTTCATCTGCGTAAAGAAAGGTTGGATTTTGCGCGTGATCTCCTTGTCACGTCTAGCACCTCGTGTTGTCGTAGCCGGGTGTTTCGACTTGTGTTAATTGATACGTGTTGATGAAATCGTCTTCGCGGACGCATTAAAGTGGAAAGGATCTTCTGAACGTCCAGGATGTAGTTTACCATACGTAGTGTATGGTGTTGACCGTCAGTGAGGGTACTCTTACCGCTTCCAGCCGTACTCGGCCGTACCCATCAAGACGAAGATTTTTTAATCACGATAATCGTACGGAGGTGGAGAGAAATCCATCCGACTAATGTCGAACCCCCGAAAATCGCCGGCAGTTAAATCTTCCTTAGCGTTTAACAAATAGACGTTTGGGCTACCTTGTTTGATAAGTTGGCTGTGTTTGCCGAAATCTGAGCGAATATTTCAGCGATTCTTGGATTTTCTGACGAAGATTGATGTTCTTGTTTTTGCCGCCGAGGACTTGACGAGTAAAGAGGATGAGCGTGTGGAAAATGATTTGACCAAACACAACTGAGGATGTTGTCGTTTTCACCACCACGATCCTTATTCGCATCAAATACGAATTCCGGGTGGATGACGTCGCTAAATTCACTGCGGCCAGTGCAAATTCTGCTGCCATTCAAATTTCCATAGCACTTTGGAAGTTTATGGTCGTCTAACGTTGCATCCACGACTCATCAGAACTTCTTTTCGGGCGAAACTCGACTACAAAATGACAAGGATAGCCAGGATCTTTGTATTTCCATTCGATGCGGATTAATGAAGACGCTTTTGAGATGTCTTGGTGTTGCCGGGTGTAAGGATGGGCTCGCAGGATCGGTAGGTGGACAGGGCAACTGACAAATGAGTAGATTGTTGGCTTCGTAGACGGAATATCGACAACCACCTTTACCGGGTTCTCCGGAAGTGATTTACAACTGGACATGACTCTCCAATTGTTTGTTGTTCTCGACAAAATTGACGAACTATCCCGGACCTTTTCCATCACCTGTTTCCGTTTTCGTTGAATCATTTACCATCACGGAAGTCCGCGCGTCTTTTTTCCTTCTTCTTTATTCGTGTCTTCATTGTCGTCATGTCGTGACCACCGGTGACCACCAGGCATCAGTTTCGTACTTTTGTCCAGATAGTATATCGCATAGCTTCCAGGATCGTGTTTTGGTTTTTTCATCCAGCGGCGGAACTCTCATGACAGAGTGAAATTCTTGTCAAAGGAATCATGCAGCAGCATGCATTCTCTCTCCAGTTGATTTTTGTTGGCAAAAAAGACTACCTACTCCCTCGACGTTGGCCATCTTTTCAAGAATCTACGACTCGCAACTGTTTGTAACTTTGTCATCGTTCAAGTCAAGAAAGTTTAAAGAGCGAATGACTTTGAGCGATTCTCACCACTCTTTCTACCTCTTCATCGCCTCTTAATGCCCCCTCCGTCAGCAGTTTTGTGGGCCATCAAAATTCCGTTCTTTAAAAATTTTATCAAGAAATCTTGGTATTGAAAGACAGCCTCACGAAAATGACGCAATGATGCCCGATGGACTCCTCTGTTCATATCGTACGAATCAAATCCGCTATTTCGACGATTCTCTGCAGGTTGCTTCAAATCCGGCAGCAGAATATTTAACCAATAATATTAATATGGGGACTCCCGTGGTACATTATTTACCGAAAGCGGAACCAAATGGGTATTCGGCATAAAGAGGCCTTTTGGCCGGTAGGCCGCCCAACCACCCTAGTAATTCTCTCGCATAACATATAAAGACAGCGTTTTTATCTATACATGCTTTTATGCATTTTTATCCTATATTTTTTTAAAAGTAAAGTCTTGAAACAAAACAATATTTGCTTATGATGGAAGAATACCAGTGGGCACAACACATATTTTCCTTTGACCATATTTGTTTAATTTGACTCGACTATTGAAACTCTCATCGCTCCCTCCTCATCTCATTTCTTTTATTAACGAAATGCGTGTAAAAAAATATCGTGTCGACTTGCCGTTGGATGACAAAGAAGCTTAACATAAATATTGTAAATTCTTCATGAAAAGAAATACTAACATAAGTATATTTTGGTATTTAATATAAATTTTTTGTTTTGAAAACCAGGTCGAACCAGGTGTTATTTTAAATTAAGCGCCATGAATACAGAGTTGCCGGTATCCCCTAAGGAGTAAATGTACGTGAAATTCCTTAGTGCAAAAGCAATAGCCTCTTTTGACACTAGAGCGCTCCGGAGTGAATACAATAGATTTTACCATAAAGGGAATAAAGACTGGTGGAAAACTATTTTCCAAATTGTTCGACCAATCCTATCGGGAAACTCGCGCGTGCAACAAGGGATCGGATTCGTTTACCCGTAGGAGATGGTCATAAAATGGTAATAAGGTTTCAAAAATTTGTGGGAGGGGCCTGTGACGAAGGGTAAATTAGGACACTAGGGAGTGCAAAGTGGGACGCTTGCTTTTTAAGCCTTAAAATTTGTTAAAATAAAAAAAAATTGAAATTGTGTTCTCCTACATCGATTCTATATGTCTGTAAAAAAAATTCATGAATTATAGTGTAAATTGAGATTTTTATTTTTTGAAAAAAAACAGCTTAGTTCCGCCCCCAAATCTTTCTGCCTATCTCAACTGCAGTAAAATTTGCTGTCCCACTTTGCATAAAACCTCTCTTTTTTTAAATGCTCATATTTCCTCAAATAATGGGTCTAAAATTCCATTTTTTTTAAACGATAAAGAAATGGACAAAGTTTCTATCGATGTAAAAAAAAAATATGCATTTTCTATTTATTTTTCCCGGCAAATACTTATATGGCGGCGAAAACTTTAACTCGCAAAAAGTCAGATGCACTACCGGTTGGCCTGAATACCAGCCGGATCGTGTAGCGTGGTCATTGAAAACGCGAAAATATTAAAACCCGACTGCTTAATTTCACCCCGTGTTCCATTTAGCCCCGATATCCCCTACAACATAAGGGTAAGGGAACATAACCTCGCCTAATCTGATTCTACGAGTACAGTGCTAGTAGATGTAGGAGTCAGCAGATTAATAGCTGACTCCGGAGTAGCACAAAATGATCGCCTGTTGTTAAGAAACTGATTAGGAGTGATGGGAAGTGCATCGTCCGCTTCTTCACCGATATAGTTGAGTGTTCTGTTAGTACTTGGAAGGGTGACCGCCTGGGAATGCAGAATGTCGTTGGCATCAATGATTTTTGAAATTTTCAATTCAAAAAGTTTCCCCTATTCAAGTCAACAAATTCATTGGTTTTAAGCTTGAAACTGCAATGTTTCAATGATTTGATCTTTATTTTTTTCAGTATTTTAAACGCGATGGTCACCAGTTCAATTTTCTAAATGAAATAAATAAATATTGCTCCGAGGAAAAAAAGCGTACATAGAACGGAATAACACTGGTAGATTTTCATCTTATCACGTCAACTGCCATTCCACGTAAAAGCACCTCGTCTCGTCAGCTCCAAGCAGTTAAGAATTGGCTAGCGTGTTCGGCTGTGTATAGACGTGTCTAACTGATCTCCCAAGAGTGACATCTTATATTGCTGTGAGTCAAAAAACTATTTTGTTCCTTTTTTTGTTCTCTTTTGTTGTATTTGCGTTTGTATTTCATTGTTTCTCTTGTTGCTTGTTAAGCGCCATTTTGGTTTTGTCTTAATTGTTTTGCATTTTTTTTTCCCCGTCTCCTTCCCCTTTTATTGTGGGTAAAATGGGAACGGAATCCCCAGACGTCTGGCCACGTACTGCCGAAATCTCTTTTGGTAATACTGAAGTGACCAGGCATGAATTCTACGAATGTTTCGAGCAAGGTAGCAACGAATCTGATAGCATCTTTGATGCAATATCTTGCCTACTAGGACGAGCTATTTTCGTTTTCCAAATTGGGTTCAAGACCGTCAAAGACCATATTGAATTCTTGGATAAATTTAGTGCTAAAGAATCTGTAGTTGTTAGTGGCACGGAGGTCCGAATTAGAGTCAGAGATAGGTCAGTTAACCTTGTAAGAGTTAGAATACAACATTTCAAATTCGATGATGACCTTAGCCTGCTAAACAAGAGATTGCGCGAGTATGGAGTGATTTCTCGGATTTTTTGGGACACGTATCAGGATAGGTCACTTCCAAGGTGGAACGGGATAAAGACTGGAGTTGTCAACGTGGATATGGAGATCAACAAGGGCATTCCGTCTTATATCACCTTTGGAAGCTACAAGGATCCACTAATGGTGTCTTATGCAGGGCAAATGCACACATGCCGCACGTGTGATTCTCCCACCCATGTCTTAGCTAATTGCCCCAAGCAACCCCGTAATTTAACTAACCCCAGCACCATTTCAAAAGAGGCCATTGGAACACGTAGCTATTGCACTGACAAATCGTGCCCCAGTTAGGACAACTGTTAGAAAGCCCCAGGAGACAGGCCCGATTGGTGGCGGTCAAATGCCAATTGCTCCAACTTTTGACGCCATTTCATTCCCCGAGTTAGCCCAGAGGTCAGCGATATCGACTGCAGTCGTTCCTGATGGAGCTCCAGAGGATCCAATTTCGAGGCCCGATGAGGCTGAATCTTTTTCTGACACCAAAACCGACGCTGAAGACGCTAGCTGTGTGGATCCGTCTGTCGCGTCAAAATCGGTAAAGAAAAAGAAAATAAAAGAGACGAGGGAATGGGGAAGTACGCCAATTAAAAAAAAAATTATTTTATTACACCGTTAGATAGAGCTCGACGCGCTCTATCTTTTTTATTAAGGTGTTCCTATACCTAAAAAATCGCGTTTACGAGTTATTCATCCGTAACGCTCGTTTTGCTCGCGTTAAGCTCCTCCTTCCGAAAAACGGCCCCTCTGGCTTGTTTGGTGGGAGTCGCTTAAATTGCGCGAGAAAACCCCTCCGGCTGTTTTTATGCAGACGAAATTTTCAGGTTGTTTGTTTTGTTTTCTTGTAACGTTAAATCGTAGCATTCGATTGATTTTGAATGGGGAAAAGTTCAAAAGTGTGTGCGGTTATTACTTGTCGCATAAGTTCCAGTAGGGATAAGTGTAAAAGGTTTTTGTCTATACCCAAGAATGCAGAACGAAGAGCTAAATGGATTGCTGCTATCGGTTCTCCTCGAATTCCACCTACTTGTCACGCTTACGTATGCGAAGATCATTTCATTGTAAGTTATACTATAACATAGAAACATTTCATGCAATGCCATAACTCATATTTCTATTAGCTGGAAAAGGATTTGAACGACTACAATAAGTTCATTAGCTGTGGGGGTCATTTAACAGTTAAGAGAGATGTAGTGCCCAACCGAAATATTCCAGCTGATGAGAATGGTATTAGCACTGAAGGAAATATGGAGGACAGTGCAATAGTTCTCTCTGATTCAACAGACAGTGCAAGTGAGACTGATTCTTCCCCAGGGATAGTGTGCAGTGACGGTAACTTGTGACATCTAAGCAAATAAAACAATCAAGTTTTTTACTAGACCAACTGTTATTTCAGGGAATGTCGAGACATCTTTTCATTTGGATAGTTCATTACCAAATGAGTCTTTTATGAATCTGGAAGTAACACAGCTGAGTGGTATTTTGCATAAAGAACGTTGTAAAGTTGCGTCGCATTCCTTACTCAATTTCACTAGGTTCTTTGAACGGTGCGTCACTACCAAATAACAAATCAAAAGTTGCAGAAAAATTAAACAGCTTCAAATGTGTTGAAGTATTCAACTTCAGCATCTGCCTAAGTCCTGATGTTTCATGTAAACAAGTGCAGGTAGAAAGGAAAACAGCTGTTCGCAGCAAAACAACTCAAGTGGCGATTCCTAAAGTGGAACAGGCTTCCAGTCCAATAACTATTCCGGCAGATATGTCTAAACTGAATTGCCAAAGAACCGGGAAGGATGATGGGATAGAATTAATACTAACAACTCCAAGCAGGACGAACTTGGTAGCACCAACATCAGCAAGTACCATGAATACAGGGTCATCTTGGTTTTCCGGCAATTCTACATCTCAACAAGATTCACCATGTAAGTCGTCAGACTCATCGTATTGTCCAACTAAGATCAATTTTTCCAATTTAAATAGGGAAACAGAATCTTTAAATTACAATCCGAATTCGTCCTCGTTTAAGGAAAATAGTCTTCGACGCGTCAGGTCTTTGATATTAAGTAACCCCAAGGCTTACATAGGCGTTGATCAGAAGTGGCTATCGATACTTGATGTTTTGAGTAACAAAATTGAATACCATGGTAAATTGAAACCAATCGATGTGATTTATTTGGTATTACGTAAACTGCGTCTAAATGAAAGCTTCCAGATTATCGCAAATGAATTTGGAGTAACTAAATCAATCGCTTCCTATTTATTTCGTCGATTTCTTCCATTCATATCAGATCACCTGAAAGAGTTAGTTTTCTGGCCGTCAGCGACTTCAATTAGAAAATGTTTGCCCGTAGCTTTCAGAAAATCTTATAGGAAAGTTCAGACAGTTATCGATTGCTTTGAAATAGAGATAGAAAAACCCAGTGACCCTGTCACTCAGGCGTTGACCTGGTCTAGCTACAAAAATGCAAATACTTTAAAGTATTTTATCTCAATTACTCCGAATGGCCTGATTAACTTTATATCTACAGGGTATGGTGGGCGAATCACTGACGAATTAATTACCTCTAAATGTGGCTACCTTAATAATCTTACTCAAGGGATGCAAGTTATGGCGGATAGAGGTTTTAAAAAAATTGAAAATCTGGTCTTGGCAAAAGGAGCCCAACTAATTCGTCCTCCATCAGTTAAAACAGGAGTAAAATCAACCAAGGCACAAGTTTTGTTAGGAAGAAAAGTGGCTGGGCTTCGCATTCATGTTGAAAGGGCGATAAGAAGAGTACGCGAATTTCAATATTTAGCTCCTCATGCTTGCACCGATAACCACCTGATTGATACTGTCGATGATGCTGTGAATCTTGTATGTGGCTTAGTTAATTTACAAGGCAGTTTAATCAAATAAATGCAAAGAATACAATATTTTGTTTTTCAATCTGACAACAGTTTTGGCCCAATAGCTGATTTCCAAAATTTCAGTGCACTTTTCATTAGTTTTTCAACATATTGTTTGTCATATGGAATCTCTAAAATGTTAACAGACCTCGTTTTCTCAAAATCGTAAGAAGCTACACAAAACAATCCGAATTTTTTGTCACAAAGATACATTTGAAGTTGGACCTGTGCTAAGTAACGAGGCGCTATTTTCCCTTTACTAGTAATGTAAGTCGATTCCGTTTTAGCTGTAAATGGGCATTTGATTTCTACAACAAAAGTGTCATTAATTGCATCAGGAGATGCACCAAAAACTGGGAAGCTGGGATTTAAGACAATGCCTGAACGGTGAAATTTTGTTTTGCGATTGTCTTCTACGGCTCGTAAGACTAAAGATTCGAGCTCTCTACCACGTTGAATAGCTGACGTCTCTCTCAGCTTCGCCCCAAATAGCTGTTCCACTAAAGTTCCATCCCTAGTTTTACATTGGGCCAGTTCGTGGAATTTAGAAGCAGTAATTCTGCAATATCTTTTAAAAATAGGGTTAATGAAAATGCTCACTCCTTCCAATGAATCCATATACATATCTACATGAACATATTTTACCTCAATTTTGTCCAAATGTTGTTTGCTGATTGGTCTTCTGTTTCGAGTTCTGCTTTTAAGCACAGATTTGTCTTCATCTCGCCGGAACAAAATGTCAGAAATGCTTCTACGTCTGTTGAAGAAGGATTTCTAACTTGAAACTTAACTGCAAGACAATGAAGGTCAAGGGAATGAAATCTGTGTGCCTCATCTGAAAAATGTTTGTACATTTCTGGTACTGATATCTCCTCTTCCCACTTCATCTTCTTAACTTCTATGTGGTCAATGATTTCACGAAGAAAACTCCCTTTGGGGGTGGTTTTAGACAAACGAAGACGTTCTCTGCCCCTTTTTTTACTTGCGCGGATCTGAGATGCTTCAATAAACTTTATAGTTGATCCCACCTTAGAAAGTGTACTCTTCTTCCAGTAACAAAGAACTTCCGTTGGGGTAGGTTCTTCTCCTCTACGATGTATCCATCCCAGAAGGGCTAATTCATGTTTGCATCCACCTGCGCTGGCGACGCAATCGGAACATTTTAAAGATGTAATTGTACACTTTTGGGCGTCTACTTTTAATTCAACTTTATAACTTTTGCTGGTAACGTTATGCTCTGGAGCAACACCACAAATGACACTGTAAATATCTCCTATTCTCTTGACTTGCACATGACCGATGGCAGATTCCCCGTAAGACTCTCTACCATTTCTTATGGCTTTAACGTTCGCGATTTCAGGTGAAATATAGTTCCCATCTTTTGCTATGTAATTTGCCACCATGACAATGTCTACCAAAGGCAAATTGTCACTATTTGCCTTGCTATAACCCGGTAAAAGTTTATGTGTCATGTTACTGCCCTAAACGATATCAAAACAAACAACCTGAAAATTTCGTCTGCATAAAAACAGCCGGAGGGGTTTTCTCGCGCAATTTAAGCGACTCCCACCAAACAAGCCAGAGGGGCCGTTTTTCGGAAGGAGGAGCTTAACGCGAGCAAAACGAGCGTTACGGATGAATAACTCGTAAACGCGATTTTTTAGGTATAGGAACACCTTAATAAAAAAGATAGAGCGCGTCGAGCTCTATCTAACGGTGTAATAAAATAATTTTTTTTTTAATTGGCGTACTTCCCCATTCCGTGACCAAAAAAAACAATCGGAAAAGAGGAGTCGTACTGCCTTTTCCCATTCCTCCGGCGAGGAAGCGGTAAGAATTGGAAATGATGTAGCTCAGTTGGTTGAACTCGGGGCTACGACTCGAGAGGTCCCAGATTCCATTCCGGGTGTGGTCATCAATTCCTCTCCCATCCTTTCTGAGGGGGACGATATGCCAACCGATACAGTTGCACTTGGAGTGCAATCTTTTTCATCAACGATGGCTCAGAAGGATAACGAGGCGGTTGAACAGATGGAAGCAACCGAGTTGGTCTTTGGTTCAAACCCTGAGGAGGACTTTTCTTTTTCCGATGTGAGTATACAACCAGGCCAACTGCCACTTGATAGTCAGCCGACTAGTCATGTGAGCGAGACTCAGGACTCAAGCCCAATCAATGATTTTTGAAATTTTCAATTCAAAAAGTTTCCCCTATTCAAGTCAACAAATTCAGTCGTTTTTAAGCTTGAAAATGCAATGTTTCAATGATTTGATCTTTATTATTTTCAGTATTTCAAACGCGAAGATTACCAGTCCAATTTTCTAAATGAAATAAATAAATATTGCTCCGAGGCAAATAAGCATACATAGAACGGAATGACACTGGTAAATTTTCAATTTAACACGTCAACGGCCATACCACGTAAAACGCACCTGGTCTCGTCAGCTCCCAGCAGTTATGATACGTCGGGTTCTGTTAGTACTTCGAAGGGTGACCGCCTGGGAATACAGAATGTCGTTGGCATCAACGATTTTTGAAATTTTCAATTCAAAAAATTTCCCTATTCAAGTCAACAAATTCAGTCGTTTTTAAGCTTGAAACTGCAACGTTTCAATGATTTGATCATTATTATTTTCAGTATTTATCAGTATCTGCTCACTCGCTTTTCACAGCTTGAGTGTGTCCTTAGCCGAGGGCATAAGAAAGCCCTTAAACAAAGACTCGCGGGAATCCAAATGCCCTGCGGCTAGCCCGCGGGTAGGGACACGTTGCAGCATAAAAAGCGAGTGAGCAGATAATTGATGACGATCAATTATCTCCTCAGCCTATGAATGAATATCTTTGAAAAAAATATATGTTATAGATGACTATTAAATCTATGAATGCTGCAAACCGCGTGTTGCTGCGATCATCCATTGATTTTATAAAAATTAAGACGCAAAGGGCATATTTGCCTTTACGCCCATGTTAAAAACGGGGGGTGAGCAAATAATTTGGGTGGGTACTGTACACTAGTAGAACTAGCTAATTCTGAGCACATTGCAAACATTGAACTTCGACATCTTTCCATTAGTGATCACCACTCTTCAGAATGCACAATTCTTCTTAGTGGCACTGTAACAAGAAGCCGTTTCAACAAACCTATATTTGGAAACTAAATACTTCTGTATTATCGGAGGAGGTATTTCAAAATAGGATTAAGTCATTCATTGACCGTTCAATACATCATCCTCTTCGTGAGACAGATTGTGCAATCCCGTACGAAAATGAATCATTGAAAATCCCTGCTTAATCAATGACAATCAGTAAAAATCTGTGAAAATCACTGAGCATCATAGAGAAATCATTCAAAAATCAATGGGTGGTTTGGAATGTCATTTCAATCTCATACAAATATCACTGACATTTTTTAAAATGATAATCATTTCAAGAAATCAGTCAAATATCGTTCGAAAATCAAACGAATTTCTAAAATTTAAACAGAGTCCAAACAAATCATACGTTTCTCATTAGAAAGTCAAAAACAGTGATTTTTCAGTGATTTAATTTAGTAAATTGATAGAACTTGTCACTGAATAATCAAGTAAAAATCGGTAAAAAATATTTTCATCCAGAAATTCCCAATTTTCAACTGATATTTATATTTTTTCGGTGATTTTGTTGCCATATTATTGACAGTAAGTCGTCAATTATTATTGAATCGTCAATAAGAAATAAGCCTAACGATTAATCAATGATTATCTAGGTTCCATTGATTTTATAATGAATTTTTTCCGATGACATCCATTGATTTTTTATATTCATTGATTCAAATCACTGTGAAATATCCTAAGGGATGATTTCATGATATTTCAGTGACTTACAGTATATTTTATAATACATTTATCACTAAGAAATCATTCCAGTGATTTTTCACTGATTCTGGTAGACAGCACTGATTTTACAGTGATTTTACTCTCCAATGACATCCATTGATTTTTCATATTTTCCAGTTCTAATCACCATGAGTTGTCTTAAAAGATGTTTTCCTGATATTCCAGTGACTTAAAGTACTTGTTAGTCATGCAATTATCACTCAGAAATCATTCTAATGATTATTTAATGATAGAAAAATACGTTCTTCTGCTTGTTTAATACTTTACCTGTTAGGCACTGACATAACAATGATTTTTATCCAATGACATCCATTGATTTTTAATATTTTCCTGTTCAAATAACTCTGAAATATCCTAAGTGATTTTTTCCGGATATTTCAGTGAATAACAGTATTCTTTAAATTATATTTATCACTAACAAATCATTACAAGGATTATTCGCTGATTTTACTGATAGACACTGATTTTTTAATGATATGTTATGCTCAAATGACCATTGATTTTCAATATTTATCAGTTCAAATCACAACAGGTTATCCTAAGTAAAGTTTTAGTGACTTTTCAATGACTCACAGTACTCTATCATGAAATTATCACTCGGAAATCATTCCAATGATTCTTCAATGATTTTAAAGACCCCATGATTTTACACGGATTTTTAATCCACTGACATCCATTGATTTACAGTAATTTTCAGTCATGCAATTATCATTCAGAAATTATTCCGATGATTCTTCAATGATTTTAAAGACCTCTTGATTTTACACTGAATTTTTTATCTACTGACATCCATTGATTTTCTATATTTTGAGTTGTTTTAAGTGCTGTTTTTCTGATATTTCAATGATTTTGTTAAAAATATAATAACGATAAATTAATGGCTTGTGAGTAAATTTGTTAAACCGACTGGGCCGGGAATCGAACCACGGAACCCAAGGTTGTCAGCTGGCCGCCTTAACCCCCACCACACCACCAAATGCTACGGTTTACTACAAACAATTTGAAGAAATTTTTTTTTGCGACTTTTAGGGTCTTACAGTGCCTACCAATTTTAGAGACGTAGTAACAGTTTTCAGTAACATAAAATTACCGAAAATTGCGACCTTTTTTAACAGTGTTACAGTAATTTTCAGTTATGCAATTATTAATAAGAAATCATTCAAATGATTATTTAAGGATTCTATACGTCCACTGATATAACAATGATTTTTATCCAATAACATCCATTGATTGTCAATATCTCCCGTTTCAAATCACTATGAGTTGTTCTAAGTGTTATTTTTGTGATATTTCAGTTACTTACAGTAATTTTTTGTCATGCAATTATCACTCAGAAATCATTCAAATGATTTTTTAACGATAGACAAAATACTTTCGTCTGCTTTTTCAACACTTCATATAAAATGTCACGCAATGAAAGTCTTTTTTATTTCTTTCGTGAATGTTAAAATTATAACTCATTTGATTGCGATGAAATTAAAACAACCAAAAAGATTGAACGTAAATTGGCTATCCATCAAGCCTGAGCACAGAGATTAAGGGTTGCAAAGAAATTGGCATGGAGACAAGTGATAATCTCTAAGAAACGCTGTGTTGAAAAAGGAAAAGATGACTATGTTTCGAAATTCTGTGTTTTCAAAACGGGAACACACAAGTTTAAAAAATGGTATAAATTTCTTTTTCTCATTTTCGGTGGGGTCGTTGTAAACGGGTGTTATAAAAAATAAGGCGGGATGTAAAAAAACCAACATTTTCTTTGCCTTTCCTTTCCTTCCGACGGCTAAAACTAAAGATAATCTCCTTTTTGATATTTTTAATCCCCTAAGCCCTTTTTTCTTTTCAATTACCACCCACATTCCTATAGAGTGGGTGGAACACATTCCTCCTTCACCATCACCTTGTCATTAGGCTGTTAGGGTGTTTTGCACTAAGAATAACTGTAAACCTTAAATTAGTAATAATTTGAAAAAAAATATAAAACCAATAAATGAAATAAGTATATATCGCATGGATTGGTTTTATAAACGAGTTGATTTGCAAATCCAAAGTTTAGTTTAATAGATCCTAGCAATAAATCATCAAGATGGCTTGTTTCGTCAAAATATCACCAAGTCCAAACTTTCTTATTATAGTGTACGAACTGGTTTTAGATAATTTTATAGCGGTGACGAACAAATAGCTCAGTTGGTAGAGCGTCAGTCAGCGGGACCAATACTGACATTAGATCAGTGGGTTCGAATCTGTTATAGGAGTGTTAGAGAACGTGAAAATAATTTTGCGCGCGCGTACATGCCATGCACAAAATAGAGGGGTAGGAGGTGGGATTGGGAGGGTAAGGAGGGATTGTGGGATGTTCAACTCCACCCCTCTTTTTTCTTTCTTTAATCCTTAATCAGAAAAACCCCTGGGGATATTTTTCATAATTATGGACTAGTCATTAAGAAATCACAGATTGATCACTGAAATGTCTAGATATAATCACTGAAAAATCAGGAGATAAGCATTAAATAATCACAAACTCGTCACTTAAATATCAATACAAATAATCAATGAAAAATCACAAAAAATTTCACAAAAAATCACTCATAAATCAGTGAGTATATCACTTTAAAAACCAATGGATTATCAATCGGAAATCACGTGATAATCATGAAAAATTCAATGAGAAATCAGTGAATATCACTTAACAATCAATAGGAAATCGGCATTAATCATTCAATAATCCCATGACAAGTCAATGATAAGTTAGTGCATAGTCAATGATAATCATGTCCCAATTTTGATGCCTAAAATCATTGAAAAATAAATCAATGGAAAATCTGTGATTTCTCAGTGATTAATCAAGGGGTCGTTTTCGTACGGGATATATATTTGGTGGGAGAAAATTTTTAAGCCAGGTTTCAAAAGAGTAGCGATAAGTTACTGCAAGGATCGAGCATATCTGATTAGAAACACAAAATTGTTTTACCAAACATGCATCCAGGAAATTGTAAACGCTGAACCTTTGGATTGGATTGCTTTCAAGGAGTTGAGGTCTTCCTCGAAGTCCTGGGAGGATAGTCTTCTCCAAGGTTTCGGTGTAAGATCACGTTCATTTGAGGGTTATGTGTTGGAGATGTAGCCAAACCGTGGTGGTTACGTAACCGTATCCAACTGTTTAGAACCACCTTTTCTGTTCTCTTCCCTTTTAGTGCTGTCTATGTCTGACGAGTATGAAAGTCTTGTGTGCTACTTGATGATAGTGATTTGTACTGACAGGTACAAATCATGTTGTCTCAATAAAAGAAAGTTATTTGCACATAAACTAGTTGATAACACCTTACTCCAACAGGTTATGGGCCCAGATCACGTTATTTTGTTTCATTAAATGGTATACTGATCTCGTTTCAACTATGTCTATGCCAATGTCAAAAGATATCAGCCAAATTTGATTATAGTCAAATTTGATGGGAGCGATTTTCAACAATCGAAGTTTGGCTGCAGATTATTACTAGAGTCACTCTATTTACTTGGCATTGTAGAAAAGAACTTGGAGGAGAGAAGTTACCTGCTGCAGTAAGTTACAGTCCAAAGTTTACAAGTAAATATTCTTCTTACTCATGCACTCTCATACAGGATACCAATCAAAAGTTGATTGATGCTTGAAAAGCCAAAGATGTGAATGCTCGTCATTACCTATTTGCCACAATAGAGAGACAGCATCAGAATACCCTTTATGGATGCCAGTCAGCTAACGATATGTGGGTAAGGTTGACCACACAACATGCACAACCCGATAACAAGCATCTTTTGATGCAACAGTTCTTTGAGTACAAATACCACCCAGATAGTCACTACCTTTATGTTCAATAGCTCATGTGTATAAAAAATTCGTTTTTTTTCTAGAGCACAGTGTCATGTCTCATATATTTGCCGAGATGAGGACATTGCATACCCCGACGTTACATCTCCTAGGGGGGTCGACATTACACCCCCCCCCCCATAACGGCACAGCGTCCCCCGTCATTACATCCCACATAGTAACCTAACCAATCCTACCCTAACCTTTCTAAACCTAACCTAACCTAACCTCTCCTAACCTAACTATGGGGGGATGTAATGATGGGGAACGTTGTGTCGCGCGGATTAAGAGAAAGTTAAGCTTCTTAAAATTCTTTATATTTTGCCAACGGAAGAAAGGAAAAGAAACAAAAAAAGGCGGTGAAATGAACTGGTTTTTATCTGAGTAAAGAACGGTGACTGAAAACCTAATCTCCTTATTATAAAGAGCGTGGGCGGAACCTTTTTTTCCCTCAAAAGAAAGGGTTTAAAAGAGGTGAAAACCACCGGAACGAGAAATTCACAGAAGGCAGGTACTAGGGCAGCTTTCATTCATCCACCCAACAGACTATCCGTAACGACTCCATCTGGTACGCCGACTCAGGCGCCACACGCCATATGACAGACCAGAGAAACATCCTGTGGGACTTCAAGCCTGATAGCTCGACACCAAGATACGTCACAGGTATTGTCGGCACACAACTCTTAACAGCTGGAAAAGGTGATATGAGAGCGACAACAATAATAGATGGCGCTGAGGTTCCGTTAATCATCAAAGACGTACTTTTCGTTCCAAAACTTGGAGCAAATCTATTTTCAAATGGAGCGTTAACCAATCAAGGAGTAAAAGTATTGTTTACAAACAACGAAGCCAGGTTCTATCGCAATGGTAATCTAGAACTAATTGAAAGGCGAAAAGACAACACACTCTATCAACTGGACATCACAGCCAAAGTTGCTAATGAAGATTCTGCTCTTTCAGCCAACCTGAATCTCCCCTTGTCAACATGGCACGAGCGACTTGCTCATGTGTCAAACAACAGTATTCTAAAAATGGCAAATCAAATGCTTGTGTTGTAGGTCTAAATTTATCCTCTAATCATTCAGATTCAAAAGTCCCGTGTATTGGATGTACTCTAAAAAGAAATGCATGGTTGATGATGTCGCTATTTTTGTCTCATCAGATAGCGATATCATTAACGCAGGAGAGGTCCTTGACCAACCAAGGCAAGGATGAATAAACAGAAGACAAAAGCTCTTGGGTTTGGAAGCTGGGGGAGTAGAACTCGCTGGCCACTTAATTGGCTTGAATCCGTTCCTACCTTGTCCCTCCTTGGTATCAAGTTCTCACTTTCCATTCAAGAAACGATGTCAAAATTGTGGGACACAGCATATTGTAATGTTTTATTGATTGGTGTGTGTGTATAAACTGTATATACTTTGTATTCACTACTCAGACATGAATAAGGCACATGTATACACTGATACTAGTAGCTAATGACTATCCTGCTACACAACACAAGCGGGCGGGTTATATAGCCCGTGCGTGCTATATCAAATAACAATAGTGGCTACACTACATTCACTTTTCTTTTTTTGAATGAAACAAATTAACTTCAAAATCATTAAAACGTCACATTAAACGTCTTCATAAATCTTTCAACTCCTCCGTTTGCTTGCGGCCATAGGGGAGGAATTTTTCTATGTTCAAAATTCATTTCTTCAGCAAAATGTTTAAAATCATAGCTCTGAAATGGTGGACCGTTGTCACTTTTGACCACTTCAGGTATTCCAAATTGCGTAAAAATTTCTTCCAATTTCTTTGTCACAACTTTGGCAGAGGTTGATGATACCTTGCTTACAATTGGATATCTTGAATAGTCGTCGTACACAACTAATAAATGTTCACCCATTGGCATATCAGCAAAATCTATACTGACTTCTGTCCAAGGTTCAGCTGGCAGATTCGACATTTTCAATCGCTCAGGATTATTTTTCTTGCTGCATGCTTGGCATGGGATACAGTTAGAAATTTTCCTTTCTACTTCCTTGTCAATCCCAGGGAACCAAACTTTTTCTCTTAAAAGTGTTTTTTTTTTAACAATACCTTGATGTCCTTGATGTGCGATATCTACTACTTTACCAGCTAGTAATTTGGGAATAACAATTCTTGTATCCTTTAACAGCATTTCACCTTCCTCAGTCGTCGCCCAACGTCTTTCAACGTCTTCCACTTCGCTGCCTGCATAATGAAGCAATAAGGCCAGTCTACGCTTGTCGTTAGCTGTTTTTTGGTCGGCAGATTCAGAAGCTTTCTCGACTACATTAATTGCCTCCAATAGCATTTCAAAGCGGGTTTTCCATCTTTCCCATCTCATACCAGCAGTATGTGGGTCAGAGTGAACTTTAAATTGTTCAAACTGCGGCAAACTTTCCATGATTTAAATGTACTAAAATTATATGTATTAAATGTATCGAAAATTTACTTTACCTCGTCGCCAGTGTAATGTTTTATTGATTGGTGTGTGTGTATATACTTTGTATTCACTACTCAGACATGAATAAGGCACATGTATACACTGATACTAGTAGCTAATGACTATCCTGCTACACAACACAAGCGGGCGGGTTATATAGCCCGTGCGTGCTATATCAAATAACAAAAGTGGCTACACTACACATATGGCCACTTAATTGGTCAGCTTAGGGAAAATGCATCTCGTCATTTCACTATCTACCAGAAAGTGAACTATTTGAGGGCGAAAGTGCTCTCTAGGTATATATTGCTCAAATTCTTCCTAGTCCTGCGAATTTTTGTCCCAAAATTTTAAGTGAAATTGTAAGATTTATTTGGTTAGGAAAAATTGAAAAACCCCAACGTTGTGTAGTATTTAGAAAAATCCCTGAAGGTGGCCTTTCCCTTACTGAATCCAGTCTATTTTACAAAGCCGTATTCCTACGTCCTTTGTTTAATGCCCTTACCGAACCTGAAAGCCCAGAATGCTCTCTTCTACGATATTGGATGGCCTTATTTTCTCTCCGGTAGCACTTCCCAAATACCTACAAGGGAAACAACGTCCCAGTAGCAGTCATCGAGCGTTCCTTCTACCTGTAGGAGCCTGTACACCAGATCAAACAACTCCTTGAAGATGGAATCATCTCTCCAAACAGCCGAATGGTGCACAGGAACATCTACGCCACTTGGATTTCCAAAGTAACAGGTCCTGGGAAAACCGAGCGCCTCTACCCTCATTTGAATTGGAAATCTGTTGGAACTTAAACAAAAGGAATGTAAACAGTTTAGTCAGAGGCTTCTGTATTTGGATCGATATGATGAAACATTCCACGTTGTGGAGCTTCTGAATTAACAGGGTCATACATTCCACACTGTGGAGCTTCTGAATTAACAGGGTCATACATTCCACACTGTGGAGCTTCTGAATTAACAGGGTGACGTGTCTCGTGGAGAGAATTTGAGTGTGTGAGCCACATTACACATTATGCGAAAGAAATGGTTTAACAAATATGGCACATTATTGTTTAAGAAATGTGGCGTGAATTAAATGATTCGTGTTACGATAACGTACACACGTTGAGCCATGGATTCATTGATACAACATGAATTATTAGAATAGTTACCAGTTGTAAACTGATGTGGGGAGGAAAAGCACAGAGAAAAGTAAAAGGGAAAACTCTTAAGTGTGTGAGACCGTAAAGCTAGAGATAACCGTTCCACAGCGTGGTCGGAGCGAGAAAAAAGAGGATAGAGAGGGGAGAAGAAAGGAAACTAAAAGGTGACTTGATGAATAGAAAAGGGAGGCCGACTATAGGATAGTCCACCTGTGCCATCTATCGATCGTTCCTCTCACTGAGAAATAATGTATGCTCCAACAAAATCCATATGGAGGAATACTGCAGCCTTGAAGAACACCAAAATCAAGGAAACCATGTTCTTCTTCAATCAACCACTACTACCGACTAGGGCAAGAGATCATCGGATTGACAGGACCCTCAGAACCCACGGCTGCAGCACCATACCTATGGATTTCATCAGAGGACAACTTGGGCCTGTTCGGAATCCAAGAATCTCCTTCGCGCTCATAGCTGCCTACATCTCCGCAACGTGGAATGAGAGAAGGGAAGGAAGAACACCGTCTACCAATGAAATAGAGAGCCTATGGGCGTCAACCCTAATACCAACCCAAATGTGTATGTTTTTATTCTTGTCATTTTTGCCATTTTGTTTACTTTTGTTTTGTTCTGTTTCCCTTTTGTACCAATGTTTTCCATTGTTGTTATCATTGTTTTTCTTTCTAACCATGCAAGTGGTAAATTGAACCGGGGACAAAACTGAATACAAGATTTTAATTTAAAAAAAAAAGTACAGAATGTCTTTAGATTTTCAACTTATCACGACCATACCACGTAATATGCACCTGGTCTCGTCAGCTGGCCAAGAGTCGATTGAAATCTTTTCTAAAATAATAATTTAAAAAACCAAAGGTAGTAATCTAGTAAGGTAGGTATCAATAGATTCCTCGTTTAAAGCTCCGTATATTTGTATTCCTCTATACAGTACCCACCACGAAATGAAGAACACCCCCCTCGTTTTACGTGTATTCTTATGGCGCTACGTGTCTCATTTCAACTCGCGTAACTTTTGAACGGCTAGGGATAGAATTTTTTTCTTTTTTTGGCGACCAGAAGAAAAGTTGATCTACAAATCATACACACTTGACATTTTGGAACGACTTGACACTTTTCCGTTTCGTTTAAACCTATCTTCTTTTTTCCTAGTTAGCCGATTTACTTGAAATTTGGCCAGGTTGCTTAAATTGTTGTCTACCTAAATTAGAGAAGGTTTTTTAAAGATCTTTTTTACTTTTTTCAATGGGATTTTTACCAAATTTTACTTGACTTAGGGCAACTGCAGTAAGTTTTGCGAAAGGAAACGTCGTCTGCAACCCAATTGCACATTTAACATACTTTAAATTATACCAGATTACTATGTGTTAAATTATACCTTAGATTATGAATTTACAATGGGAATTTCAATCAAAACTAACAAACTAATGAACTAAATCTTTCTAAATAATAAACAAACAAATAATAAGTAAGAAAGGTCCTGCCACCAACGGCAACGGCAGTCATTCCATGACCATCTATGGGACTATGGCCAACGCCGATAGATGGGGTTTTAACACTGTAGGCAGCGTACGTACGCCGCAAGGTACCCGAAGGGATTGGAATTTAAATTAACTTTAATTTTACCAATAAATATAAAGTTACGACAAATATGCAGGCATCCGTTATTGGGGTTGCAAGGTTCCCGTTGGAATATAAAAAAAATTAATTAATATCTCAAAGTTTTAAGTAAATATATATGCAGCTTATCTAACTCCGTGCGATTAATTAATGACTCAAAGTTTTTAGTAATATATATGTAGCTAATAATACAAACATCCGTGCGACTTTGGTGCTGCAGGGCTGGAGCCCCGCCGCCCCACGCCACACGGGGACGGGTCTTAATTTATCTAAAGCTCATATTCTCAAAATATCCATTCAGATATTGAAATCCTGAATCAATATTGAATGAGATATTAGAATCCTGATTTAAAATTGAATGCGATATTGAAATACGCCTCGTGGCGGGGCAATCCGCAAACTGTTGAATTATATAAGCCCCGTCACCCTATGTCGTAATAAATGTTTAATTTGCAGTGACGGTAGAAATTAGGTTTGGTGGAATTGTGCCCATAACTAGGCCTAGTTATCAGCCTAGAGATAAAACTATAGGCAGTAACTTTATAAATGATTGGATTTCTCGTTTAATCCTATCCTATTTCAAGTAACGTTTACTTAAATTTTTAGAAAAGATGTAAAATATCCTCAGCTACGTAGTGGAGTTATTAAAATGTAATAAAAATGTTGATTACAATCAATAATTGCAAAAAACTAGTGCAGCCATCTATGTAGTGTCACGATAACTGCAAAAAGCCATCTGTGTAGTGTTACGAGAACTGAGGGTGCCCATGTAAACCACCATACGGCAAACGACACTTTGACCAGTAACCCTTCGGGTAACTGAGGGTGCCCATTGCAACTTTGACCAGTAACCCTTCGGGTAACTGAAATGGCAATAGCCCTCTACTATGACCCTTTTTGTACCAAAGTCGCACAATCATTTATCGCACAATCATTTAAAAAAATTTCTTTACCCTGAACCCAAAGGTGCATACCCAAGGAGCAAGGACCTTGTTATATATAACTTACATTTCAGTATCGATAACTCGCCTATCCCTCTCTGTAGGCGATGCTTGAGCTTGCCGCTAGAGTGCAGGTCATATGATTTTGAGAATTTCTCAGCTATTTTCCCGTTTCCCTACTGATTACGTGCTTCACACACACGGGATTTGCGAATGTTCTATTTGGTGCAATTTTTTGAAAATTGCACCATTATAATCCATTGCTCTTCACGATGACCCGTGAATTATTTCATAATTTTCGAAGAATTTGATGGTGCGTTTTAAAAATACCCTATTTTCTCCTTTTTCTTGGATCTTTTGAATAAATCGTGAAACACTGTTTGTTATTGAAATACAAAACAGAAGGCGCTGGGTATGAATTGCGTAGACGGAGAGAAAACGGGAGACTGTAGTTAAAATTTTGTGGCCGTCGGGCGACGAATATTCGATATTTTTATTTTTACATTGTATGAATTGGAATGCATTACTGAATGTTATTTCGTCATTCAAAATTGCAGTCGATCATCTAAAAAAAGGCCAATACCACGATTGTTATGTTATACAGTTCTTATAAAGTATAAAAGAAGTAAACCTAAGTAAATAAGACTAATGCGGTTGAGACATTTATTATTTCAGTGTTTCAGTTTGAATTCAATTCGAATTCTATCACAAAATTGTTAATCAATAAAATCACATATTTTAAAAAACAGATGTAAAACAAACGGTCACTGCAAACGATCACGAAAACACGATTAACAAGAAAGCAGAACCAGAGCAGGAGAAAACAATCAACATGTCATGTCAGTCTCGCCTAACAACAATTTGGCGCGTCTTTCTTATAAGTCTTAGAAGTCAGAAGATCTATACAGTGGTGCACGATTTATTCAAAAGATCCAGGAAAAAGGACAAAATAGGGTATTTTTAAAACGCACCATCAAATTCTTCGAAAATTATGAAATAATTCACGGGTCATTGTGAAGAGCAATGCATAATAATGGTGAAAATTTCAAAAAATTGCAGCAAACAGAACATTCGAAAATCCCGTGTGTGTGAAGCACGTAATCAGTAGGGAAACGGGAAAATAGCTGAGAAATTCTCAAAATCATATGACCTGCACTCTAGCGGCAAGCTCAAGCATCGCCCAAGCTGTTCCTCTCAGGCTTATGGGGCCGAGTCCAGTCTTTACTTCGTAGTCTGTGCTGACAGTTTGTTTTTTCTAGCCGCTAGGAAGCGTTGTTAGTAGTTTAAAGACGCGATCAACAGATGGCGAGCTTCGATGCCATAGTTAGGTTCAACCGTTGAAACTCATCCAGAAATAGCAAAGAAAATAGGAAATCTTAAAGTTTATTAAGTTGTTCGCCGTTTTTACAATTTTGGAAAATGCAGAACACTAATGCAGCTTCGGGAAGACCTCCCTTTCCTTCTCCAGGAAATTCTATGCGATTTAACAATCCAAGTTACCCTGTAAGTAAAGTTTTGGTTTCCTTTATTTTTGCTTCCATCGTAGGTTAAACGATATTCAACTGTTATTTTTCAATTTTATCGTAGCGCCCATCATTCAATCAAATTCAAAATTCTCCAAACTCTGCTTCTTCTGCAAGTCCAGCAATGATGGGTCAAAGACCAAGTATGATAGGGAATCCAACACCACCAAATTCCTACAGTGGACAAACTGTGAGGCCTGGTGGGCCTGGTATGAGCCCTCAAGCTTTAGGACCAGGGAAAAGGCCTGGTGACATGAGAGCTCCAAATCAAACTGGGAAACTGTAAAAAAATATTTATTTATTAAATTGTGTTTTTCTTGTATCTATCAGCATTCAATTTTTCATTGTTTCTGTACAGTGAATATGGACCCAACAGTGCAAAGAAAAAGAAAAAGCTTTCAGACAAAATTCTTCCACAGAAAGTTCGAGATTTGGTTCCAGAGTCTCAAGCTTACATGGATTTGTTGGCATTTGAAAGAAAATTGGATGCTACTATTATGAGAAAACGTTTGGACATTCAAGTAAGCTACTGTAACAATTATTATTATTATTTTCATTTTCTGCAATACCTATTTTTCAGGAAGCCCTGAAAAGACCTATGAAACAGAAACGAAAGTTGCGAATTTTCATCTCAAATACATTCTATCCTGCCAGAGAAATGGAAAACACTGAAGATGTTGGTGGAGGAAGTGGAGTTGCATCTTGGGAACTGAGAGTTGAAGGGCGTCTTCTGGATGATGCTGCTAAATCAGATCCTAATAAAGTTAAACGGAAGTTTTCTTCGTTTTTCAAATCGCTTGTCATTGAACTTGATAAAGACCTATATGGGCCTGATAATCACCTTGTTGAATGGCACCGAACTTCTACTACTCAAGAAACAGATGGGTTTCAAGTAAAACGACCAGGAGACCGAAATGTAAGATGCACAATCTTACTTTTACTTGATTATCAGCCGCTGCAATTTCGCCTCGACTCGCGTTTAGCGCGCCTTCTCGGCATTCACACTCAAACAAGACCCATGGTGATATCTGCATTGTGGCAGTACATTAAAACTCACAGACTTCAGGTATTTTTTGTTAGTAATTTCAGCCATTTTTCAGTAGTGATTCTTTTTATTCTTACTTGCTTAGGATCATCAAGAAAGAGAATTCATTCGCTGTGATAAATATATGGAGCAGATTTTCGGATGTCCTAGAATGAAATTTGCTGAAATTCCACAGAGATTGAATCCTCTTTTACACCCTCCAGATCCAATTGTTATTAACCATTTGATTAGGTACTTTTAAATATAATCAAGGCAGTATCACTAGTGATTAATTTACTTTTGTTCAACAGTAGTGTGGAGAGTGCTGATCAAAAGAAAACAGCATGTTATGACATTGATGTAGAAGTTGATGATACATTGAAAGCCCAGATGAATAATTTTTTACTCTCTACTGCAAGCCAACAAGAAATTCAGGTTTGTTAGTTTGTTATGGCGAGTGTTAAGTTTTTCCAGGCTTTGTAGTTTATGATAAACTTATTACTTTTAAATTTGGGAATATAGAGTTTAGACAACAAGATACATGAAACAGTTGAAAGCATTAATCAACTGAAGATCAGTAGAGAATTTTTTCTTGGTTTTGCCAGAGATCCACAGCAATTTATAAACAAATGGCTTTTATCTCAAACAAGGGATTTGAAGGTAATAGGGAACACATTTGAAATTTTAGACAAAATGTTTTTTAAACTTAAACATTGTGCGCTTTTTTAGACTATGACTGACATCGTAGGAAATCCTGAAGAGGAAAGACGTGGTGAATTTTACGAGCAAAGCTGGACTCAAGAAGCCGTTTGCCGATATTTTTATAGCAAAGTTCAACAAAAGCGTGCTGAATTGGAACAAGCATTGGGCATTCGTAACAATTAGAATGCGTTTACTAATTTAAAAAAAAAACTATCGGTTGAACTACACTGATAAAACCGACTGTGACCAAAAGTGAAAGCAGATAACAGACAAATTCAAGTTACTTGTCACGCATATGTTGATCAGTAAAACAGCAAGGAAATTTTAACTTTCTTCGTGTATCGTGAATCCCAATGGGTCTAAATAATACATGGTGTCAGTTGGCGTCTACAAGTATACATTATTGACGTTATTGTTTAGTTATCCGGTTTTTATTCAATAGGAAAGGGGATAAAAAAAAGTCTTATTATTTAGTTTGTTATTTTTTTTTTTTTTTTTTCCTTTTGAATTGCCAAAAACTATGTTGCGTATTAAGTCAGGGTAAAGCTCCGAATTCGGGATACTTAGCTGTAGACGACATTTATCTCCGAATGGAGTAGGAGTAGAACCAGAGCGGCTGGTTCGCTTCAGCAGAGTATGAGGAGGAAATGGTAGGCTCACGCACCAAAGACAACATGGTCTCCAAGTAGTAGGGGGAAATTAACATTGAACCCTTAAATTTGAGTAAAACAATTTTTAAAAATGAACTTTGTTGATATCGTTTGGGAAATGATTCTTTAAAAACCATCCTATGAAAATGATCAATTTAATAATTAATATTTTAAAATTATGTTTGAAAAAAAATTATTATGAAAATTTCATTACAAACCTTTTTCTTAAAAGTTTAAAAATATATTGTCGTGTGGCATTAACCACGCTATTGACAATCCCCTCTGTATCGGGATTGTCATATAGATAACAAATGACAATTTAAGAATTTACATAAGCGTTGTCACTTGTCAACGTTTTGTTTACCGTTAAGTTTGGAAAACGTATGCGGCGGATGTTATCAGTAACTAAAATTGAAATATCCGATAAAGCCCATTACTTCTAACATAAAATAAATAACACAAGAATGTCATGATTTTTAGAGACCAATAGGCAAAAATTTGGTTTTACAGATCGTCTGTAATTATTCCCTCTTGGCTTCCAAGAGAGTCCTGTGGGGTGTTATTAGAGCGGGTTTTTGCGAGGTTTTTGGTCTATTTGCGGGTTTCGTGCAAATCCTTTCTTGAATCTTGTCTGTGGTGGGTGGGCATAATCAAAGTTGTTGAGACGAACAATTTGATGTAAAAATAATCCCGATATCTGTTCAGCGGATGGTGAGCGCTTGCGATTAAACCGCTTTCATCGTTTTTGCGGTTTGGATTTTGGGAAGGGGTAGTGGGTATTGATGACTATGTCGTAAAAGTGTCGTCTGCTTTTGCTTTGTTTATCAGTTAATTATTACTATTAGGGCGGGTTTCGTGCAAATCCTTTCTTGGATCTTGTATGTGGTGGGTGGGCATAATGAAACTTGTTGAGACGAACAATTTGATTTTTTAAAAATCCTGATCCGATCAACGGTTTTTTTTACCCACAGGCAACCCGAAAAAGTTGCGCCATTTAGTATTTTTAAAAAAAGTTTGATGTCCCACATTCAATACTAGTCTATTAGTCTATCATTGGGACGGACTTCGCTTGTCCAAAAGTTAAAAAGACAAAAAAAAAGAAAAAAAAAAACGTTGATGAATTAAAAAAAAAAAAAAGAACAAGAGGGACCTGCCGCCACACCGGCACCTCCTGGTTAAATTACGGAGAGACTATCCGGCATAAAAGACCGTGTTAACCATGGCGGGTGCCAAGGCAAGATTTTTCCTGGGCCCCATATTTCAAAATTAATTTGCCAGACAGCTGTTTGTCCAAATACAGCATTCATATTTGGCAGAGTAATTTAGAATATAATGAATTATTTTATATTTTTCAAATAATTATTTTCTGTAAATTAACGTGTATTATTATTGATTTTCCGAAAATTACATTTTCGATTACGTATTTTAAATAGTGAACTTAAGTATCTTGGAGGAGGGCTTTATGTACAGTTATTACTAGCATTGATATTGTCACGATTTTGTGTGTTCGATTAACGTTTCTGTATTTTCCCTTTCATTGGTATTATCTTTCGTGGAACTGTTTTGCTGTGGTGACCTAGACCCTAATTGGTAATTGCCTATTCCTAGTATTGTTGTTTCGTTGGTGTCTGTATGCTTCCTTTCCTCCCACTTAACTTAACATCTTTTTCCCTTATTTCCCCGTGGTGAAGGCAGAATGTCTTTAGAGTTACTTCGGGCTGGTTCTCTCTCGCTTGTGTCGACTACTTTTCTGACTCCGTGTTCGCTTTGAGGTAGATTTGCATCGATCTACTGGTAGTGCCTGTACCAGTAGTGGACGTTCAACTCTATGTCTGACTCTCTTGAGCAGCATTGAGTTGACCGTTAACTGTTGTGTACGATTTCACCCTTGCATCATCAGCCAAGTATAAGCCCTGTTCAGAATTCGTGATAATATAAACAAAGTTCACGTAAAAAATTGCTTGTTTCAATTTGTTCCCGGTAACCCCCCTTTTTTCATAACTTTACTCCACTATAAGATGTAATTGGCAGCAACTTTGAGTTTGAGAAATGCACACCTCCTTCCAATGCGGAACAGCCGCTTCAATCCCACTCCTACAGACCTCATTTTTACCTAAAAACGATTTCTTCAGCTTCCTCAGCTCGGAAAAATCAAAAGGCCCGTCGAAATGACCGAGCGATCCCTCGAACATCCGATTGTATCATTTGAATAAAAACCTTTCGTTTTAGTCGGGTGATTTTTTTATTTCTGAATCAATGAGAAATTAATATTGCTAAGATGAAGAGAAAACAACTTTGCGAGAGTAAAGAGGGAACGCCATAACTTGTTTATTACAGCCAGGGAGATTGCAGCTTTGAAAACTTCAATAATTGAATCAATAAACGACAAGCTCGACTAAATACGATCAACATAGTGTTGTAACGTTACCTGACTAGTAGATCATTGGCAGCAGCTAGGAACAAGAAAACACAAATATCTTCTTAACATTCTTAATCATCGAACACCGATAAGATCCAGTTGAAAGCGCACTTCTTCAGAAGGCGGTTAAAATGCAGCGATAGGGAACAGCACAAAAGCAAAGAAGCTTTGAAAATAAAAACATGTTTTAAAGATGAAATCAAGTTACGTGGGCATAATTTTTGAAAACATCGATCGTAATTACTCCTTCGTCAAGCATGTTATATCGGCTTCTCATAGTTCAGTCGCAGTTACATTGAGCGAGAAAGAAGCAGATGTTTCACACTTCTTTCCAACGACAGTTACTCCGTACTGGCCAACATCAGCTGTAGTTACATTTAACACTTCTAATTTGAAACATTTCTTTCCTTCGACACTCTGAGCATTCTTGGTCGACGACTCGAGAGGTTGACCGTCTTTCATCCACGTTACTAAATATAAGAAATTGTATTTTAATATTATTGTAACGAAATGTCGAGTAGGATGGATAAAATAAAACCTTTTGCAGGCGCCTTGTCCGTTTCGCACTTAAATATGGCTGTTTGACCTTGCGCAACGGTGATTGATTGTGGGAAAACTTTAAAGGTAGGGCTTTTGGTTTCTTCATTCGGTACTACAAGAACATAGCAAATGTGGAAAATTAAATAGTGGGCTTCAAATTTTTTCTGGCACCAAATGAACATACCAACAACCAACAGTGTGCAGGAACTGAATGCTTCACCAACATCATTAAAAACTTCGCATGTATAAGTTCCAGCATCTTCGGGAAATATTTCAGCAATTTTTAATTTGCACACATCACCAAGACGATCGTACTCAAAATCTTTGCTTGGTTTGATTTCCTTTTCATTATGCAACCAAATCACGTCAAATTTGGTGGCTGCTGTAATCCGACATTGAAGAGTAACGGATTCCCCGTCGTTCACTGTTTTAGAGGAAACGTGCTCAATGATTCGGGGAGCTCTTTCTTTCCCTGTTGTCCTGTGACAAGCTTTTTCAGAAGCTGACATAAACAAAAACAAAGTTAACATGATTTTAGTAACACGTTGTCATATTTGCAATATTTGTAAACACGTTTGTGGTAGATTTACTTTGCACAGTCAACCGACAAGTCGTTTCTGTCTCTCCGAGAGAGTTTTTGGCTTTGCACGTATACAAGCCTTCGTCTTCCGGATAAACTTCATTGATTGAAAGAGTAGCTGTTCCATTTCGGTACTTAAGATCCAAAATGTCCGAGGAGCTTAGTAACTGTGTAATATAAATAAATTAAATATATAATGTAATATAATAAAAAATAAAATCTTACGTATATCTTTAACATTTATTGGAACACCCATTTAGTAAGGTGACAATTTAAAGGGGTAACGTATAAATTAAATGGACTAAATAAATTAACTTCCCGTGAGCTTAAAAGTAGAAACATACCAGAAAAACGTGTAAAATAAAAAAATGTCAAGCCAATTAAATCGTTTAATGATTTTGCGTCAAATCTAACAAAAATTAACAAGTCGTTCAATTACCTCGCCGTTTTTCAACCAAGTTACATTAGGATCAGGATCGCCTTGGACGATACACGTCAATTTTAGGGCTTCTCCATCTTTAATTGTCATTTCGCTCAATGGCTTCACGAACTGCGGTTGACACATAAGTGAATCCGAAGGTGGTACTATTATGAGACAAAAGAAGTAATGATATCATAAATTTTAGATACAGTCAGTTATTAAAGTATCACTGAGTTTCATACGTTCTAAATCTTTTGTTGCTGTGCGAGAACGAGAAGTGGCACTCCCACCATAAACTTTCTGCTGCCTTTTCAAATTTGTTGTTTCCATAGAATTTGACTGAAGTATTTAAGATAAATGAATATAAAATTTTATTTTCCGTTCCCATACTCTTCAATGTTGAAGGATTGCAAACATTGTTTGGATTCCCAACTTAACGATGAGTTTGATATGTCACGCAGTTACCTGGCTACTGTAAGTTTCACGGGATGAAATGTGTGTGCTGGAGCTCAACTGATTATGCGTACTGGATGCTTGATACTGAGAACTTGACGTATGATTTATAATTGACGTAGAACTTGAAAAAAATTAAGAAATCAAGCTAAGTACAACATGTATATTTTAAAAATTCGATCTTACCTATAAGACTCTTGAGAGCGGGTGATAGATTTATTTTCAACGTATCGCCGATCTAGAAAAATACATTGTTTTATGTTCAGGAAGCACTTAGAATACATGGGCTGTACAAGAGAAAAACAAGCAAATGGTGTATACACGTAGAAGTAGCCATGCGTGCACTCAATTTTTTTTTTTTTTTTTTTTTTTTTTTGTTACATGCTCTTGCGTTTTGCAACGACAATGTTGAGTCAGAAATACATTCACTCTGGTTTTTCGTACAAACGAGAAAAAAACCGTTTTTTCCTTTAACTGTTCCAAATTCCAATTACCTCCAGAGCGGAGCAAGTTGTTGACCAAGTCGGCTTGATCTGTTGACACGTGTACACCTTTATTGAGTTGACAGCGTTTATTACGAAGTGAAATGGAAAATTATAGATTAGCGAAAAATTTTGGAAAAAATTAGTGAATTTAAACGTTTATAAATGTAGCCTATATTTTTTTTTTTTTTTTTTGTTGTTACATGTTATTCAGCTCGTCATGCATTTGTTACTTGTAAACATTCTTATTTTCATAATACATTTGTGTATCAATCGTACTTATTTGTATTGCAAATATTACTTTTAAATTATCTATAATTTAATTGAAATTGAAAATCTCGGTGTAACGTGTGAAATATTTCAAATAATTTCGACGCAACGTACGAGAGCTACGCATGCGAATAAATCTACAGGTCGTGGTGATGTAAAATAAAATGATGGCCGAGTAAACTAGCAAAGAAAGACTTATGTTGAAAGCTTACCTTCAACGATGACCACACAGGAGGTTTCGTCCTGACCCATGGCATTGGTTGCGACACATCGATAGTTACCCGAATCTTCAACTTTGCAGTTTGCGATCTCCATTGTCACGACTCCGTCAGAGTACGTCATGGTATAATCGTACTTCGATAGCTCTCGTTTATCCTTGAACCATTTGACCTAATAACGATGTCAGGAACCGTAAGTTATCGCAAAACCCGACATCTCGCCAACCAAAGTTTACTCTTTAATTCGATCAGTGGCGAATGGTTAAAACTCTGCTACTGGCAAATATAAACGTTCGTCAATAAAATTGGCTATTACCGTAGGTGTAGGTCTGCCGCTGAGGCAGCACAAAAGTTTGCATGTTTGATGCAACTGAATGACCCGAGGTCGGAGCAGAAAAGTGAAAGTTGGTACGGAATCGCGCTCATCCTGCCACAGTTGGTACTCGAGTGGCTTTCGACGTCGAAGCGGAGTTGTATCCGGTTTGTACTGCGGCGTCTCTTTTGGCAGTGCTAAAATGATCAAATGGATTTGTTATGTGTAATAAGCGCATATTGAGTACTACAATGTTCAAAGATAACACATTTGATAGAACGTATTGATATAGCTAGGCATAGTACAGTAGGCTAGACCTCTATATGGTAGTGAACGGTAGTACGGATAAATGTAACAACAAAAAAGTCTAAGTAAAAATAGCAGAATGTAATCGAAGTAGGAATAAAAAGGAAACTAACGTTGTACGTTGAGAAAAATGGGCTCCTCTCTGACGCCATAGTGATTGACAGCTCGGATTATGTATTCACCACGATCCTCCAACTTGACTCTGTTAATGACGAATGTATAATCATCGCCTGAATATCGTTTCATGAACTTGACGCTCTGCTTAAGCTCGCTGTTGTTGTGTGTCCAACTAACGGTCGGTGGCGCAACAGCGATGATGCGACAGTAGAATTTGGCACTCTGCCCCTCATAAGCAAAAGCTGACTTTGGCCGGATGACGAAGCGGGGAGCTGCCTCGCGTCGGTCAAAGGCATACTCGTGTATGCGGTATCGTTCGATTAACAATTTGCGGAGGCAGCTGTACTCGGAGAGTCGTCCAATAGGCACCAAGTAGTCCTCCCAACCGGGATATTTTGCGCGAAGTCTGTCGCGCATGGCCAAATAGCGGGCAGAAGAGATTGTGATGGACAACTCGCTGTGATCACCCAGGAGCCACGGATGAAGTAGACACTCATGAGCCGTCATACGCTTCTCTTTGTTCTTGGTGAGGAGATGGCGGATAAAATCCTTGCCTTCTTCAGAGACGATAGCGAAAGCTTCCTCATCAAAGTCCCAGTCGCACGCCTTAACGTTCTTGAGCGTTTCAATGTCGTTCTCACCGGCAAAAGGTGACAGACCACTAAGAAGAACGTAGGCTAGCACACCAACTGCCCACATGTCTGTGTAGAAACCAACAGGTTCACGTTCGACGATCTCAGGAGCAGCAAACTCGGCCGTTCCAGTGGAAATCTTGACCAATTGGTTGGGGTCAAGCTTTGTGGCCAATCCAAAATCGATCAATTTAACGACAGTGCTATTCTTGGTCACACACATGATGTTCTCCGGCTTCACGTCCAAGTGAATAATGTTCTTTTCGTGCATATGTTTGACCGCCTCGCATATCTGGCGCATGTAATTAATGACTTCAGCTTCGGACATAGTATAGCCTTCGGCCGTAATTCGTTCGAATAGCTCACCTCCGGACAAAAATTCATAAATCAGGACCATTTCATCATCGTCTTCAAAGGCATCGTGTAAATTGATGAGTTTGGGGTGGTGTAGCTGGTTCATGATATCGATCTCTTTTCGGATAAGTTCCTTTTCGATGGGTTGTGAGACAGGAATAAATTTCGCTGCAAAGATCTGACCCGACTTGCGTTCGCGACAACGATGCACAACACCGAAAGCTCCCGTACCGATTTCTTCCAAGATATCATACAGATCGTATACACTTGTCGTCTTGATGTCAACCGGCTGAGGAACATATTTGGAGTAGATGTCAACAACGAATTGGTCATAATCGTTGATCTTTCCTTCGGCCGAGCCACGAATCCGTTTGCCCGTTTCATCAACTTGATATTGGCGACGTTTTTGTTCTTTCTTGTCGCTACCCTTTGTCTGAATAAGTGGAGTCACGTCACTTGCGTCACTTCTTCCATACACGTTCTCAGCGTAGACACGGAATTCGTAGCTGTGACCGGGGCTCAGCGCCGTTGCGTTGATGGCACAGAAGCGTGTTGGCCCGACGCGGATCCAGCTGCTCATCGGGTGTTCACGTTTCTCTACGATATAGTTAGTGATGGCACTGCCACCGTCCCACGTCGGTGGCTTCCATGACAGATTCAGCGAATCGGCGCCAACATTTTCAACAGTCGGGAAACGAGGAGGTTCTGGTCGATCACTAATCTGCAACTTAATGATGACAGAATCCATGCCCAATTCGTTCTCTGCCACCAGACGATATGGGCCACTGTCGATCTGGGTGACGTCACGCACAGTGAGAATGGCATGTCTTTCTTTGACTTCGACCTTATAGTGGGCGCCGCTCTCGATGGTTTCCCCCTCACGTGACCAAGTGATTTTTGGGCGTGGATTGCCGGTAAACGGGATTTTTACAACCACGTTCTCGCCTTTGTCAAAGAAAGCCGTATCTCGGAATCGTGGTGGCACATTGATCTTCGGAACAGTTTTGATGATCAATTCGGCACGAGTGGATTTGGCTCCTGCCTTGTTTACAGCTCTACAGACATATTCGTCGGCATCTTCACCTGGGATGGACATGACCGATTTCAAAAGAATAAATTATATTATTATAAATGAGGAAAATTCAATTTGGTTTTGAAAAAAAAAAGAAATTACCGAAAACATCGTTGACCACCAGAAAGTAGGTGTCACCTTCTTTTCGAGTGCTGTATTTTGAAGAATGGCTTATTTCGCGCATGCCCTTGTACCAGGTAATGGTAGGTAACGGATTTCCAAGTATGGTACACTGAAATTGGACGTTGCGGTTTTCCAGGCCAAGGACGTTTCTCAGAGGTGTAAGAACCTCGGGAGGGCTGGCAGCATTTGGGTCTTTGATACGTACTGACGTCGAGGCCATAGACGGTGGCGATAGACCTGCTTCATTTTGTGCAAAAACGCGGAATTCGTATTGTCGTTCCTCGATGAGATTGACAACGTTGAATTGCGTTGTCAAACACAGAGTAAGGTTAATTCGTTGCCAGGTGGCACTTCCAGCCTCACGTTTGTCAATCCAGTATCCCTGTATCCGTGCTCCGCCGTCCGACTCTGGTTTGTTCCACGAAAGGTGGGCAAAGTCTTTGCCAACTTCTGTGACATTGGGCGTACCAGGTACAGTTGGCGGATCATATGGAGCTTTGGCTTTAATTGGATTAACGCCTTCCAACGCTGGACCCATGCCGTTCTCGTTGGCCGCCATAACTCGGAACAGGTATTCTTGTCCCTCAGTCAAACCCTGGACGGTAAACATTGTATCCTTGCACTGTGATGAGACACATATCCAATGTGTATGACTCGTATCGTGACGTTCGACAACATAGTGTGTGATGCGTTTGCCGCCATCATAGGTTGGAGACTTCCAGTTGAGAGTGCATTTGTGTTGCGTGATATCAGATACGTCGAGTGGGCCAATCGGAGCACCAGGCACACCAGTTATGTAAACAGTAAAAGATGCAGATACGTCACCGCTATCATTCTTGACTCGCAGTGTGTACTGGCCGGCATCGCTTTTAGTCGTCTCCTTGATAAAGATAATGAGGTACTCGTCAAAGACGGTATACTTGATGCGCACTGTTTCCACAATTTCGTTTCCATCTTTGGTCAGCGAGACGTCCATCGGTTGGTCTCCAGAGAAGTAAATCTTGATTTTGGTATTGTCTCCTTCCGGTAGGTAGAGGTCTCCTGGCAATCGATCGATACGCGGTGGATTGCCAATTTTCAGTCGAGCTGAGCAGCTAATGGAACCACCCATGTTGCTAGCCTCACAGCTGTATTCTCCTTCATCAACTTCCCACAGTTCGGAAATAATCAGACGGAAAATACCATCGCGTTCCTCTGTATGGATTCGGCCTCCTACTACTATTTCGCGACCATTTTTCAGCCAACGACTTCGTGGGCATGGGATACCAGTAGCTTCACACTCAAAAATGACTTTGCGTCCCATTGGCACACCTTTATTGACTAATGGACGAACGAATTGAGGTTTCTCGCCACCGGTTAACTCGCGGACTTTGATAGCCGAGGCGCACGTGCTCGGTTCGCTCTTTCCCGCCGCGTTGATGGCAGAAACGCGGAACTCGTAGTCCTGTCCCTCAGTCAAATTGTTGACGGTAAAATCGCAGGTAATCACGTTGTAGTCGTTGCAACGAACCCAGAAAGCGCCACCAACATCGCGTTTCTCAATCAAGTAGCCTGTTTCAATTCAAAATGAAAAACAAGATGATTATGATTACAAAACGGAATTTTAACATGCAGTGTCAAGCAGGGCAATCAACTAGGCTACTGTAATTTACCTGTGATTCGACTACCACCATCCGAAACTGGTGGTTCCCATTGAAGGTCGACGTAGGTGCGTCCTACTTTGATTACTTGTGGCACACCTGGAGGAGCCGGTACGGTAAATTTGCCCTTGGTCTTGAAACGGGAAGAGGCCGGCGAAGGTTTGCTCATGCCTGCAGCATTCTTTGCACGGACGCGGAACTCATACTCGTGACTAATAAGAAGGTTGTGCACGACGTAAGTAGCGTCCTTTACAAGGTAGTCGTTGACGACAATCCAATCACGATCTTCTTGTAGATCACGACGTTCAATCTGGTAACCTTGAATCTTGGATCCACCGTCGTAGCGTGGCCGGTCCCAGGTCAACGTAGCGCTATCCGAGCCGCTGTCGGAGACGCGAGGTTGCCCCGGTGGCTCGGGAATTGTGAAAGGGAATTTAGCTGTAATTGGTTCTTCACTTTCCAGTGGATCGCTGACTCCGTATTGGTTTTCGGCGCGGACGCGAAACAGATACTTGCGATTGGTTTCCAAACTAAAGACATTATACGAACAACCACGTACAAACGAACTGATCTTCATCCAGACTCCGACCGAGATGTCCATACGTTCGATGATGTAATTGGAGATAGGTGAACCGCCGTCATCGGACGGTGGGCGCCACGTCAGAGTGCACGTTTCAGGGGTGACATCCGAGACATCAAGCGGAGCCAATGGAACACCAGGTTTACCAACGACTAGAACGCGGCATGAGGCCGAATCACTACCTTCGGTATTAGTCAATCGGATCGTATACTTTCCAGTATCGCTACGCTTAGCACATCGGTTGAGATAGATGGTGGCCGTGGCTGAAGTCTCAAATCGAATCCTATCGTCTTGGATAACGTCTTCGTTGTTGATGTTCCATGATGGTTTTGGCGTTGGACTGCCGTTGAACGGTACAGTGATGGTGAATTCCTCTCCTGCAATGACCGTCATGTCACGGATACTTAAATCACTGGTGATCTTTGGTGGGCAGAGAGCTGGCTGGCAGCAAATGGGGTCCGAGTTGTCACTCCATGGCCCTTGGCCAGCTGCATTGAGTGCGGCAACTCGGAACTCGTACTCGTTATTTTCTGTTAAATTAATGATGCGTAGCGTCAGCTCTGTAACCACAGAATGCGAAGCTTTCGTCCATTTGTCTTCGCGAGAGAGGCGACGTTCGATGACGTATCCGATGACGGCTGAACCACCGTCGTATCGTGGTCTTGTCCAGGCAATAGTGATCGAATCTCCTGTCGTTTCCAATGAACGGGGCATGCCAGGCGCCCCAGGAACATTGAAAGAGTGCTTGGCTTTGATTGGTTCTTCTGTGATCGTAGGCTCTGATGTTCCATACTGGTTTTCTGCCATGACACGAAATTCATAATCACGGCCGACTACAAGTCCACGTACCTTAGAAGACGTGGCAACCACATAGCCACTTACTCGACTCCAGGTTGGTGAACGTGGCTCTTTTTTCTCTACAACATAGTTGGTTACCTCAGCACCACCGTTATCTTTTGGTGGTTGCCAGACGAGCGTAAGACTGTCTCCAGCAAAGTCCTCGGCGTGTAAGTTAAGTGGAGCCGAAGGCCGGTCTAAAACACGCACGTAGACAGTGACTGAGTCAAAACCGGCGTTGTTACGTAGCTGCAATTTATACGGTCCAGTGTCTTTTCGCTGTGAATTTTTCACCACAATAGTGGCGTATTCGTCCATCACTTGACTATGAACTCGAATATCTGTTTCATCTAGTACGACATCGTTGGCAAACCAAAACGCTGTTGGTTTAGGAAAAGCTCGGTAAGGTACCATGATAGAGAAATCTTCGCCTGCACGTACGGTGATGTCTCGCATTGAACCAAGGTCAATGTGGGGCCGGTCAGCTTGCTCTTCCACTTTAACAGTGGGTGACGGCCGACTTGGTGGCGATGGACCAATATCATTGATAGCTATGATACGGAAATGATATTCCTCGCCCTCTGCCAATGCGGGGACCTGCTTGTCATTGAGAACCGAAAATCATATAATTAATAACAAATAATAACAAGATGTTTAAACACTTAAACAGTTGAATCAACAAAACTTGCCGTGTAATTCGTTTCCGTAATCAAAAGGGAATTGGCTTCCTCCCATTCAGTGGCGCTTTTGAGTTTCTTTTGGACGGTAAATCCTTTTATACGTAACCCGCCATCATTGAGAGGCTGGCGCCAAGATAGCGCTACACTGTTTCTGAAAACTCGGTCAAGTTTGGGTGCATCAGGAGCGTCTGGTGCGAATTTTTGGATTCGAGCTACCAAAGGCTCGGTGGAGCGACTGGGTTTGCCCGGTCCGGCATCATTGACTGCTACAACGCGGAATTCATAACGATTACCTTCAGTCAGGTTAGTCACCATGTGAGTTGTGTTTGGTGTTGGGTACTGGTTAATACGCAACCACTCGCCTCCACGATCACGTTTCTCAACGTAATAACCAGTGATGGGACGGCCACCGCTGAAAGCTGGTGGTTCCCATAACAGAGTGCAACTGTTAGGCGTGTATGATACGATCTTCGGTTGGTCAGGCGCATCGGGTGGGTCAAAAGGACTCTTAGCGGCTACAGGTTTTCCCGTCAAAGGTTCTGAAAGACCGTAAGCATTTTCTGCACGCACGCGGAATACGTAACGCTTGCCGTCTTCCAAACCCGTCTTGATTGTAAAGCTTACTCCTGGACAATAGCCCGGTAATGGTCTCCAGCTCTCCGACAAGGCGTCGGTTTTCTCAATGACATAGCCAGTGATCTCCGAGCCTCCGTCGTCCATAGGTGTCTTCCAGTTTAGAGTGATTCCTTCTGCCGACACGTTTGTGTAAATGAGCGGACCGTTGGGTGGTCCCGGCTTGTCAACGACCAAAATCTCAATCTCAACGCTATCTTTGCCGTGTGCATTGTGCGCACTTACTTGGTACTTGCCCGCGTCGCTGCGTTTCGATGATGAGACATACAATTTAGTACGGTCATTCTGCGTGTCAGTGACTATACGGTTGTCTGAGATGGCTTTATTCTGTTTGGTCCACTCGACAGTTGGCGTGGGAGCGCCTGACAACGGAATTTCGACGTTGATGGGTTCACCAGCTTTGACTTTGATTCGACGACTTGTCAGTTTATCGAGATGTAAACGTGGTTTCTCGCGCATGGGTTTAGCCGTGAATGGATGAGACGCCTCGCTATTTTTACCCGGACCAGCGGCGTTTATAGCTGTTACCCGATACTCGTACTGATGACCCTCCTGAACTTTGTCGTCATTAAACTCGTTCAGACGAACAGGATCACGATTCACTTTAATCCAACGTCCACCACGAAGATCGCGACGTTCTACGTCATAGCCGACGATAGGGGAGCCACCGTTGCTATGTGGTGGGGACCAACGGATTTTGATGTGATCTTTGTCTGTGTCGAGTGCGTCAGGTCGACCTGGACGTCCCGGGACGTCGTACTGGTTTTTGGCTACAATAGGCTTGTCAGTATCGAGTGGGTCTGAACGTCCTTGGACATTCTCGGCCATGACACGGAATTCATACTTGGTTCCCTCCATCAGACGAGGAACAGTGGCATGTGTATAGCGTGGATCGACGTAGTTGACAGCTGGGACCCAACCGCCACCATGTGTTAAATCGCGTTTTTCGACTACATAAGCGGTGATGTCGCTACCACCACAGTCCTTTGGTTGTTTCCACGAAAGCGTTACGCTTGAGCTGGTGATCTCTTCATATTCGAGAGGCCCAGTCGGTGGTCCTGGGCGGTCCATTACGACCAAGAGAAAAGAGCCTTCATCGGTGCCCGATTCGTTGCTTAGAACCAAATGCAATTCACCTGAATCGCTGCGATTCGTATTGACAATATGCACAATAGTATGATAACCAATTGCCGTAATTGTGGCACGCTCGTCTGTCTTCAGTTGACGACCATCACATGTCCACACGACGTTTGGAGAAGGTTCGCCCACATAGTTGACATCAACGTGAAAGATAGTGCCAGCCTTGATACGAATTTCGCGAAGGGGAGTTTTGATCTTGGGAGCCAAGTGACGTGGACGAGCCATAACCAGATCGGATGGCTCACTAGGTTCGCTCTGTCCAGCCGCATTGACAGCAATGATGCGGAATTCGTACTCGGTGCCTTCTACAAGGTCTACAGCTCGTCCCTTGCATTCCTTTCCATTGACCTGACCAGCGTTCTGCCAAAAGGGTGAGCCCTTTTCCTTCTTTTGTATGACATAGCCGATGACTGGCGAGCCACCATCGTATGCCGGTGGCTTCCATTCCAGGTCAATAAAATGACTGTCCCAGTCAATGACGTTCGGCCGGCTGGGAGCATCTGGTTCGTCAAACGCATTTTTGGCGATGATACTATTTGCCGTGGTTAGCGGATCTGACTCGCCGATAGAATTAACCGCCTTGACACGGAAATAATATTCCTTCATGTGAACGAGTTTACTGACTTCGCACGTGGTGTTCGATGCAACAGCCGATTCCGCCCATGTACCACGCGATGTGTCCATTTTCTCAATGATGTAGTGGGTGATTGGTGCGCCTCCGTCGTCCAGAGGTGGCCTCCACGACAAGACGCAACTATCTTTCTTGACGTTGCTAACAAGGAGTGGTCCCTCAGGTGTAGATGGTCGGTCCAGAACCGTAACGTTGGCAGTTGCTGATATGTTGCCCAGGTTATTTTCCAGAGTAATCGTGTACTTGCCAGTATCGGATCGTAGCGAGAATGGGATTTCGAAAAGAATTTGGCGCTCGTATGTAGCCATGTGAACGCGACTGTCCTCTGGATTAACAGGCTTGCCATTCACTTGCCAGCGAACCGCTGGTTTTGGTGCCGCCTGGTAAGGGAGGTTGTAGGCAATACGTTGACCAGCACGTACAACCAAATCCTCAAGGAAGGATTTATCAAGTTGTGGAGCCAAGAACCGAGCACGAGCAATGATTGGTGATGAAGGATCACTTGGTTCACCAACACCAGCCTTGTTAACGGCTGTAACACGGAACTCATACTCCTCTCCTTCAGTTAAATCAGGTACGCGAGCTTTTGTCTGGGAACCGGCCACTTCAATCGCCTTCTCCCAAATACCAAACTTTGAACGCTTCTCGATTATATAGCTTGAAATGGGAGTGCCACAATCCTTCTTGGGTGGAGTCCATTGTAAGTCGACGTGGTTCTTGTCCCAGTCGGTGGCTTCCGGTGTACCAGGCTTATCAGCTCGTTCGTAGGGATCTTTGGCCGTTACTGTAGATGTAGTATTTAGTGGTAACGACTGGCCTTGTCGATTGACAGCACGGACGCGGAACTTATAGTCATGGTTCTCCAACAAAGCTACGCGCATAGATGTACCTTTGCAATCTCCAACTGTAATCCAGCGCATGTTCTCTGCATCTTGTTTTTCAAGAATGTAGTGTGTCACGTCAGACCCACCATCATCCTTAGGAGCCCTCCAGTGTAGATTACAGCCTGATTTGGTCATGTCCATAATCGACAGCGGACCTTCCGGTGCCGACGGTACGTCTAGAACCGTCACCTTGACTGATACCGTATCTTGACCATTGATATTGGTGGCTGTTAGCGTGTAAACGCCGGAATCACTTCGTTTTGCATCAGCAAGTCTTAGTTTAATGCTGTAGTCTTCGACAGTCAAACGGATACGTGAATCAGATACAAGTACCTGGTTACGTGCTGTCCACTCCTTTCTTGGAGGCGGTTCCCCAATTACGTTGGCGTCAAGATCAAACGTCTGACCGGCCCGAATTTTGATGTCGGCCAAAGAAGCACGATCAATCTTGGGTGGTAGATTCTTTGGACGAGCAGTGTGAGGCAGTGTAGGGTCACTCGGATCTCCAGATCCACCTCTATTTACAGCTCTGATTCGGAACTCGTACTGGACTCCTTCAATGAGATCGCCAACACGACCGTTGTTGATGTCACCTTCCACTTCCTTGCACACCTCCCACGCGGCACTAAATTTGTCCTTTTTCTCGATAATGTAGCCGGTTATAGGTGAGCCTCCGTCAGTTTCGGGACGTTTCCACGAAAGCTGAACAAAGTCAACATCATAGTCATTAATTTCTGGCATGCCCGGTTTGCCCGGTTCCTCAAACGGATTTTTAGCCTCAATGGCTTGTGTCGTTGTCAGCGGATCCGATTTTCCCTGTTTGTTTACAGCACGGACACGGAATTTGTATTTGTGTCCAGGTGTCAGACCGTCCACATCAAACTTTGTGGTAGGTCCAGTTGTTTGACCTGCCGGCACCCATCTTCCCGTCGCCTCATCCATTTTCTCAACCAGATAGTGATCGACTGGGATTCCACCGTCGTCTGCTGGTGGATTCCAATCAAGGGTTAAACCATCAGCGTGTACATTTGATGCTTTAAGAGGTCCTCCTGGAGTACCAGGTTTGTCAATGACAATGACATCTACTTCAGCAACATCTTTACCGTTGATGTTTTCAGCTGAAATAGTATACACACCAGAATCGGCACGGGTTGTCATTCGAACTTGCAATTTAGTATTGTAATCGACCGCGGTAATCTTAATATGATCAGCCGCTTTGACTTCTTTGCCACGAAGTGCCCACTTTGTTGTGGGAGCCGGTTCGCCACTTACATTCACGTCGTAACTAAATGATTGGCCAGCTTTGATTTTGATTGCGACTAAAGTTGAACGGTCAATCTTGGGTGCCAAATTGCGTGGCTTGGCCACGATGGGTAAAGTGGCATCACTTGGCTCACCGGGACCAGCCGCATTGACGGCGCGAACTCGGAATTCGTATGCTTGACCTTCAATAAGATCGAGGGCGCGAGCATTCGTTTGGGAGGCTGGTACTTCGGCAGCCTTCTCCCAGTCTCCGTATTTGTCCTTCTTCTCGACAATGTAACCTGTAATCGGTGATCCACCATCAACCGTCGGAGCTGTCCATTTAAGGTCAACATAATTTTTGTCCCAGTCGGTTGGAACGACATCCGTTGGTTTTCCCGGTTCGTCGAAAGGATTTTTGGCTAATATTGGCTGTAGGGTTTCAAGTGGCTCGGATTCACCTTCCGTGTTTACAGCCACGACTCTAAATTTGTACTCCTTGCCTGGAGTTAACCCGATGACTTCAGCAGCTGTCTCACTGGATCGACCGCAAGGCACCCAGATGCCAGTCTGCGGGTCTTGCTTTTCAATTTGATAATAGGAGATGGGAACACCACCGTTGTCCTTTGGTCTCTTCCATTTAAGCTTGCAGCCCTCGTTATGGATGTCAGTAACTTGTAACGGTCCTTCCGGTGGGCTCGGTTTGTCTGTGACAGTCACTGTTACTGTCACACTATCCCTACCCGAGCTGTTAGTAGCCGTAATAGTGTACTCGCCACTATCACCTCGCTGAACGTTGCGCATAATCAGTTTGCTGTTGTAGTCGACGTTGTCGATTTGAACTGATTTAGTCGCCCTGAATGATAATATTCAAAAGTAATTCAAATAACACATTACAATTCTTAAACGGACTAAAATTGAGAGCGACTCACTTGATGGGATTACCGCTCACAGTCCACACTGCAGTTGGAGGCGGTTCACCAATAATTCCAACATCAAATTTGAGCATCGAGTTTGCGGTCAGAGTCAAGTCTCGCATGTTGCGTCTATCAATCTTTGGCGCCACTAAACGTTGGGAATAGATTTTAAATTAGCCTAGTTTATTTTTTTTACGTATTACGGTTAATGGGTAGATTGCAGGGCATTGTCTCATTAGGAGTAAAAAGATACTTACGGAAGCGTGCTTTTGTTATTATAGTTTTGGTTGCATCACTGGGCTCCGAGTTTCCGGCTTTGTTAACGGCAATTACACGGAACTGATACTCCATATTTTCAATCAAATTAATGACTTTAGCTTGGCAAAGTGGATCACATGTTTCCAAAGCTTTTTCCCACATAATACTGTTATTCAATAAAGAAAGTAACGAGAAGTCAGCAAACACTTTTTAGCTAAATAAATGAAATATGTTTATGGTTTATCTTAAACGTGCCTGTATTTATCGCGTTTTTCGATTATGTAACCAGTAATAACAGCTCCTCCGTCTGAAGTCGGTTCCTTCCACATAAGTTCCACATAACTCGGGCTCCAGTCAATCGCCTCGGGATTGCGAGGGGCAGTTGGGACCGCTGCAAAATAGCAAAGTAACGTACAATTTACTCATTTCCCATTCATACCCTTCAATGATAAAATAATTGTCCATCCAAAAAGAAATTATTACTGAAAGGATCTTTGGCAATTATGGGAGACATTGTCTCCAGTGGCTCTGATTCGCCCTCTTTGTTAAAAGCTTTGACACGGAAATGATATTCGTGGCCGGGTACAAGACCAAGAACGTCAATTTCAGGATCCTTGGTTTTTCCTACTGGCAACCACATGCCACTGTCGGCGTCAAATTTCTCCACAGTGTAGCCCTCAATAGGTTCACCGCCATCATCTTTTGGTTTCTTCCATTTGAGTTTGCATCCTTCCTTGTGCACATCGCTAACTTCCAATGGTCCTTCGGGTTTGCCCGGTTTTGCTGAAATGAAACACAATAATAAAATACTCCGTGATTACCAATGAAATTGAACAATATTAAAAAGACGAAAGTAATTTCTCCTTTCTTTTCAAGTAAAAAACGATAGCGACAAAAGAACGAGACTTACAGACGACAATTACTTCCACCTCAGCTGTATCTTGGCCCCACTTGTTAATAGCTGTGATAACATAGGTGCCTGTATCTTTACGCTCTGGCTTATCGTTGAAGAACTTGGAGTTGTATGGCACATTTTCGATTCTCCTTGAATGGCTCTGCTGGACTGCTTTACTTCCAAGAGCCCAACTGACATCCGGTGCTGGCTCGCCGATGATTTTAACATCGAACAGGAAGGATTCACCCTCACGAATCGTCATGTTGCGCAAGTTACGGCGATCAATCTTTGGTGCCACTGCAACGCATCCAATTGTAAAATAAAAATGATGAATACGAGTAAATGAAAGAGAAATTTTAACAAATCAGCAGTCAATTGGATCAGTTTAACGATTGAATGTCGAACTTACGTTTTCTTGGTTTTGTGACGACTGCCTTGCTGGCATCACTAGGTTCTCCTGGTCCAGCCTCGTTTACAGCCCGGACGCGGAATTCATACGTGACACCTTCATCGAGATTGTCAACTTTTCCTTTGCACTCTGGCGTGCGGAATTCGGCAGCTTTGGTCCATCGTGTGTTACCCTTTTCGCGTTTTTCTACTATGTAACCTGTTACAGGAGATCCGCCGTCATTGGTCGGCGGGGTCCATTTGAGCTCTACAAAATGTCGATCCCAATCGGTGGCTTCAGGAATACCGGGTGCTCCTGGCTCGTCGAAAGGATTTTTTGCAATAATGGATTCTTGTGCCTCTAACGGTTCGGAATCTCCTTCCGCATTGACAGCCGAAACACGAAATTTATATTCTTGTCCTGGTGTCAAATTGACAACTTCCATTTTTGGATCTTTGCTTCGTCCCACTGGGATCCAACGGCCGTTCTCAGTGTCCATTTTCTCAACTACGTAGTGTTCGATGGGAGAGCCTCCATCGTCAAGCGGTGGATTCCATTTCAAGCTACATCCTTCTTTGTGGATATCAGTAATCTTGAACGGACCTTCCGGCATTCCTGGTTTGTCGACAACAGTGACTTCGACTGATGCTTCGTCTTTACCTGAACTGTTTTCTGCCTTAATTACATAAGTGCCTGTATTCCTGCGGTAAGCCATCAAGACAGAGAGTTTTGTACGATGCGATTCGACGTCAACTGTCATGTTGTCTTTCGTTTCAAGATGAGCTTTGTTCTGAAACCACGTGATGGTAGGTGCGGGTTCACCAATTACGTTGATGTCAAATTTGAATGGCTGACCTGCTTTGATGGACACATTTTTCAAATTGGTACGGTCTATCTTTGGTGCCAAGAAACGTGGTTTTGCCGTGACCGGATCACTGGCTTCGCTGGGCTTACTTGGTCCAGCTTTGTTGACGGCACGGACTCGGAATTGATAAGTGTGATTCTCCGTCAGTCCAGTAACACGGGCTTCACATTTGTTGCCAACCACTTCCATAGCTTTTGACCATTTAGTGGCGTTGTTGTCCTTTTTCTCTACAATGTAAGACGTGATGGGCGAACCGCCATCAGACTTGGGAGCCGCCCACTTCAGATCAACTTGATGACGATCCCAATCTTTGATCTGTGGCTTAGCAGGAGGATCAGGAACTTGATACGGGTTTTTAGCCAACGTTGGAACATCTGTTTCTAGTGGATCAGATTCTCCCTCGGCATTGACGGCACGCACGCGGAACTGATATTCCTTACCCTCGGTCAATCCACCAACTTCCGCTTCAGGAGTTTTTGTAGTACACACGGGAACCCAGCGTCCTGTGTCGGTGTCCATTCGTTCAACTACATAGTTCTCGAGAGGTACACCACCATCATCTTCTGGCGGCTCCCATTTCAATTTGCAACCTTCAGCCGTGACGTCGCTAACGGCAAGAGGCCCTTTGGGTTTGCCAGGTTTGCTGAGAACATTGATTTCTATCTCCACTTGGTCAGTGCCTGAATCATTTTTGGCGAAAACACGGTAAACGCCTGTGTCAGAACGTTTCGATTTGGCTATGATAAAGCTCGTTCTGTAAGGCTCATTGGCGATGGTGAGTCGATCATAGCTTACTAGCTGTTCATCCTGGCGGAACCACGTCACTTGTGGAGCTGGTTCACCCTGCACATCGGCTTCCATACGCAGAAGTTGTCCTGTGTGAATGATCTGTTTCATGAGCGTTTTACGGTCGATATGAGGAGCTAAGAATCGCGGCTTAGTCACAACTGACTGAGAGATATCGCTTGGTTCACTTTCTCCTGCTTTGTTCAGTGCAACAATCCGGAACTCATATTCATGTCCTGGATCCACATCCGTCACTTTGACGTTGGTTTTGTCACCGTTAACACGGGCACACTCAGACCAACCTCTTCCGTCCTTGTCTCGCTTTTGAACAATGTATTTTTCAATAGGCATGCCACCGTCAGATTTTGGTGGATTCCATTTGAGGTCGACAAAGTCTTTGTCCCAGTCAGTCAATTCTGGTCGACCGGGCTTACTTGGCGGATCGAAAGGATTTTTCGCCACAATAGCCTCATCTGTTTCCAGTTCTTCCGATTCACCTTCTTTGTTGACAGCTTTGACGCGAAACTTGTATTTTTTGCCTTCTTGAAGTCCAGTTATTTCTGCTTCAGGCTCCTCAGATTGTCCGGCTGACATCCATTGTCCAGTCAACGGATCCAACTTTTCGATTTCATAGTACTCGATAGGTGATCCACCGTCATCTTCTGGTTTCTTCCACTTTAATTTGCAACCTTTTTTGTGGACATTCAGAACCTCGAGTGGGCCTTTAGGTTTACTTGGTTTACCTGTCACAAAGAAAAATAATGATTGAATATATTTGTTATTGATTTATTAGACATTCATCCCTATTTATTATTTATCAAAGGACTCGAGTCTTACCAAGAATAAGAATTTCTATTTCTGCTTTATCTTCGCCTTGAGAGTTGGTCGCGGTAATGGTATAGACACCGCTTTGAGCTCTTGTAGCTCGGAAAATCAAGAACTTGGTATTATAGTCCGAATTGTCAACGCGAACTTGCTCGTTCGATTGAACTTCCTGTAAAATTTTTAATTATCATGTTAACACCTAAGAATGAAGAAAATAGGACTGATGAACGATTACATTGTCTTTCAAAGTCCATGTAATGACAGGTGGAGGTTCTCCGGCTACATTAACATCAAGGTTGACTTGTAGACCAACTTTAATCGTCACTTTTTGCAAATTGGTACGGTCGATTCGGGGTTTGACTATTATGAATTTGACAAAATAATATTAATAAGGATGAAAGAATCAGAGAAGAGCAAATAGTTTTAGTGGGCTTACGGAAACGGGCTTTTGCCACGTGTGGTTTGGTAGAATCACTAGGTTCACTTTGGCCGGCTTTGTTAACGGCGCGAACACGGAACTCATAACGATTCCCCTCCTCCAAGTTATTGACAACGCCTTGACAGACATTGTCTTTGATCTCGACCGCTTTGGTGAAAATACCTCCATATTTATCCATCATTTCAATGATGTAACCTGTAATGGGTGAACCGTTATCCCGAATAGGGGGGTCCCATTTTAACTTGACCATGTTTTCGTTCCAATCGACGATTTCTGGAAGACCTGGTGCGGCAGGTGGATCAAAAGGATTCTTTGCTAAAATGGCAGTATCAGTTTCTAGGGGTTCTCCTTCGCCTTCTTCGTTTACCGCTTTGACACGGAAATGATATTTCTTTCCTTGTTCTAAACCAGCGATATCGAGTTCATTCTTCTCGGGGTCACAACGACCAGCCGGGACCCATTTTCCAGTGCCGGCTTCCATCCTCTCCAGAATGTAGCCTGTTATCGGTAAACCACCGTCGTCCTTTGGTTTATCCCATTTAACTTTGCATCCATCTTTGTGGACGTTGGTCACTTCCAACGGCCCTTCTGGTTTGCCCGGTTTGGCTAAGATGTTGACTTCGACTGTGGCTTCGTCCCGGCCAACGCTGTTTTCAGCAACTAAAGTGTAAATTCCTGTGTCTTTACGGATTGAGTCACCGATTGAAAGCTTCGTATTGTGTTCATCGTTATCGATCTTGATTCGATCTTTGCACTCAAGTGGCGATCCAGCAAAAATCCATTGCAAAGTTGGAGTAGGTTCACCTTTGACGTCGACATCAAACTTGACGAATTGACCACTCCTCACAACGATTTGTTTAAGTTTCTCTCGGTTGATGAGTGGTTTGACTGTTAGAAACGAAAACAGGACATCATAGTTGGACAGTTAGTTACATAATAAATAATGTAATTCATACGGAATCGCGCTTTGGCTATATGTGGTCCAGTCGCATCGCTTGGTTCACCCTGACCTGCTTTGTTGACCGCTCGGACCCGAAATTGATATTGTTGTCCTTCTTTTAACCCTAATACGCGAGCCTCACAATCGGGTTTCTGAATAACATATAGAGGTTGTATTGAATATGCATAGACCATTGTCTTATTCAAAACAACATTCCGGTAAGCAAAGGCCATGATATTACTTAGCAAAATGCTAACTACTCTAGTCGTCGTGTATCTTTTATTAGTTTTATATTTTAGTTATCAATAAGACATTATTACCTCAACTACCAGAATTTCTTCCCAATTACTTCCAAACCGTTCCTTCTTCTCGATAATATAGCCTGTAATGGGAACACCACCCGTGCTTTTAGGTGCTGTCCACTTAAGATCAACGCGATCAACATCCCAGTCTACAATATCCGGAGTTCCTGGTTTTCCAGGGGGATCTGTTAAATAGACCAATTGCCAATATCATAACTAACCTTTAAATTTCAATTCATAAAAACATTGTTTTTTTAAAAATGAACTCACCAAATGGGTTTTTAGCAATAATTGATTGGTCGGTATCAAGATTTTCAGATTCGCCTTCATCATTTACGGCTCGTACTCGGAAGCTATATTCTTTGCCCTCTTGTAGACCACCTACATCCATTTCTGGTTCTTTTGTGCGACCAACTGGAACCCAGCGACCTTTGTCCAATTTCTCAACCACGTAGCCAGTGACTGGTTTGCCTCCATCATCCTCAGGAGGTTGCCAGGCAAGCTTACAGCCACTCTTAATAACGTCGTTGACTTTTAATGGCCCTTTAGGTTTCGACGGGGCGGCGAGGACGACCACCTCTACTTCAGCCTCGTCTTTACCGTGTTCGTTTACGGCAAGAATCTTGTACATGCCCGAATTCTTTCGTTTAGCGTCAACAACATTTAATTTTGTATTGTAATCAATGTTGATTATTTCGACATTTTCTTGCGAAGTGACCTCTTTGTCAACTAGATACCATGTGACTGTTGGAGGTGGTTCACCTTTGATATTGACATCAAACTTGAATACTTTTCCAGCTTTCAGCATGGTCTGTTTCAAATTGGTGCGATCTATCTGGGGTTTGACTGAAATATAGTATGAATAGAAAAATTATTGAAACATTAAAACCATTAAAACCTTCCCAATTTTTGATTATTGACTAATAACTTATTCTAGCAAAACGAAATTTTTACGGGCGTTGAATTCGTAATGACGGGTAATATTTATTATGGTTTATGAAAACAAAATCGACTAAAAATCTTACGCAATTTATGTTTGACAAGATGCATCTGCGTAGGTTCTGATGGAGGAGAAAATCCAGCCTTGTTGACTGCAACAATGCGGAACTGATATTCACCACGCTCTTTCAGGTCAATTACTTTTCCCTCTAACTTGTCTCCGGGAACTTCGCCGGCTTTTTCCCAGTCGGGTTTATATCTGAGAATAACCATGAAGTAATCAGGAAACATAAATTAAATTTATACAATTCTGCCGAGCATGAAAAAATTTGGAAATACGAACTTGTCTTTCTTTTCGATGATGTATTTCTCGATGGGAACACCTCCATCCACCGTAGGCGCAGTCCATTTCAAATCAACACTACGGTTGTCATAGTCGACAATATCGGGCCGTCCAGGGGAAGATGATTGTTCTAAATTGCAAAAATATGTAAACATAAGATTGGAATTTGTACAAACTACAAAGGGATATCCATGATTATCCTCTAATTTAAAATAACTTCATACACAGCATGCATAGTATTTCTGTCTTTTGAAATTAAGATTTATATTTATGTATCTTTAACTTTAATTTAAAAACAAGTTCCAATTGTATTTTATTTAGCCTTATTTTTTTTTTAATTATCCCTATTGATATGCTATACGCTTTAGCCTAATAACTTATAGATAAGATAGACTCGTACCATAAGGATCTTTGGCAACAATTGCATGTGTTGTAGTCAAAGGTTCAGAATCTCCTTCGTCGTTAATAGCTGTAACACGGAATTGGTAACTCTTGCCCGGTTCCAGGCCAGTTACGTTATATGTAGGTGGCTGTCGTTCTCCATTGACCTTACCGACGCGGGTCCATTTCCCTGTGTTTGTATCGAGTTTCTCAATTTCATACTCTTTAATGGGAAGCCCACCATCGTCTTCCGGTTTAACCCAGCTTAGTTTACAGCCTTCTTTGTGAATATCTGATACTTCTAATGGACCCCTTGGTGAGCTTGGTTTTCCTTAATTGCAAAGAAAAAATAAGAAAAATCAATTTTTATCGAAATGCGCTAAAAAAAATAGCAACAAAAAATGAGAAATGTACTGTACTGGTTGGTTTGAATTGAAGAAAATCAAATGATATAACAACTTACCCAAAACGATAAGTTCAACTGATTCAGAATCCTTTCCGGATTTGTTCTCTGCCTGCAAAGTGTAGATACCCGCATCCTTGCGACTGGCATCGATTATGGAGAAATCCGTGTGGTAATCACGATTCTCAATAGTAATGCGCTCCGTATTCGAGAGCGGGATGCTATCTCGCCAGGCCCAAACAATAGTTGGCGGTGGTTCACCGGCTACATCCACTGACCATTTGTGGCCACGTCCTACTTTGATGGTAACTGTCTTCAAAGTAGTGCGGTCAATCTTCGGCTTCACTGCAAATATTTATTCGTATGTACTAAATTCCATTGTGATAACCACGGTAAGAATAGCAATTTCTGGATATAGATTTGTGTTGGGTAACTTACGGTTTCGATGCTTTACGGTATGAGTATCGGTGGGTTCTGAAGGTTCTCCAAAACCAGCCTTGTTGGCTGCACGAACACGAAACGTCACTATCTGGTTTTCTTTTAATCCATGTACCGTCGCTTGACATGTGGTATCAGGAGTTAACAGTACTTCTTTCCACTCAACGGATAGTTTGTCTTTCATTTCGATGATGTAGTGTGTTAAAGGACGACCACCGTCATTTTCTGGTTTTATCCACGTTAGAGTTACGCTTGTAACAGAGTAATCTTCAATAACCGGCTTGCTCGGTTTGCCAGGCTCATCTAACATTTGGAAATAATGCACACAATTTGAGAATAACCCGTGGAACCCGTGGAACTAATCGTGGAAGAAATTAAATAATCAAACTACAGCAATTTGCATCCATTACCATAAGGATTGCGGGCCATGATTGCCTCATCTGTCTCTAAAGCTTCCGATTCGCCTTCCTTATTGACAGCTTTGACGCGAAATTTGTACTTCTTCTTCGGTGTCAAACCTGTAGCAGTAAAAGTGTCATCATTGGGGCCCACTTCGCCTGCAGCAACCCATCGACCACTGTCCATATCCATCTTCTCGATTATGTAGCCAGTAAGGGGGGATCCACCAGTGTCTTCCGGTTTCTTCCATTTGATTTTGATATGGTCGGCTCGAATTTCATCCGCGATGATAGGACCTGAAGGTCTAGACGGTTTGTCTGAAAGTTGAAAAATTGCAAAATTTAACAATCATATTTCATACATGGTATCAATTATGACAACAAGTAAAATTCGCAGTAAGTGATTAATAAAAAAAAACAAAAAACAAACAGTCTATTGCTCGTTTACGGAATACATTATACTCACCAAGGACCACGACATCAGCGACACCCTCGCAAGTTCCGGAACTGTTCTTCAAAATGATTTTATATTTGCCGCTATCAGCGCGAGCCGCTTTCCGCACCGTTATGACACTATTTCGCTCGTATTTGTCCACCGATATTCTGTTAATGGAATCGTATTGGACAAAAGACAAATAGGCAAGCATCAGTATATGGATCTCTGTTTTCAATATTCACTGCAACAAAGACAGAACATTATTTTTAGAACGTTAATTTTTAATATATCTTTTGTGCTGCTGTGCCGAAGTGCCAGTGTATCGCTGTGATAAGATTTGAAGTTAAGAGATGCAGTTTAGGTGATTTGTGAACCAACCAATTTTTAATTACAAACCATAACTGCAAAATGAAATTGATTTTTGGTCATCGGTCTTAATTGAATAAATCGTGCCTTCATTCGATATGTGTTGGGTGAGATTTTACTTAAAATTTGGAAATTTGAATTGTGTCATTTGAAGCCGAAAAATAAGCAAAAACGGTGTTATTGTCGTTCAAATAAAGATTCCACTGATTAAAGTGCCATTAAATCACCTCTGAGTCGTTGTGTTAGGTATCCTGTTCGCCATCGCGAAAGCGTCGTCGCCAATAACAATGAACCACATTTAGAATTTAGTACAAAAATAGGGAATCATTTAATGTTTAATCGCCGAACAAGTGAAAATGATTGATTACTAGAGCTGAAGTGTAAAAAAACGGCAAATTTGGATTGAAAACGGAATAATTTGATCTTGGATTCCCAATAAAACCATAGCAATGAAATTCATTTTGTCAGTTTAAATCGATTAAATCTCATGTTCCGCTAATTGGCGAGTTAAAAAATATTGTGTAATATGTGTATCATGTTTTTCGAGGGAATTTTTTCTCGGTTCATTTAGTTTCCCTAAATATTTATTATTAATTTACTAACAAATGCCACTCAAAAAGGCTGTGCTCGCGCCACACAAGCCGCGCGACTTTCAATAAATTTCGATAAATTTGATTAATTAGTTAACTAGCTTATGGTTAGCTAATGATTAGCTAGTTTGTTATTAGCTTTTAACCGCTAACCCAAACCGGCGTTGCCTTGATCTTTCTTTCTGTTCTCGGCTTTCATCATTCGATATTGGCGCCGTAATAAAAATTCCAATATTTTTTTTTAATAGCTAGATTCAAACTAATTTCGCATGTTATTTTCTTTTCTTTTTTACATAATTTGATTCGATTTTTGAATCTGGCGTTATCACTGCTAAAGAATACCTGTGAACGTCTAGTTTAAAACTTAATCCCAGGAAAAAAAATTACATTTTCTAAAAATGAATATTATCTGTCTTCTTTTGGTTTGGTCATTCAGGTGTGCTAAAAAAATAGGATAGACGTGTTGATTGACTTCACCAACAAGTCAATCTTCATAAACATTAAATTGAACAGATAATACCATATACTTATATGTAAATATATATAAACTTGATTCACAAGTCTATTGGAAAATGGAAAAAATTGAAGTAATTTGTTTTAAGATATTTTAAAGCATTATCTTAGATTTTTTTTTACCGTTCTCCATCGATTTTGATTGATTTTCCTTCCAGTTCCCATGAAGCTTCGGGTTCAGGTTCACCACCGTACTTCACATCGAATTTTATGATTTGACCTTTTTTTATCACCAGCGGTTTCATAGCCTCTCCAATGATGTAAGGTTTCACTATTGATACATTAATTATATATAATATGCACGGTATAACAGAAATTGTTAAAAATAATTTGAAGGAAATAATTTGAAGGATCAGTTAAAAAATAAAAATAAAAATAATAATAATAATAATACAGCAAATTGTGTAATAGATTAGCTATGTTCGTACCAAATCTTGATTTGGCAATGATTGGTTTGGTAGCCTCGCTTGGTTCTCCTGGTCCCGCTTTGTTAATGGCCTTAATACGGAACTCGTACTGGGTACCTTCCTTAAGACCGGTGACTGTTCCGCTATTAACATCACCAGGGAATTCCTTTGCTGTAATCCAATCATTGCCAAATTTCTCCTGAAAAAAACCAAAACCCAAAAAGTTGAATTGTTATGAATGCGATGTAAAAAGGTAATGTTTAAACGAATTATACAAGTGCTAAGGTTCACCTTATATTCAATGATATAGCCAGTGATGGGAGAACCTCCGTCATTTTCAGGCTTAGTCCATGTAATATCGGCGTGATCAGCATCCCAATCGACTACTTCAGCATTACCTGGTTTCCCTGGTTCATCTTTTTTTTATTAAAGTACAAATCATGTGTGAATAAAGTGAATATGAATTGAAATTTACTTATGAACTTTACCCCAAGGATCTTTGGCGAGCACCACTTTCGGAAATAGACCAGGCTCCGAGTTTCCCATCTTGTTTACAGCCACAACACGAAATTTGTATTCTTTTTTGTTGATTAATCCTTCACACTTGAAAGATAGAGGCTGATCGGATGGGAGTTCACCAACTGGATTCCATCCACCTGTTTGAAAGGAAATGAAAAAGGATGACGATTGTAAATTTTCAACAAGACGTTACTAACCTTTAACAGACAAGTCTTGACGTTCAATGATATAGTTGACGATGGCCATACCACCGTCATCCTTTGGCTTTTTCCACTTGAGAACACATGAATCTTGGAATATATCATGAACCGAAATGTCTTCAGGTGCGCTTGGCACGTCTGTTAACGAAAAGTCACAAAAATAGTTACGGCCGGTTACGGTAATAAGTAAAAAGGGGGGTGTTCTATCAACGTACAGTAGTAGTTAATACTTTACCTTGAATATTAAAGATGACATCTTTGTTCGTTTCCCCTTGAGCGTTTGACAGTTTGATCTGATATGGACCACTTGAAGAACGAACTGTCTTTTTAAGTTTCATAATAACCTTATCCTCTTGAACAATTATTTCTACTTCTTTCACGCCAAGGGACTTGCCGTCTTTCAATAGCTTTGCTTCAACAGGAGACTTTCGTATTCCTTGGACTATAAAGAACAAACAAAAAAAGAAAAAGAGTTGATACAATTAGAACCTAATGTGCTTCGCTTCACCGAATGGATAACATTACCAGTATATGGAACGTCAATAATCAGCATTTTTCCTGTGGGTCCTTCGATAGGACTTTCTAAGTTGATTTCAGGTTTTCCCTCGCCTTTGTTGACAGTTAATTGACAAGTTGATTTCAGTCGACCGGATTTGCATTTAATTTCTCCTTGATCGGTAAGCTCAACACAATTAAATATAAGTTGATGTTTGCCACCACCCAAATTTTTTATTTCGATGCGATCGGATGGTTTAATTGGTTCTCCATTGAGGAAAAATTCGGTGGAAGCGGTTTGATCAGCAACTTCTACCTCCAGAATCAACTTTTCCCGTTCTGTGCTCACCGTGTCTTTTAGTTTCTTATTAAACTTGTTAACGTCTGCATAAAAATAAATGATTGTATATGCATCGGATGCAAAAATTGGGGGTTTACCACCCCAAACATAAAATTATTCAAATAAACTTACAGTCCACCGTAACCTCTGAATTGGTTTCGTCTGCGTTAGTATGGCAAGTGTAATTTCCAGCATCGTTCATTTTAATCTCTTTAAAAAACAAGCGCCGCTTTTTTCCCTCTACTTGAACCTGAATTCTGTTGAATCAAATATGTTAATCGAATCGATCGCTCGTTTACAGTCTTTTATATATAGCAAACTTTTTATCTGTAGGTTTGAAGATTTCGCCATCTTTTTTCCATATCACTCCCGCATCATCCTCGTCGACTTCACATTCGAGCATCACGGCCTCTTTATCCGCAGCTTGAACACTTAGAAGAGTCTTGGTAAATTTGTGCGGAAATTCTGTTACAAATAATTCAAGCCAATTAAGAATAAATAAGCCAAAATTCCAATCAGAAATATTTCAGGAATCAAATGACAAGATTGAAGATTCCCGCCGAAATTCCCGAAAATGAAAAAAAAAAAAAAAAATTGGACCTACACCCTAAAAATGTTTTCGACAACCCCTGGAATTTGTATTTAAAAATTACCTATAAACTTAAGGTGACATGAAGTCTTAAGGTTCTGCTTCTCAATTTTGCAAGAGTATTCGCCATTGTCTTCTTTAATTGGCCCCTTGAAAATGAGGCGGCAGATTCCTGTTAGGTCTTTGCTAATTTCAAACCTCTGCCCATCTGCTTCAATCTTCTCTTCGCCCTTGTACCAATTCACTGGCGCTTTGTGATGATTGACCTGGCATTCAAGCTCGTACTCGCGGTTAAGATAAGCTTCAGCTTTTTTCGGTAACTGGCGGACAAAGGAATAAATTTGGTCGGCTTCTAAATAGTCAAATAAATACATAGAAATCAATACAAAATCAAAGGTTGACCATTGAGAAAATGTGAATTCTATTTTGAAGTAATATATCTTAATTAGGTGTACGTACCCTCAACAGTAAGATAGGCACTGCAAGTGATGCCACCGATATCTATCGTATATTTTCCCATGTCGTCAACTTTTGGTTGGGTTATTATAAGTTTGTAAACATCGTTTTCAACAGTCATTTTATGGCGGGACCCAGAGAATAGTTCCTAAACGTTTGTGAATTGATTTAAAAATAATGTAGCTCCTGCTCGTTAAATAAAACAGAGATGCTAGAAACATACATCTTTTTTGAGAAACCATTTAGGCTTGCCATTAGGTTTAGAAAAGATGCACTCGAAAACAACTTTCTTGTCTTTCCCTTCTTTGACGGTCTGATCAATTAAAGGTTTCATGAAACTCTCTTGTTTCTGGGTTTACGGCAGCAACCACGACGAAATTCAGACGAGACGAAAGTAATAAAAAAAAAACAACAACATAGAAACAGTTGTAAGTATGTTTTTAAAAATGTAAAGAAAAAGAGCTTCAATTTGAGACACTGTCATTAACTCATTAATGAATAAATAGCTAATAGCTTAATCGTTTTGAATGACAAAGGATGAATTTTAAGTTTCTTAATTTGCAACGGATTTCCTGTCTTTCAAAGGGATAGGCTATCTAGTTAAGCAACAGAAAAGAAATGAAAAATAGGATTTTAAACGAAACCGATAAAAAGCAATCAGCAAAGGTTTTAATCGAATGTCATCAACTGAGACTGAGCAGAGAGTAAGGAAATTCTTATCAAATTAAGTTAGCCTAGAATTTTTTTGATCGTTCAAAAACAAAAACATAAAGGGAATTCTAAAACAAATCTCCGGACATCATCCTACAATGATGTCCCTCATATAGGCTAACAGTTGAAAATATTTCATATCCACAGAAAAAAATAGATAGGCTATCTAAAAATTCTAAACAAATAGAAAAAGATTAAGGAAAATACAGAGAAAGAAGCTGAACAGCACGATAGAATAATAGAGATAGGAAGAAAGAAGTATTATTTGATTACAAAAGAAGATATATCTCATGGAATACACCAGTTAAATTTGACAAAGAGGAGAGTATATAGAGACCAAAACTAATCAAATTTGATTAGCTTTTAAAGTTGATTGAACAAAAATGTTCATAAATAATAGGTGAGGAAATTAAAAATAGGGTAAAAGGAAAGAAAATTGTGGAATGTGACTTGAGTCTTGGTAACACTTGGTGTAATGAACCCTTGAAGATGAGAACAAATCTGATACCATAAAATCTATTTTTTCTTTCAGATATTTGATTAGTGATCTAGGATATAATGATATAATGGTATCTGTTGATTTTCATCTACCAGCAGCAAGCGAGCATATATTTAAACGGTTAATCGACCGTATATTGACTGAAATCTTCCTAGAATAGTCTACAATATGTATATGGAATTGAAATTTCAATAATTAAAAAGTCCTTAAAAAGGAAACATATTCATGCAAATAAAGGGTGCTCATCATTATCGTCATCATCGTCGTTTGGTTTCCATTACGCTAAGTGATGCCAAGAAACTAGCCTGCTGATGAAAGCGATGAAAGATTTGAGATAGGAAATTGTTGTAGCTATACAAAAAAAGGCAGTAAGAACTAAGGACAGGAATCCGGTCGCACGATCGCTATAACATTAATAGTTTCAGTTGGCTATTAAGATAAAGAGTTGGTTGAGTGAGTATTAAGGGATAGAGTTTTGAATATATTTCTAATAATAATACAAAGTTAGCAATTCTGGGCAATTAATGAATAAGAAACTCGCAAAAAATTTAACCTTGCAAATTGTGTCAGCTGTTAATGAATAATGAATGCCTGTTGAATCGTGTTAAAAACGTTCAATGATAAGTTATCCAAAAAGTCTGTCAAACCTTTTTCGCAACATCGCTACATGCAATGACTTCTGAAAATCCTGACATCGAAGACCGATGCGCGATGCGTATACAGTAGTTCTGTACATTTATTTAGAATTGAGCGTCAATCCGAATGAAAATAGTGATGATATATATATTGGAAATTGGAAGATTTAAATGAAAAGAAACTAAGAAAGGCATTGATTTTTCGTAGAAAACACTGATGGTATACCAGTGTTTGCACTGCGGAAACTATACACTTTTTAAAAACTTATTTCACAACTTGTAAATAAGAGTCAGTCTATATTTAAGCGATGTGCTCATAAACTGGGCTTCGTTAAGTTGTAGTGCTTCATCATTCAAAAAAAGAGATAAGATAGGAAAGAATAACCTTTTAAAAAAAAAAAAAGTTCGCTCACAAAATGAAAAAAAAATGAAGGAAAAAGGCAAGTTAAATATAAATATAATGCTTTGTGTGTTTAATGGCACCTCCTCTTTGTTGAATGGTTGAAGAATCGGCCAGTCGGGAATCATTTCGGCTAGTGATGTGCGCCGTGGAGTTGGGGTTTTCTCGGCATTCTAACATAACAACATGATCGAAATATGTCAACCTATTCGATTGCTATTATAGAGGACTTACTTATTAACTATATTTTCTCAACTTTTTTCAATCTTTCTATGGCTTTTATGGATAAGAATACTTTTTTTGAGAAATCCAAAGCAAAATAACCGAGAAATGTGAATAGGACCTGAATGTGCATCGACTGCAATTAATATTTGAAGAAAAAAAAACACGATGTCGTGAAAAACGGAGTTTGCTATATAGAGCGCACATGTTGCTTTTCAAGCGCAAGGGTCAGTCGTTTTACTTGAAAATATTCCGTGCCTTGTAGTCATGTAGATTAGTAAACACGTCAATTACATGAAACCAAGATATTATGAAGACTTGGTTGTCGTTCCAAGTTCCAACTGTGAAAATATGCTCAATCCCTCAATCCTTTCTTTTTAAAAAATAATAAATAAAACAAACACAACCAAATAAACACAGCACGTCACTCAATCTCTCTTCGAAATGAGAACAACAAAAACAGAAACCAAATATTAGGTATAAATTATGCTCGACTTCTGAACTGTGTTCGCGTGTTGAAGTCGAACGTTAGATCAGCATTACGTATTAAGGTCGTAACAAAAAAAAATAATATTAAATAAAATTTAAAAAAAAATCACTACGGAGACGTGATCTGTCACACCTCTATGGGATCCGCTTTAGCCAGGATGGGCCAATCGGGTATGGATTCCGCTAGTGAAATACGCCTTCGTCCAGCACGTTCAATGTCCTATATAGTACGTACAATCGTACATTGAAGGCATACCATTTCATTACGTGTTTGTGTTTGTGTTTCACTCTCTATAAAAGCAAGTTAACAAGGGGAGAAGGATTTGCAATCAAGATAGGATGATTGTTTAATTGATCGTGGTCTACGATCAATACTATAAATACTATAAAGCTAATTCTCAACCCAAAAGTTTCTTTTAATATGTCAAGTCAATATCGCTTTGAAAAATAAAATTTAGATACAGTATATTTAAAAAATGTACGGTAGTCCACTATTTCTCTCAATATTTTTTTTCCAAATCAAATGATTTTACAATGGATCCGGCTTCATAATTAACAGGCATTTTAGCCGAAAAATAACCAAGAAGATGAAGTGGGAGATAGATCAAAGTGAACAAGAAAGTAAAGACTTAGCATTAATACGAGGGGCTGTTCGGGCTGTTAACTCTTGGAATCCCCCTCCCACTCCGAGACCTTTTTTGAAGTAATCACATGTGTAACGTTTGGTTACGGTCAGCGTCAGCCATTAGATTGTGTTAACTTCCGGACTGACAGTTATTTTCAAAGCGGGTATATCGAAACTGAAAAGAAGTTGCCAACTCGGCAACTCCTCGAGATTAATAAGAAAACGAAAGAAAATTAGAGGGATGGAGATGGTCAGAGTAGATATCGAAAAGGTGGGTTTCGACAGACACAAAATGCATCAGACCTTCTGTTCATTCCTGCCCACGTGTTTTAAGATGAGGAGATAGTCAGCTAATGAAAGCCGACGTTCCTCCTTCGATGAGTAATTCGAACGTTCAGACGGAGGCGACGATTCCTTGCATGGCACATTCTTCGTTTCGTTCACCATAAAAAAGGCGATAGTTGATGTTGAAGAGGGCGGAACAGGGTGAATGGAATGCAGTGAATGCACAAGACATACAATAATTTTTCGTCAAAAGAAAACAAATTTAACTAGGCCTAACAAATTGAACTATTAGCCAGAAGTCAGCATCACCAGGCACTCAGAACTCATCATGAATATTTCACGATACTTAGACTCATCACCGTAACATTATTGACTGTGAGTTGTAAACTTTGTGACAAGTCACTTCGACATAAACGCGTACCGTATGACTTCACTATTTATACGCTTGAAACTTGAAAGAGCGCCATATTATTCCAAAGTTGATGATAACAGTAAGACATGTAAAAAGAGGAAAAACAAAGTACCATAATACAAAAGAGGACAGAAAAGAGAAGAAGTTCGGTGAGTATACGGTGAGTATACTACCATTCTTAATTTCATTTAGTCTAACATATTGTCACTAATAAGTACTATTTTCACTGAAATTTAATAAAGGCAGGTTGGTGATGAAATCTTACCTTTTCAACTTTTTTCAGCTGTGGCTTTGGTGGCTCCTCGACTTCTTTGAGAGTACCCCAGTCGGGATCTTCCTTATCCTTGCCCCACTTGGCGTATTTTCGTTTTTTCAACATTGCGCGGAAGTCCATTCCACTGGCGTCTATAAAAGATAGAGAAGCTCGTCATCAGTTATTCAATAAAATACCGCACTGAAATAATTGTGTTTCGCATCAAAAATAAAGCAAATAGCAACAGCAACACTGAATGACGAAAAGTTATCTGTTTTTATGACTTGAACCGACTTTTTGGCTTTTTGCCTGCCTTTTTTTGTGAAGGGAGAACAATCAATTCTAAAATCAATTGTAAATTATAGTTTAAAATTGGGAAAAAGGCGACCCCATAACACAAATCCTAATTTGACGTAAGCTTTCACTCAAAATATAGGCCTACTGGATGAATAAAGAATAGATAAAGATGAATTGATTATTAAAAGATTAACCTGATACAAAAAGAGTAGTTTCAGCCGTATCTTCTCCATGTTCGTTGGTCACAACAATTCGATAATTTCCTTCGTCGTTTGGTTTCGTTTTGCGGATGCAAAGAGTCAATGTATTCGTTTCACCATCGGTAACGTATTTGTAACGACCACCGTCCATGATCTCCGTGATACCCTGTGAAGAACCATCAGTGACGATGACTTATGCCTATTAAGGCCCATCTACAGCAACGCGATATGGGTTTTACCTTGAAACAACGGAAGGTTGGAACAGGATTACCCTCCACGCGAACAGTGATGTAGGCATTGGCATCTGAAAAATAAGTTTTTTTTTTTCAAAATTGTTATTCAAGTTTCTTCAACACATTTGTAAGCAATCTTCATAATGATGAACCTTCAACCGCTGAATAGTTCTCTTGAATGTCGACAATAGATGGTGGACCAGGAGGGCCAACTGCTCGTAGGGGTGTTGATGTTTTATCTATACACTCCCCGATATCAGCCGCACTTGGCCGACGGGCGTCAGAACTCGTTCTTCGTTTCTATGACGATTACAATGAAGAATATGAAAATGATTGACAACTTCACGGCCTAGAGATTCTTCATGTGGATTGTACGTTTCAGAGTGGGTGAATTGTGAGTCCTCCACACTTGAGCACATTCACCACAATCGGATGAAAATTAATGACAGTAGAATTTCAAATAACTGTAAAAGTGCAAGCAATGGACATGCAAGCGACTTGTTGATTAATAGGTAAGACAACGTTATTCACATACAAGGTATTTTTTTTCACGTGAAATCTTTTTTTTTGTTTCATTGAAATATGAATTACAGTTTACCGTACCACCGAAGAGGTACCGGTAAGGTACTATAAGTTTTTCAACGTAAGCTCTAGCAAAAGGGGTGAAAATCCATATCAATGATATTTTATTAATTGAATATCAACAAGCAATAGTATTAATCAAAATGATCATTTCGTTTAGCTGATAAGTTGGTTTTGTAACAAGCTGGCTTATTTAAATAGCTGTAAATCTACATACGGCTACACAGAATCATAAGGAAAAAAGGGACGATCATTTGTGCAAAAACGACTCTGGGAGATACCTAGGAGACAAATCTACTGTGCAGATTTTTCAATCAAAAGAAATATATACGAAACGAAACAGTCTAACACGCGCAGCGAAATCATTTACATTTGCACGTTTTGTGGTGGAGGTTACAAAAATGTTGAAAACTAATCAGTGCCTATATTGCGCATACGACAGATGGCGAACCAGGAACCACCAACAGCGCGCATACTGTAAGACACAAAACACGAACGAGGAAACTATTTGTTTTCTTATGATTTCTAACCTGTTTTTCATCCATTTCCCCTGGCCTAGCTTTTTTCTGAACACCGGAAGAAGTAGGGAGAGAAAAATAAAAGAAGAAAACGTCGTTAATGAACGGCAGGATATTGAATGAATAAGAAAAAGATACAGCTGAAATGACTGGGAAAAGGGGTTGCAAACAAGACAAACATATTGATCATAAAAAATAATTGACACTGATTAAAAATAGATAAAAATAATGAAGCAGAATGGGCATTTGGAAAGATATGCTCTGCGACATGCAGAAAATGGCCGGAAATGTACGCTAGGTACACTGAGCCGCGAATCTGCAAAAAAAGCGCATGGAAGCATTAGCAGCATTCATTGCAAATATTTAAAATTGATTCGGTTTTTTAAATTTCGGATATTGTACTAATCCCATCACTGTGTTGCTGTAAGAACTCAACATTTCCTTTGAGAAATGCTATTTGTTTATATACTTAAAAGAAAGCTAAAAAAAAAGAGAACAAATTCATTATTATTTCATCTTCATATCGCACTCAAATCAGCGCGAAGCAAGCTGCGTTACTTAAGCAACAAGTAGCTGGTATAATAATAAATGACAAAATGGACAAATCGGCTCAAGAATCACGGTTCGTTGATGAACACAAATCTCACCTCAGCAGCCAATTCACCCGGGCGTAATTTGACTGAATGCTGGAGGCAAAACACCATACATGGAATTGATGGAAGAAGAGACAAACAAATAAAAGCGAAAAAATGAAAATAAATCAAAAGAAAATAAATCAAAAGAAAATAAAGATGAAATAAAATAAAAATAAAAACAATAATCGAGAAAGATATAAAGTAATCAAGGCAAACAAAATGTTTGAAAGTTTCGTCTAGAGTCTGAAATTACAGCGTTACTAGATTAGCCTTTCTATTTATTTTTACATTGAAAAAAAAAAAGGCTGTAATAGCTCGGTAATAGCTGTATCGGCTGTGTAGGGTAGTAGCATGTAGACTTTTCAACTCGCTAATTGGATGGAATGAATTATTTAAATCTTAAATTAATTAAACTATAACGTGTGAACATTGGCTGGGATCAAATTGAATTGAATAAAAAACACATCTTATAATTATCACATGTTTTCACATTTACAGACTCGTTTAAAGATATATATAAAATAGTTTTTCAGTATTTTTCTATTACTAAAGACAAAATACTATTGTGTACAGCGTTTCGATGGCCAACAAGGGAATCAAAGGTTTATCAAATCGATTCATGCGTTACTATATATTCAAGCATTTATTAGTTTAGTCAAATTTAAAAAAAAAAAAAAAACAAAAAAAAACGCGGCATGCTTCTCAAAATGTAATCTTACCCTTCGATCCTCTAAGAGCTCGCCGGGACGTAGTTTTCTATGTTCCTACCAAACAAACTTGGTTTCACGTGTGCATAACTGCTGCATTATTTTTTTTCTACTACACATGTAAGCATACTTCATTCCCAAAACGAGGTGGCCAATTTTGCATGTTTGCGCAATCAAACTTGATAAAAATACTAAATATAGTCTACATGGGTTTTTACCGGATTTTACAAATCTAAACCAATAGCTAATCTAATTCAATTCAAATCAACGAAATATTAATAAGGCTAATCAGTTTCATTATAAAAGCTATTTGTAGCTACGAGGCAGATCAACTACCGAACATAGCTTTCAGCCACAGTATTAAGCAACAAACTTATACTCAATCATTAAATGAAATAGTACCACACGTGCTTCCAATCAAAGATCTGTGCAAGACAAATATCGAATACCTACGCACGTTCAAGCATGATTATTGAGAATTCAATCACAGTATTTGATCAACAGTTTTGAGCTTACGGCAAGTGTAAGAAACGTCTCACATACATGTTGAAGGCCTTGCAGGGGTTTGACCGTTTGAATAATACATATTTTATAATCTACAACTACGTTTGTATAACTGACAAAAGAGTTGTAAAGATGTAACGGCCAGAAATTTTAGACTTTATACGGTAAAATTCATTTTGGTGTGATTGAAATCAGACTGCATTCAAAAAAGGAACTTGACAACTTTATTTAAACTAATTATATAAAAAGTTAAGGTTAAACTAAACTAAATATTTCTAATATATATAATATATCTCATTATCGTATTTATAAAAATTTAATTAAAAAAGATCATCACGTAAGAAGAATAGGATTTCAACGGATTTCAAGTAGTTAACTTGTTGCTACAGAAATATATAATAACTGTAACGTCAAGTCATGAACAAGCCTCTTTTCCCCGAAGTGGATAGGTGTCCAATCTGAAAAATTCCAGTTGACTGGAAAATAGATTAATCACGGGTTCTTATGAATCTAAACCCTTACAACGTATTCTCAAGATATTCCGACTACAAAACATAATATGATAAAATTAAGATAAACAGAGCAAACTCAAAAAATCTGCGATAAGCTTTGATATATAATACTTCTATAGTTGTTCCTGAAGTTATGCACAATACCTCATCAGATATCAGTAGACTAGGGCGACGAGGCTGATCTTCTGGTGGAATGAGAGATCCTCGTCTACTTGGTGGTCCTGATCCAGGTTGTATAGAACCGCGACGGCTACCTCCTGGAGATTCCAGTTCCAAAACTTCGATTTTGGGTGCTTCTTTCTCGCGCAATTTCTTTGCCAAATCTTTTGGTACATCAGGTTTCTGTTTTTTTAAATGATAAATGTTAAACTCGTTTTCTCGAGTTTTATCGGCTTATTTAATTATTTATTTATATCAAATTGTTACAAAACGGATGATTGTCATTTGCCAATTTGCCATCTCAGGGTAGCCGGTGAAATAGGCCCTGACGAAATAGACCCGTCAAATAGGACCCTACAAAATATGTAGGGCCTATTTTGTAGGGTCCTACTTCGTTGAGACATACGCATTTGACAAGCCTATTAAACCACCCGAAACCACCAATCCATCTCAGTAAATAAAGTGTGGTATTATGAAAAGAGTTCCAAGGATATTTCCTATTTTTCAAAATTCTTATGCCATTCCGGCATTCTCCTATTCTGTGCTCACCTATATCTACGTTGGCAAATTTCACCTGGGTGCGGAACGAATAAGACTAAAAACCTTCTTTTCCCACAAAAGAATTATTTTACTGAACGTTGTCGAATAATTATTCCCCCGCTTTATGCAATGAAAATAAATAAGGGTCCTTTCAATAAGCCCTTGCCAGTCAACGCGATATTTCGAAGGGATGTTCTTGGGATGTTACACGATTATTATGCTATTTTATGTAATATATTGGTATATGCAATTAAGATAAATATAAATTGAAAAATAATTTTTTTACCTCGTCGTCGTTTGTTTTGGCAGGTTTTAGCTTTTTGTCCTATTAAAAAAAGTGTTCAACGATTATCGTACTATAAATTTGTAAAATATAGCATAACAATATATGACAGTCACCTGTTCTTTTGATTTTTCTTCCTCTTCTTTCTATAAGTTTAAAAAAGAAAAACACTTTTTATAAATAAATAGAATAATCTCACATCACTTTCACCCTGTGTGTAGTGTGTAGAGTGAGATGTTGGTATGGACAATCGAGACAAATTTGTGGTCCCAATGATCATCCATCATTAGTTTTGTGCTTGAATTAACATACATCAGAACTTCAGACACGCTATTTTCATTTCTAAATATTTTACACGATACATATTATTTTGGTTGTTTTCATGCGGATTCTCCGTGCAAGCTTTAATTTCATGCAAATTAATCTAAATTCAGTTCTAGAAAGGAAAAAAAGCTGCATAATAAGGTGACTTTAATTGAACAAGTAATACCACCAAATAATACCACTTATATGTACATAACGTGAGTGATGTTATTAGTTTATTACCTTAGTCAAGAAAAATTGTATCAATCGTGTTTCAAATAAGCAAAATTTAATTTAATCAAAAAATGTTTCATCTTCTGATCCTAGAAAAAAACTATGATACGGTATAGAAATCCGTGCTTATTTTTTTCTGTCTCATTTGACCCGAAGAATGGAAGATTGATATTAATATCTTCGCGAAAACTGCGTAAGAGTAAGATGCCATCAAATAGTAATAGCGAATTAATCGCACTGAGAAATTGAGAAGTACATCTGCTGTTAGGTTTCATTCGCCGATAAAACTGGCGCCCAGTATGAACAATTTTACATGCTCGCGCGATCTCTTAAGTTTAATACGGTATATCAGCGCATGGGTTAAAACTGATGTAGTTAGATCCCAATTTCAATTTTCATTTAACCTACCTTGCCCTTGGTCGGTTTCAATGATTTCTTGGTATCACTTAAAGTTTTGGTCACATCTGATGATAATTTCGAAAGCTGTTTCTCATGTTTCCTAACTCCTTCGGCGGAATGTGATTTATCCTGACCTTGAGTTTCGGTTATTTTTGGTATCAGAAGTGTTTGCATTGAAGTTGGACTCTCATTCGTCTTGTGTTTGTTTACTCCATCATCGGTAGTTGCTTCACAAAGCAATTTTGTATCATCAGCGATTTTCTTATCAATAGATTTTTTGGGTCCCTCGGCCTCTTTTATATCGAGGTTAGTACCTAGCGGACCCACAACTTCTCCTGCCGAAGGAGTTCTCAAATTGTCTTTCTCTTCAATAGTGCACACTTTTTCTGGAATTTTGGCTGATTTTGTAGGAGTGACATGTTGTAAACCACCGGAAAATGCTGACAGAGCTCCACATTTTTCGTTTTGGTACTCTGACGTTTCACGCGGTTTTTGGTTGATTATTGTTTGATCAACAATTTTTGTACTCTGCTGAGATCTCTCTTCATAGGCTTGGGAAACTGGCGTTTCACATATTTTCTTGTTTCCTTCTACATCAGTTTTAGATGGCTGCATCTTTTCTGGGTTTTCACATGGATTGGTATTCTTCGTCAAGGAATTTTTTTCTTCCTCAATTTCAACTGCAATTTCAGTCTCTTTGTCCATCATATTTGGTTGTTGTAATTGAGCCTCATTCTCTGGTACTGTATGGATGTCCTCAGATTTCTAAATGAATGGTTTGGAACAAGCATAAAGGTGACATGCATTTCTACTAATAATGTACCATCTTGGCTTAAGGGGCAAGACAACACAATCTATTTAAAACCTATTCACTATTCAGGTACTACTTCAGAGTGCTGATTTTATGTCATATGTTAATTACTACCATTAATAAGTTGATATTTATGCATTTTGACCTTACCTTTTCTTTCTTCTTTTTGCCTGGGAAGAAAAACTATTAGTACACGGGTATCAGCCTATTCAATATGAAAGCTTATTACTGATGACACTAAGTTGTGCAGAACTTTCTTCTTTTCCAAATTCATTTGTAATTTGGCATTTATAGGTTCCTGACATCTCTGAACGAACCGATTGAATCTGTAAGCGAGCTGCAGTGCCATCAAATGTCATGCGCATTTCACTGCTTTCTCCAATTATTTTTTCGTCCCTTTTTTCAATGAAGAAAATGTGTTCGTTAAAAATCGTTGTTTATATTTGTGTACATACTATCAAACTAATAGTTACAACCTTTTCCATGTTACTTTTGCTTTTGTATCAACTGTTTTCAGTTGGCACACGAATTCGGTTGATTTACTTTCTTCTATGGACTAATTTGTTTGATGCAAAGGCTTTTTACTAAAACAGAAATTTCATGAATTTCATATAAAGAAAATGTTACCATATTTTCAAGAGGCTTTGCAAAACACGGTTTCGATCCTTCAACTTTTTTAGTTTTGGTCTCTTTGTCCTTAGAACTAAGTTCTTGAGTCTTTTCAGGTGATTTAAGTTTCTCAGGTTCTTCTGCAGGAATATCCTTCACTTCAACTGTTTTCGATACGGCTTCTCCTTTTTCATTTTTCGCCACTAACTTATAGACACCACGATCACTTAGTTGAGCCTCCGAAATCTCCAACTGAACAGCAAATTCACCCTATAGTTTGTAGATCAAATGCGATTACTGATTAATCTCAAATATGGATTTTCCATGGTTGGTATTGCATAATTTGCAGTAGATAGCCTACCTCTGCAACTCGGTTAACGTGAATAGTGTGTTTGGAACTTTTTTGGACAACACTCTGTTCTTTGTACCAAAGTACATTAGGCTCAGACTGCGCCTTGACGTGGCACTCTACTACAATAGTTTTCTTCTTTTCAATCCTGATGATTTTAGGAACATCGGGAATCACAGGAGCGACTGAATAATTGGAGTTTTTTAAAATTAGGGTGACCTTCGTTCAATCATTTTTCTCGAATGTCTTTGAAAGAAATTATAATCTTACTTTCAATATTGAGGTTTAAATTGGCATGGACTTCGCCATATAAATTCTTGATTGTACATTTGTATACTCCAGCATCATTTGGAGCAGGATCCTAGATGAGGGAAATTTACCATTAAGATTTACTGGTTATGTTATAAATAAAAATACTTAATATAAGACTACACAAATCTTTTCAAAACACAAAAACAGTTGGTAGGATATTGTCACTTTTAATGATTATTCTAATTTAGTACAAGGCCAATTATACAGAGGGTAAGAATTATAACTGGGAAAAATAAAAAAAAAGATTATCTTTAAACAATTTCGAAATCCTGAAATAATCATTTGTCCAACGCCTTTAAAAGAACAAATTGCATGCCTTTGATTTATTAAATAATTGAGGTTAATACCATAAGTTCTAATTTGATGCTGTAAGCATCCATTTCTTGAATGACTTTGATGGAAATGCGCGATGACTCCTTGACAGTCACTGATTCTCTGGTCCAGGTAACAGAAGGTTTCGGATCAGCTTTTACCTTGCAATACATGGTAACTTTTTTGCCGTTCGCACTGGATTCCATTCGAGGTTTCTCGAGAAAGCTAGGAGGATAACCTTCTGGTTCTGGGTCAGCTTCAATATTCAAATTTAACTTGGCATTAGACTCGCCGTGGTCATTCTTGACATAGCACTTATAAGGTCCACCATCAACTTTAGAAGGGTCCTAATACATCAATTTCATTGAACCAGTGAATGTCGTAGACCTCATTAATCAAACACAACATTTTACCTTGATTTCAAGAACTAACTCGTGTACATCTCCTTCGATAGGATTGCACCTCATTTTAAATCGCGAAGATTCGTTTACTTGAGTTGAATCCTTAAACCAAGTGACGGTTGGAGGAGGTTTAGCTCGGCATTTACACTTCATGGTAATAAGAGTTCCAGACTCATTAGGAACAATTTTAGGTTTCTCAATGAAAGTAGGGGCAAAAGCATCTGACATTTCTTCGTCGCCACCTTCAAAAACATAACAAATTACACAATTACTGTTTTTAATAACAGGCTGGACCGCTGGAGCATCGGAGCGGTGAAGATGAAGAGAAGATGAATAAATAGAACATTGAGAAATCTAAAATAATTTTAAAATATTTTACCTTGAAAGTTGAGTGCTATATTTGCGTTACTTTCTCCATAAGCGTTGCATGCATTACAACGATAGTTTCCTCCATCTTCTTTCGTAGGATTAAGAATCTCGAGCGCCAAAGAAAATGTGTCCTTTCCGAGAGAAGTTCGAGTCATTTTGACTCGCGGACTGTCAGCTATTACTTTGTTACCCTGGAACCAGGTTACTTCAGGACTTGGGTTTGCTTCTAAAAGACATTCCATTATTAATTTGTCTCCTTCTTGCTTTATAGTGGGCTTCTTAGGAAACCGCGGCGCTTTGCCCTCAGGGATTCTAATGAATTATAAACAGGTAAATATAATCATCATTAAATGCTTTCAACATTTCAAATCAACGCAAATTTGTTTTCCATTTGAAATATGTTTCTACTTTAGTACTTTCTAGTAATAAGAACAATTATTACTTGGGTTTGCCGCTTCCTTCGAAGTTCAAATTGATGGTGGCAACTCCTTCTCCGTGTCCGTTTCTGGCTATAGCCTTGTATTCACCTTCGTCAGTTGCGTCAACGTTAGCGATTTCAAGCGAAACCAAGTAGAACTGCTTAGCATCCTGGACAATGCTCACTTTATGTCGACCACCCTCCTTGATTTGTTCTCCTTTATGAAACCTGTATAGTGTTAGATAATTGTGATAATGGCAATGACAAGGTTGAATCACTTTTTAAGACGTAAATGAATTCAATTCAATTGCGACCAAATTTAAAAAAAAAGAATTACCATGTTACTGTAGGCTTGGGCTCACCAACCAGGCGACACTCAAAAAATACTTTGGTTCCGTCATCCGACTGGCGAATAACGGGCCGTTCCGTAAAAGTAGGTTTAACGTTTTCTTGCGTTTTTCCTTCGTTACATGGGTTCAGATAGGAACCTATGAGGAAAGAAACAGAAAAAAAACAAGCAAACAAAACGTTAAGGTAAAATAAAAAGCGCTAAAAATTCAATAATAATCAAGATTACTGTCGAAATTGAGATTGATAGTGGCGTTACTTTCGCCAAGCTCATTTTTAGCCGTAACTTTATATTTTCCACCGTCTTCCACTGCCACGTTCGTGATCTCCAAAGTGGAAAAATATGAGTTGCCATCTTTTTCGATCGAGATCTGTATCATACAATTATTTATTACTAAAAGAAAAGCGGTATTATAATTACAAGTGACAACTGTTGAACAATTCTTATTTCACTCGCATGCAGCAGTGCACCTATTCAGCATAACGGACGTTGATGTAAATCACATTTGTGAGAAATATCGATGTATGTTACTAATCGGTAACTCTTTTTGTAATGTTATTTTCGAACAACGGTCAGCTTTGCCTTGCCTGCTAGACGCTGTTCCTATTGCTCGCTCAGGCGGTATCCATAAATAGCGGGTGACTAATGCTCTGGCAGCATCTAATAAAGGACTACACCGTACATCTACATTTTCGTACTTCTCATTCACATGCAGTTATTATCGATTATTTTTAAAATATTTTACTGACAAGTTCTTGGAATCAAAAGTGCTATAATATAATAATATAATAATATAATATACATAAGTAAGTGCGATTTCCCAACCTAATGGAGATTTTTTTTTACAAAATCATATCCATGTTGGTCAATTTTCTATAATGCCAACACCTTTTAACAGGATGTAACAACAAATAGATAATTATAACCTACTCGGTATCGACCGCCGTTCTTTATCGCGTTTCCTCCATGAAACCAGCTAACTTCTGGGCGAGGATCTGCTAAGATTCGGCACTCGAATCGTAGTCGTTTGCCATCTTCTTCTTGCTTGATTGATGGCTTCTGGGCGAAGGTGGGTGCGATTCCATCTATTTGTCTGAAGAACAATTTGGTATATCTTTAATCATTGATATTGACTAATTAAAAGTCGAAACTATGCTGCAAAAAGCAATTCACTATTTTAATATCAAATAAGGTGTCCGAACGATAATTTACTCAGGAATCCATTCCAGTCCACATAGTTTTGTCATTCACGCTGCACATCATTTTTACTTTAATTTATTACCGGTAATTACCTATTACCAGAAATTTAACATAGGAAGTGCATGCTTAAAAAAATTTAATTTAATTTTAAAAATCAAATGAAACTTAGTTTCTTGTTAAAACTTAAATATAGTTAAGTCTTTATTTTGTCACAAACAGAAATTTCTAATCAACTTTTTACATTTCTAATCAACTTTAATAATGATTTTAGCAGCCATTGTCAAAGCAGACTGATAATAAGTGATTCAATAAAAAAAAGGGTTTCCTAAATTTTCCCACATCCACTAGAAAACGGAGAAGTCTAAATGTTAAAATAATTCGGTATTTTGTTATTTGACTTTGTGCACTAGCGATGGACGTGCATAGGAGGGCACGAACGAACGGCCAAAAAAGGATGCCGAGTTTATTTTCAGTCACAAGCAAGCATTGCAACACTAACATCAGCTAGAGCAGAGAACAGAAGTTGTGTCGAACTTATGGCGAATGCGCCTGAAAGCAGAACGTGAAAACTAGCAATGACTAGTCATTTGGTTTGGGGAGCTACTGTATATGAGCCAAATTCGAATTGGGATCTCTAACATGGATGTTTCAGATCTGTTTCAGCTAAAGTATACAGTAAATTCTCTTATCATGTTCGTCTACTGATGTATTCGCTTATACCACATCGTGACAGCTTGAATAATGGATAACCACAAAATGGGAATAAAAAGGCCTACCGTTAAGTGACTTAAGTTATATACTATTTATTGCAGGCCTACTCAGAATTAAATGTTGCCTTAGCTTACTTATGTTATATAATATAACTCAAAAATACTAGGCCTAAATCTTTTCATCAGTTCATGAATTCACTGTGAAGTATCATAGCACTTGCATTAGTCTTTTTACACCACTTCGTCACATTTAAATGAACCGAACCACTCCGGTCGAAATTTAATCCGCATAATAAATATTGGGACAAAAACAATCAAAGCAATAAAAAAAAAAAAAAAAAAAAAATGTGGGTACCTGGAAGCCATGATCTTATATTCTCATAAGATAACTTCTGATAACTTGTAATCGGTTTGAATAAGAGTACATATAACACTAAGACTGATCACTTGATTTAGCACTGTGTAGAGTAGACCATCACTGTATTTTAAAATCCGTATGACCTCGTCGAAAGATAACGTCTAAATTACAAAGAAGGCGCTCAAAGGAAATGTCGCACCTTCCAACGTCAAGCGACAGAAGCGACTGACTCAAATGAGTAGCTTTATGTACGATGAACCTTCTTTATTTCTAGTTCGTGACAGTGTCGGAGTGAGAGCTAATTGAGGGGACAGTCACGTGATTTCATCTCCAGACTCTACCAGTCATGAGCCAGTTGAGCCACCTTCCCACACAAATCGGACAATTCTCCACGCCTACGTCCATAGGACCGGAGATGAGGCTGTTTTCTACTAAGCTATCCTTTTTTCTTACGGCTTAGCAGTTAAACCCCTTTGATAGAAGTATACAGTACCGGTATGTACTTTTGGAGAGACAGATAGCTGTTCACTAAAGAAAATTGTCTAACCTTTCATATTTGATTCGACAATCGTCGACAATATAGTACGTATATTGCAGCGTATTGCGGGTTATTGCTTATTGCGACTTATTGGTATTTGCAGATGCCTAGCAACATCATCGTAATTCTCTGTACAAATTAAGTAACGTCATGCAAATTTAAGGTTTTTGGGAGTTTTTATAATCATTATTCAAGAAGACATATAAATTATCCGATTTGATTCAGGATTGCCTTTGGCGTGATATTTTCCTAGCACGATACCGATCGCATAAGCTTGACTGTTGAACGGGAATCGGGATCACGATCCCAAATAAAGAAGTGCGATCAGCATCGAGATCAATCAAGATTAATTGCGTATTTTGGCCATCAATTCAACCTTTCGCCAACCTTTCACGCACCACTGATCAATCAATGTAACAAAACTTAGAAATAGTCTACTGTACATATAGTTTAGCCAATCTGAGCTGATAGCTGACTTTCAAAACAAGCCGCAGTTTTTCATCAGGCACCGACGCAGTGTTTGAAATGTTGCATTTACAAATTGTAACAATTTTGCAGTTTTAATGATTAAGAAAATTTCAGAAACCAAAATATACATGATCGATTTGAGGCGATTTGTGGCGATTTTCATCGGCATTGAGATCAAGATCATGGATTAAATTACCATCGGTATCGAAGTTGTGATCTAAATTTCGTGCGTTGATCGGTATCGTAATCGCGATTTCACAAAAGCGTAATCGATGGGGATACTTTTAATTATAATTGCTAGGTTTATTATTTTCTTTGGAAACTAAAGTCAATTTATATAATAAGTTAGATTAATTCTAATAATAATAAGTTGATTTTACTCACTTTTCTTTGGGTTCGTCCGTTGCTATTCCACAAAAAAAGAATAAAAACAATCGATTAGAAAAAAATGAATAAAAATAAGGTATTCTAGAAGTAGAATAACGAAAAGTGACATCATGGATATTAAAACACGATGATGACACGGAGAAACAATTCACGAAAGATTGAAATGTAAATGATTATTCGATTACATTTTTCAAAAGAAATCATAACAATGATTTCTGTTCTAAACAGAAGATATTTACTGTTATGTTTATGTACGATAAGAAAGGAAAGTAAAATATAATGAAAGAAAACTGATGAACTCACGACTAAAATTCAAGTTGATAGAGGCTGCCACTTCTCCAAATTTGTTACGGGCACTAACTTTATATGACCCGGCATCTGTTTCAATGACATCATCAAGTTCGAGGACGACTAAATACTTGCTGGGCGTCAGTTCTGTAGTTTTCATGGTAGTGCGATCGTTTTCTGCCAACTGAGTTTCGCCACGAAACCATGTGATGGCCGGCAAAGGATTTGCCACCAATTGACATTCAAATACCAATCGGTTGCCATCATCCTCTTGACGAAGTGTTGGTTTCTGGGTGAAGCTCGGAGCCAAATCTTCATTCACACCCATGGTGGCTCACTTGCCGCCTAAATAGGCGTGCCACCCTTCCAGTAAGGGAAGGGCGGGAACGGATTCTCTGTGACTGATGAACGAAGCTTCCCAGTGATTAGGACATCTAGAGATTCTCTTTCTGTCTTTCTAAATGCGTTCGTCAGAGGATCCTGATTTTAAAAAAATAAAAATAATAATAATAAAATTTGTAGGAAATCGTACGCAATATTCCAGTTTACTTCATGATATGGGGTGTCAAAACTGGTATTAACTGTGCAAGCATTAAATATTATTAGCTGTACGAGTACAAATATTTTGCTTAATTCATTCTGTATATATTTCAGCCCGAAGAAAATTGAACTACTATGTTTGAATAAGGCAGAAAATAAGAAAAGACTGAAAAGAGAAGGTCGAAGAAAAACTGTTTAGAGAAAAATAATGTATACAATTATTCGTTAACCTTATTTTTACTTGAGGTTATGAAACCTAGCTGAATGGCTTAGAAAACGAGCCTAGGTATAGGTACTATATGGGTAACAAGGAACCTAGTCGAGCCAGCCAGGATTTCCTGAACAGCGTCCCAAAATTAACCTAGCTTGCTCAAGGAAGCTCAAGGTAACGGTAACCTCCTATACAACCGACTTTTTCTTTGTAATGTCGGGTAGCCAGGAGAGAGGTCTATGTTCTAGACTGAGATGAGAATGTCAAAAATAAAGTGTAAACCGTGCACTGAAAAATTTCACAAATTTTCGAGAATATTGTTAGCTTCGGAAACCTCGGTTTGAACGGGTTTGAATGCCGAAGTGAGCTATTCAGTACGAGCTTATCCTTAATTTCTTGTAAACAAACTCTTTTCCCTCAACGGATGTTGTTGCTTTCTCGAGTTTTCCGTTCTTGTTAACCCACAGGAAGATGTGACGACGTAGGAGTAGATGTGAAATAAACTTACCGTGTACGTCTCGTTACGTTCACTTCTAACTTTTATGGAAAGCACTGCGTAACACAAAAATGACTAGAAATGGATCAATAGATGATGCCCGTATATCAAGCAAAATTAATAAAGCGTGATTTTTAAAAATCGAGACGCTTATATAACTAGTTCTCTTGGCTGCAACACCTACTAGCCAACTGCAGAGAAGACGACTTACTGTGGAGGAGAGCAATCACTTCGATCCCAGAAGGGCAACAGCAGTATTAGCAGCAGCAACCGTCAGCCAGTCTGTCCTGAAAATAGACTGGTCGACGGCGCGACAGTACCGGTTGGACTTTTAAAGAAAAAAATACCAGCAAGCGGGAACTACAGCAACAATCTGCCGAACTCGCTAGAATGAAGAACAAAAAAAAACAAAAAAAAAAAAAAAAAAAAAATCTTGTCTCTTTTCACCGTCATGTGCTCTCTTTTTCTTTTCAATTTACTTATTTCGTGTTTTCTGAAGTTTTACATTTAACAAATAAGTTGGATTAAATAAGTTTGAATGAAAATAGAAATAATTAATTCTTGCAGCGTCAATTTCGTACAGAAATATTGAAGAAAAAATTGTGACCGAAGAAACACAAACATTTTCCAATTTAATTTTTGGATTTATTGGACTCTGTTCAGAACACGGGGAGTTGACTATTATTCCGTGGGGTCTTGGTCGTCGTGAAATTGGATATATTAACTCATGTAAATTTAAATTGGAAAATTGTTTTATGCGATTCATACAATAAATAATATGTTGTATCTTTTTTAAAATGACATAGAATGACGTTGAACTTGATACAGTTTGATACATAGCGGGGACATATCGCAAAATAAGACTTCGAAGATCCCAAGTGACAAAATGTAATCAAACACGAGATAAAACTGAAAATTTAAAGGAGGAAATATCAAAATCAACGAAGAATAAAATATTCTACACTTAAGAACTTGGAATAAAAGTTATTTGCCGCAACTGTTGTCTTCCAAATTGTGAAATTTAGAAACACAAAATTTTTTATATTAGTAACTTTATAATGTTGACTAGTATCCCTTTGGTGATAACATAATAGAATTAGCCATGGTTTCAAAATAAAACATTTCGTCTAACTGACCGCTGTAAATAAAAAAGAACGTTTCTTGCTTTAGGCGAGTTTTAGTCGGTTTTAGGTTATTCTTGCAGATCTATTCGTTGATCCGAAGGCGGGTTTAAAACCATACCCTAGATAGTGGGTAGATCATTTCTGTGTGGAGATCGAACGAAAGCTGATGTAGGTTGCTGCTGCTATTGGTTCTGGTATGTTATACGTCGCCGTTTTAGGAGGAGGAAGGGTGGTTAAGTATATATTTTGCGGTGGATCCTGCAAGGCGAGCCACATAGTTCGAATACTAGAGAGTCCCTTACTAGTCCACTAGTCTGAAAATAAACTCGAACCAAAAATAGCTCTTTAGGAAACACGCTGGATTTACCTTTTCGTATGTTTTCTATGCGCACAACCTCAGAAGGGGCGCTTTCATATTCGAAAGCCATACATATATAATATATGAAACTTTCATTTATTCACTCGTTTCTTACTTCAAGTTCATGTTTTTACCTCTACAATTAAAACAATTAATACTTACATTTTGAATAATGGAATTTCCAGGGACCATTGTTAACTGAGGAGCATTGCATATTGTAAATTTGTAATGAAGAAAATATGTTTTTGTTTTACGAATTACGATAATTCAATATTTTAGTCATGATTTAAACTTGATGCATACAGTTTATAGTAGTTTACTTAAATACGTACTTACTATATGAATTATTTTCAATTATTTTTGGGCATTGACTCCGTTAAAGATATTTTAATTCAGTAGGCTATAGGCATACTATTTAGTCTACAATTCTACATAGAATGTTGGTTGAAACTTACGATATATTAACTTGATGTTAGTGTTTAAAAAAAAATCTATAACCAATAACCATGCGCTATGCTAATGACACATGACAGTGACATGACTGATGACAATCATTTCGATTTCGGCTTTAATTTTAAAATTAAATTGATTTTCACGTGTGATTTCAAAATTGAAATAGTCAAACACGTAGTTCAACCCTTAACCAAAAAGCATTGGCATTTGACGAGAGAGTGTATAGACCTTTCAACATAGTCTTGGGGGGTGTACGGAGAATAGTGATGTCGGGTAACCCGGAGGGTACAAAGACTCGGGTGATAACCCGCGAAACCCGGGTTTACCCGGGTAACCGGGTAAAAATTTTTATTAAAAAAAAGGCAAATTCGAGCTCCGAACTCTTCAGTCTGAAGTCTAAACAATGCCGAATTTTATCTATGCAGCGCTCTAACAGAATGGCTATGTCGTTATTACTATAACAGAATTTTCTTCTTTAATTTTTATATACGTCCAAAACAAAGCAGCATATAGCCTAATACAATTAATAGTCCAACAAAATGATGAGTAAAAATGAATCGATTTAGTTAAATCAACGGACCAAACTTTTGCTAGAAAGCTAAATCGGCTAAATCAAGTTAATTTACATAAGATTAACGCAGATTTCAGTTTTTGAAAACGTGAGGTGATTTCGTGAAAACGTGAAAATTTCGTGAAAACGTGTGGAAAACTATCGACTATGCTAGGTCAAAAAAATTTATATTAATTCTATGAATTAGCAATTTAAGCATCGAGGAATCACTGGTATGATGGATACAGTTCTAGACTCTAAATTGTAGGGGACAAATTTCGTAGTTCAATTCCCATATTATCCAAATCTTCTTTGATACTGAAAATGTTTAGATACATAATAAAATTACGATAAGTTCATGCCAACACGATGCGATTTTTTACTTTTGCCAACAATTAAAAGAAACAACAATCAATACGTCAAGAACAAATGTGTGATTCCCAAGCATAATCATTTCGATCAATTTATGTAAACAAATTTTTTTTATAAAGAGCGCGTAATTTTTATTCCGCTGAGAAATAGAGATCGGTAATTAAGAAAGGCAAATCGTTGACCAGCAGATGGCTCTTTTTTCTTAAAGCCCTTCAAAAAAACTATAATTATGCTATTAAATTTAAGAGAAATGGACGTAATTCGTAATGAGTTCATTATATTTTCATACAATATTTTAATGAAAGCCAGATAATTAAAAAAACGTTTCCATGTGTTATATTACATTTCAAATTTTGGCCACTAGAGACCTCTGTTTCTGAAAGATTCTCACTTTTAAAACATTATTTTCTTTTGATTTCAGTCGTCCTAAAAATGTCAGTGTATTTTATTAAGTTTTCTCATATTCCCGGCTTCAGTTTGAGCATGCATCATTTGGGTTTTATAATATTTTATTTTTTACTCGAAGGCCGGTTATCGAGTCGGGTTCGGGTAAAATCGAGTAATCCCCGGGTAACCCGGGTTTCGGGTTTAGTAGACGACTCACCCGACATCACTAGGCTAGACCGTAGTCCGCACGTCAAAAGTCAAAACAACCATTGGTTTTTTATTTTATCTTAGTGAAATTAGGGAAATTGTCTCCCCCAGTACAATTAAATATGGAGAAAAAAGGAAATAATGTCAACACAATTAGAAAAAGATCTTATGGCTCAAAAGACGAGAAATCGAAAGGCTATACGTAGACCGGGTTCCTAACTTCCTATTAAAACTTTCTGAAAGGTACCTCAGACCAAGCTAAAACCACAAACTTACCTCCGCCTTGTACACCAGCATTAGATTGTGATCATTCATCAAGAGAACTGACGTCAGATTGTGAAAATCCTATTCAATTAGTTCAGCCAGTGTCATCACAATTCAAGCAAACTTCAAATGCCATCGAACACAAAAGTATGAAACTATGAATTGTTTATTTTAAAAAGGTTTTCTTCAATTTTGTATATAAATATTTGTTCTTCCAGTTGAACCTGAATTGCTGGCTGTTTTACAGGAATATGAAGATAGACATATACCTGATAAGCTTCGAACAGCTCCAACTTCAGCCACAGAAGCTGCTGCTAAGTATAAAGCTGAGGAAACAGATTGGAAAGAAAGACAGAGGGCCCAAGACACAGCATTTAGCTGTGTTAGAGAGTCTGACAGAAATATGGTCATTGCTGAAACCTTGGAGATTTTCAACAGGATCTGTAACCATTGTAGAAATGTGAAAGGGATAGTAGTTTGCCACACTTGTCAGGCTTTGCTCTGTCCTGAGTGTGACTCTACATTTCACTTTAATCATATTGCTCATGACAGAGTGATTCCCAAGTAACACACTTTATTGGGCCGATGTCGGCCCGATCGAATTTTTGGTTGGCAATATCGGCCAACTTAGCCGACTCTCCCCCGACTCTCAGCCGACCGTTTCAAAAATGCCAAGTTTTTATGTTGGCCTCAGATATCGGGCCGACATCTATATGAGAAACAATCCTGATTAATTTTTTTAATACGTTCTTATCCCCTAACATTTTTGTAATAAAATAAATTTCAGCGTTTTGCTAAAGAACCAAATTGTATTTTATGTCAGACGAAAAAAAACATGACATTAACGAATAAAAATGTTTCGATTAACAGTTAGAGAGAGTGATGGGTTGGATCAATCTCGCCAAGTTGATATAAATAAAAAAAATATAAATTTTATTTTATGAAATAAAGTGAATAGGCCTTTTATAAGTGACTTCCCTTTTATATTTTTTTTTTATCTGCTTGGAATAAGAAAAAATCTAGAAAATTAAAATATTCTTAAATTACAGCATTATATAGAATTGTAACCTTTGATAGAATCCAAAAGACTCAAAAAATATGCGCCGAACGATTCTAATGACCCGGCCATGCTCTACAGTCATTGGCGAGTTGAGAAAGAATATGGTAAACAAGATGGTGATCGCCATACAAAACATCAAACTGATTGGCAGAAAATTTAAGGAGTTCATCAGCATATAGAATCTTTTCTTCGGTTAAATTCTCTGATGTGAGCAAACGAATTGCGAAGACGTGTACATTCCAAAAATGTTCATACCATTCCTTCCCTATTACCTGCTTCGAAAGAATCAAGCCTACATTTTAAAGAAATACCTTACTGTTTTAATTCAAAATCAGTTGTTTTACACTGCTTAACCATCATTTCCGTGTCTGATTCTTCAAAATCAAAACTGCCTCCATCTCAATAATTTCTTGATTGACATTTACATCAATATTTAAAAATATATCTCTATGACCACCTCTAAGTAATACTTAATTAATTATAATATGCTTAAATCATTATAATGATAGTGTATATTAGTAATTGAAGCAATTAAAAATTGCAAAGTAATTGAAAAATAAGTTCATAGTTCATACATGCAAGCCAAAAAACGTATTAGTACAACATGCAAATACGCTTTCAATTCTGCTGGAGAAAGATAAAAATTCTTGAATTATTCCGAATTAAGGCCGCAATTCCGCATACCTCGAAGAATTAAAATTTAGACAAAACATTTAAATACAACATTGTTATATGAATTCATATTGCATAACTGTTGTGGTCCAGTGGTTAGCGAGTGTGCATAGCAAGTGTAAGGATGACGGTTCAAATTCAGTCTTAGTCATAAGTTGTAACTGTTAAACTATAAATATGAAAGAATTCACAAGTAAATAGGAACAAGACAAATAATAGGTGAAGACAGAAGAAATTTTTTTTTGTTTTTTGTTGCATGGGTTCCGTATTAGAGCGACTTCAGCCCGGATATCGGGCCTACTCAGATCGGCGCGCCAAACTGAGCTCCAGCCGATATCGGTTTAGGTTGGCACGTGATATCGGCTAGGTACAAATGCCAACATGGTCCGATATCGGACCGACAACATGTGTTACTTGGGTTTTGCAAGGAGTCATACAGAAATTAAAGTCTGTTCAACATGTTGACCTATTAGGAAAAGTCCAAGACAGAGGTATGATACTTGTGTTTTTTATATTGATTGATACAATTTTGATTAACATCTAATGGTTTTAATTCAAATGTAGGTGTTCCTGTGCCAATTTTTGAACCGGGTATTTGCCCTAACTGTCTGACAGTTGGTTCTATGAGAATTCAATGTGGCTTCGACAAAATATCTGTTGTCACGACAAAAGGTATGAATGAAAAAGACAAATCTAAATAATAACAGCTTATAAACATTATTTGGATGTCAAAGGCCGAGAAGACGGTTTTTGTAGTCCAGAATTTGAGTGCAAGTCTTGCCATTCCATAAAGAAACCCTCATCGGCCGATTACATGAAATCTGATTATTGGCCAGGATCTTTACCGAATATCCGCTCTCTTATTCATGGTAGTGCTCTCAGGGAGTGGCAATTCCTCATGTTCCAGGCTCCAGGAACGTCACGAGGGAAATACATTACAGTCCTGGATGAAATTGCCTATTTGAACGACAGGGTAACGAAACGTATAAATATTTTTACGCTTCTCTGTGTATAATATTCCTCCCACCCCCCCAGGATACCAAAAATTGCTAAAGAGTAAGTTTAAGACCTTGTGTCTGGTGTGAACGTAGCTTTATTAATATTGAAAAACACAATTTAAAGATGATTTGATTAATTTAGTCGAGATGGCAAGTCTTTGTATGGAAATGATATTATCGAGGATGTCAAAGACCAAAGATCTGATTGCCTGTCCTCCGAAGAGCTTGCTGAATCTCCGTTCGCACAAGGCGACGATTTCACGGATGAGTGTACAGAAAAGGAAGAAGATCTATTGGACGGATTGGGGTCGGGCGTAGAGGAGTTTGAAGACGAAGGCGACTTCGGATATGCCACGGAAGCAACTGAAGATTTCGATTCGGACGCCTTACACGAGTCTACTCCAACAAATTATTATGATTTGCTTTTGGAAGTGTGCAATTCATGAACAAATACAATGCAAATTTAAACTGAACTCTGCAGCGTTTTCATTTCAAGTTAAAATGAAGTATAAATGATAATCTTGTATAAACACAGTAAAAGTCAGATGAATAAAAAATAATCTTGTATCAGTTAAAGTTTAAGACTAGTTGTCAGCCGAAAGAGAAATGTTTTATTTCATGACAGTAATTTACTCGCTTGTACGGAACTGTCTATTTTTGTAAATGATTAATTTGAAGCTATAATACATCTAAAAATTCGTAAAACATCGCAGAACTTCTTAAGGGTCAATCCACGCGAAATCGACCAATGCCGTGCGCGACCAAATCACCGATTTTCATGAAAATTTAACCACCTACTGGTTAAGACGTCATGATTTTATGGTGTAAATTTTATTTTTTTTCAAACAATACAAAAAAAGATATCGAATTTTCCCTCGCCATTTTTTTGTTGTTGTTGTACACACCCTTCGTCACTTTCCCCCCTTTTTGGCCCTCGAGGGTGATTCCGGGCAAAAAAAGGGGGGAAAGTGACCAAGGGGATGTGAAAAATGGCGAGGGTAAGACTGAAAAACTCAAAATGTTTCTCATCTTTGGAGGGCTACCAAGACTTTAATTTAAAAAAAACCTCGGCGATTTTTTGAAGGGATATAAACGAACATGTTAATTTGCTGTTCGTGAAATCCAAAAATAAAAATTCAAAAGCCGTTTTAAGTTATATGAATTTTCCTGCAGGACCCATTGGGCACCGATAAATGGTTAAAAACGTAGGTTAATTCAATTTTTTTTTTTATATTTCAAAAATGAACTTTGTTAATATCAATAAATAAAGTTTATTTACTAAGTTTTTAAAAATTTTTATTACTATTTATCAAGACTAAATTTAAAAAAAGGAAAACGCGCAAAACGCGCAAAACGAAAAGACGAAAAAGTTTAAAATTCGATATCTTTTTTTGTATTGTTTGAAAAAAAAATAAAATTTACACCATAAAATCATGACGTCTTAACCAGTAGGTGGTTAAATTTTCATGAAAATCGGTGATTTGGTCGCGCACGGCATTGGTCGCGCACGGCATTGGTCGATTTCGCGTGGATTGACCCTTAAGGCGATCAATCTAAATCTATGAAATTTATTATAAAAATGTAAATACTATAAATTTCTCATACAAAAGTTCTTCCGTTTTGTCTACAGAGTCGCCTACAGAACTGGGTCGCTATAAAAGTATAAGTAAAAAAAACCGTTTTCAGCGGATTTTGATGTTATTGACATTATTTAAATAAATTTTATGTGAATAGATAGATCTCATCAAGAGCTATCGAATTATATAAAGTTCTAGGCTATTTGAGATATATTTAAGCTGTAAATAAATTTTTGAAAAAAATAGACAGTTCCGTACTAGTGAGTAATTTACTACCATAACTTAAAATTTCAATTTACAAGTTATAAAATTGAATTACCCATTAAATATTCACAGAAAAATACGTATCCAATAAAGAGCTTTCATAGAACACAAATTTAAATTGAATCGGAGCTGATTTTCTTTGTTGAAGACGTCGACTAGACTTACGTGATGCAGCGCTACCGTGAAACCCATGATGTGTGATGATGCACACTCTACTGGGATGCCCCACCAACATGTTAGGTATCATCGCATCCTACTACTACGCACTAGTTTTTGGTGCTTTTCGAAAAAGAAAAATCGAATTTCCTTTTTGTGTGGGCGAAGTTGCAGTCAAGTGGGTTGAAGCCCTACAAACGGGATTGCCCATGTGCATCGGAGGTGCTGTGTTTGGACCTATCCGCTTGAAACCAAAGTAAATGCTGCTGTCATTCACTCATTCATTGCCCGTTTTCTTTAAATTAGACAACATAAATAAAACAATGCTGCAGTGGAAGAAACAAAAAATAACAAGTGGACATCATCCTAATTTCATCGAGTAATTTGAAACAAAAAAACACTGGAGAGTTTTAAGAGCAGTACCAGATTGCATTTTATATGACATTAGTTAAGACCGGAAACGAAAACTTGGTTAACATACAATAGGCATTAAGGAACAAACGGAATTTGGTATTAAAAAACAACCGGCCGTTCAGGACGTGAAACAAAACTTGGTTTTAAAGAAACAAACGGTAAGACCGTGAAACGAACATGGTTTAAAAAGACAATCGGTAGTTAGAACCACGGTCGGTGTGTGTTCCGTGGAACAAATGCTAGGTAAAAAAACAAAAATAAATGTTCAACACCAAGGTTCAAACGTAGCGACTTGAGATCCTTTGAAAGACAACCGCGGAACATGGGTAATAGTGTCAGGATCTTCATCATCACGATTTTGAATACTAAGCCTAAGCCCATCATTCTCTTGAGTTTCACTCTCTTCTTCATTCTCACCTGATAAATTTTTTACAATGAAAATATTAAGCAGCAATAAACTGAATTAGGAATTTTAATACTCTGTTCTTAAGGAGGTGTGAGGGTGGGAGCAGGTTCAGGATCACTAGCACATTCATACCCTTTGTATGGATACTGATTTCCAAGACTGACACGTTCATCTGTATAATAATGTAAATATGATATAATAACTAGAAAAAGATGAGCAAAACTAAAAACAGTACAAAAATACCTTGCACATTATCACAATGAACAAAGAAACTCCCCAAAAGCACCTGTCAAACGTGTGCACGACACAGCACGACTTTGCAAAAATGTGTGTGCTAGTGGTCCATAAGCTTTGACACTACTCGAAAACTGTTTCGTGTTTTCACACAAATTAAAGACAATAGAATGGCAATGATTGTAAAATGACATCTGCACACACTTGTCATGAAGACTATTCAATCGCTTTGTCTGATTGCCAGGATTTCCCCTGTCTGACTTTTTTGGAATTTGGGTCTTCCGATCCAAGTACTTTGTCTATAAACATGTAAGAAAACACCAAATTACATACAGCTTGTGTAAAAAAGGAATACAGTTGAACAAAAGCAACACTTCTTACGTGGACCATATTAAGATACTTCTTTTGAGCCATTCTTGATAACTCCGTAACATCCACTCTCGCTCTTGAGACCAGCTCAGGTTGACCCACAATCCTAGCACTAGATTTCCCCTGGCTTATTCTTATTCGCTGATCGATTTTACTTTGCTTCTCTCGTTGATTTTCTTCAAGCTGGGTAGCAATCCCTTCAAAAGTTGCAGGCGTAACTAATTCCTGCAGAGCTTCTGCGCCTCTTTCGTCTAAATACGTCATCGTTTAAAAAACGCAAACAAACAACTGATCTTTCAAAAAAGCTTTTAGGTTTCGCCCGTCAACCGCTCAAAACAGGGCGTTCCTAAACTGCGAAGGCGAAACGCGAAATGCGAAACGCCTAAAATGCGAAACAGCGGTGCGAAACGGTCCCAAAATGGTTAGGTTAGGTTAAGTTAGGTTAAGTTAGGTTAGGTTAGGTTAGGTTAGGTTAGGTTAGGTTAGGTTAGGTTTGGTTAGGTTAGATTAGGTTAAAAATAGGCCGTTTCGCACCGCTGTTTCGCATTTTAGGCGTTTCGCATTTCGCGTTTCGCCTTCGCAGTTTAGGGACACCCCTCAAAACAAGGATCACACGGCTCACATGCATGGCCTACTGAACCCTAGGCCGATGGACGAGCTATACCCCTGTGGTGTAGCTTTTTTACTCCCTTCCCCTTCCGTTCAACCTAACTGGGAGGTGGCGCACCTAGCGGTGAGATGTAGCTCACTGCATGCGCTAATGGCCTCACCACATTGCCCTTAGTAGGGTCTTTGACAACATGCTGTGTTTGTTCTCCGCTAGGCGGCCTGAAGGATGAATTCCAAATACAACGGAAAATGGACTGAAATATTTTTGGATTTTTCAATCGTTAATAACTCGGGCAATGAGCCATAGAAAATAAAACGGGGAAAAATGTCTCTGGTTCCGGACTTTAACTTTAATTCTGAAAAATGAGTTTTTTTTTCAAAGGTCTGGATTACCTTAACACTGAATCACTGATGTCAAAAACGCCAAAAAACGCACGATTTTTCGCTACCCCCATATTTTTTTGTGATTTTCTTAAAAACTTTACTAGCTAGGAAATCGTCGTTTGTTTCAATGAATATTCCGATAAATTCTGAACAAACTGGTGAAAATTTCAATTAAATACGATGCTTAATTGCGATTTCCGATCGATCAAAACCCCCAAATTTGGCCTCGGAAAAACACCCAATCCGATTGGGTGTTAAATGCTACAAATAAACATGATTTTCTCCACTTTTCTTTAACAAGCGTTAATATTGAGTAGAATCAGTAACACGGATTAATAATCAGGAACATCTCGTTCACATTTCGTGCAAAAAATTATGATTTTTATTTTTTTTTATTATTTTCTATTTGTGTGTATGGATTTTGATCAAAAACACTTCATGTTCACGAAAGTTAACGAAAATAATCGTTCAAGCATCGTGCTATTGGATTTTAAGTTTAAAGTTACGCTAATTCCATTCAATAATGCTTCTTTTAGAAGGGAAAAAATAATCGGGAGCAATCGAGAATCATTAAAAAAAGCGTTCATATTTCGTGAATTTTTTTTATTTTCTTCAAAATCAATTATTTGTGTTATTTTGACTGGTAAACACGTGGTTTACTACTCTCTTCAAACATGACCATATTTTAAATTAATAAACGAGAAATAGACCCTTAACTCTAAAATGAATAAATGAAAAATTGAAAGAAAACCAAGCGTAAAAAATCTCTTCGAAGTATAGCTAGATCCCTGATAGATTTTTACAATTCTTATTTTAAAAAGCCGAAGGTTTAGTGCCGTTTGAGTGAGAGAGATTTCCTTCCAAAAACAACTCAAATACTATTAACCTAAGAGGTCTCTGGTAAGCGACGGCCGATTCGCGTTTTCTGCAATTCCTCGTCACACGGCCGCGATACTATAGGGCTGTTCGACATCTTTTTTAACATTTGTTGAAATCGTGAAACGCAGCAGCTCATGTATTTTTTCGTCTGCTAGTGACTTATTTTGTTCTGCGAAATATGAAATTTTTAACAGTTTGATAGAAATGGGGGTTATTTTAAAGTTTTTATAGGTTCTATTTACAGATTAGTTGGTTATAATTTATTTTTAAGCTATGTCACTGTCTGGCTAAGCCGGTGGACTCAATAGTAAGGCAAAAACACGTTATTTTGATAAATTAAATGCTCTTTAATAGTGATTGTCCATATTATATTCCGAATCGTGTTTGCCTTTAGGGCCACACCCAAGACCCCCCATTTCTCGGTCGATTGGTAATAGTTTCGGGGGTGGCCACCCAAAAGACCCTAAAAGCAAATGTTGTTATTATGCGAGCGCTAGGTGGGTTATGGAATGAAGGCCCACATGGCCGAGAAACGAAGAAATTTTCGAAATATTTTTCTAAAATTTTAATCGTTAATATCTCGGCTTCTGAGCCGAGTATTTAAAAAATATTGAAAATTTTTGAACAGATGGGCAACCCCATAGTTTTAAAACAATTAGATTATTTTTAGGTGCAGCAGTTGACGAGAAAACTGCTGCAAAAAACCGAAAAAGTCAAAATTTCAGCTACCCCCCATCAGTTTTCTTCATATGTCTCCCAAACTACAAAAGTTAGACGATTGCGGATTCCACCAATCGACTTAGCGAAAAATTCCGCACAAAACCCATATATTTGTTTGTTTTTATAACCCCCAGCGATGATTTACGCAAAATCAAAAACCCCCCAAACGGTCTGTTTGAGTGGGGGAAGGCTTGTTAAAGTCAATACGATAGGAAATGACCAACCAGTGGATTGAACGCAGGTATGGAGTCATGGGATCCCAGCGTCGGGCACCGGTGACAACGCGAGAAGCTCCATAGTCAATTATGGAGAGTACGAACGCCGATACTAGTTGAACAGTAGCTGAGGGTGATGGGAATTTGCAAACCCTCACAATTCTGCGCAGTTGGTAAAAGGCACCCTTGCACTGTTAAAAAGGGATTTTTTTATTGAAGGTTTGTAACCTTCAAAAATCGAGTTTTCGAAAAATGAAAAAAAAATCTTGAAAAGTTGTTGGACGATCCGCAAGTTACTAGCTTGAAATAAAACCAAACTTAAAAAATCTCGAAGGCGTAACTAAGGGGATTGATCCTTATTGAATGGTAATTGTGAATGCCCATCGCTCTTTATTGGGTCGTATCATAGCCTGCTCTATTTAAGGAAGCCGAAAGGATTGGGATACCCGCTGTGTTAAAAATTGAAGCCAATTTTGTTCACCCTTCCTCTACTTAGCCCGGGTAACCCCACAGGAGCCATCTACTAGTCGAAAAAATAAACTTATCTAAAAACTTCGCCTGTTCTTTGTTTTTTTTTTTACTATTTTTTTATGGGGCTCTGGAAGGTTATTGGTGGTTGAATTTTTCACGTTTTTCAAAAATAAAAAGAAGACTGTAGGATTCGAAACGCCACCAGAATCAGAAAAAAGATATATTTTCGAGTCAATCGCCTTAACCACTCGGCCACGTCATCGATTCAGCAGTTTCTATAAACAAAACAAACGAAAAAATAAACGTCAGGGGGGGGGCAACAATCAAACCTTCCATTCCTTCCGCATTTATATCGATAGAAGAGCAATTTTATCGATAGAATAATCCACAAAACCAAGCTTTTAGCTATCGCCACTAGACGATAAACTAGCTCCCGTGGGGTTACCTGGGCGGGAAATGGAGGAAGGGATGCCAAAACGGCTTCAAAAATAAGCCCGATCCTTTCGGCCTCCTTAAATAGAGGAGGCTATTGTCGCGTTCCCATGGGACATTTTTACAAATCCATCTAAAGGAAAAAATTTATTCCTATCGACTTCTATGGTCTACTCATAAGTCTCTTCTAGTCTAGTGGGAGAGCAATCCCATCCCCAACGTTAAAATTTGTTCCTCCCATCAAGCTTCCAGGAAAGTGGCGCATACATGTTATAAGATATTTTGCTTAGAAATTCGTGGTACTAGCTGCGTAACCTTCCTCCAACCTGGTCTGAACCACATTGGATGGTTTTTTAAAAAAAGTTCTGATTTATAATTGGCTTAAAGCACGAATCGACTTTTTAGAACCGGGTCCTTACACGGGTTGGGTTGATAGAACCGTGGTTCTAGCAGGGGTTTGGGGATTTAACTTGGGGCCTGGCTGGGGATTTTTAAATTATAGTTGAAAAACTATTATTAAAAAGCAAGAAAAAAGGAAAATGCAACTACAATCATCTTTTTGATGTTTAAGAATAGGGTCGTTGCAAAAATAAGGGATTTATTTTAAATCAATATAGGTATACTCAGTTTTTCACGCTGATTCGCGTGGTATTTTTTATTTTTTTTAAAATGCACCTGAATGTGTGATATTTCTATTTAAAGTTGGAAAAAGCCCCTCCCACTTTGAAACGGACCCTCCACCATTTTTTGTGGGCGGTGCTTAATTTTCTCAATTTTCAGACGACGTTTCGGAAAAATCAGTCCGTTTGTTTTTGTTGTCATGGTAACAAAAACAAGTAACAAAAAAAGTCCGTTTGTTGTCATGGCATTGCAACGACCCTATTAGGGGAGACCGGAGTCAACATGGACACGGGTCATATTAGACAAAGACCATAAGTGCTCCATGTTATGGGAAAAAAATTTTTTTTAAAATTTTTGTATGTACTAGAACGTTTAACGTTCTAGAAAAAATATTCATTAAAATTGAATCATTATTGCTCTTGTTATCGCATAATGTAAAAAATGACCCTGTTTGATGTAATATGTACCCCTATTACTCTAAGTATTTTTAATGTGAAAAACACTACAAATGAATAAAATAGTGATAGGTGAAATAGCCAATTGATTTCTTAATTGATTGATACAAAAATTAAATGTTAGTGCCTTTTCAGTAAAAAGTTATGACCGAAATACTAAATAGCACCGAGTTGTGTCATTTTGGACACCTAATTTTGGGGTGTAATTGGACCACGCTAACTATAGCAACGAGGGGAGCTTGCCGCCTTAGGACATAATTTACAGGCAAATGTCAAATTTTCCCCCCTCTTTTCTAAAACACTCGTAACTCTTCATTGTTTTACACAAACGTGTCATTATCAGTGTGCATGAATAAAGAAAGGGCAGATGAACATTCTAAAATTTTTTTTAATTTTTTTCCATTTATTATTTTACGTTTTATCATGATTGTCCAATTTCAGACAGAGCCTGTCCAATTTTGCCCCGTCTTTTTCAAAAAGGCCCAAAAAATTTGACTTTTTCAAATCGTCACAACTACTTTATTTTTAAAGGGAAAAATATATAAAAAATATGGGAAGTAAACAAATGTACATTTAACGAAACACACGAAAAAAAATTAGGAAAAAGTGAAAACGACAAGAAATATTGCAAAAAGAAAAATTTTGTCCACGTTGACTCCGGTCTCCCCTATGTGTTAAAATTTTCGGAATGAAAACTCGGAAGAAATTCGAGTTTTTGGAAAAAATAACGTTAGTTTCAGAAGATGAGTAGATGGCTAGATGGATAATGTTGACGCTGATGAAAGACGCTTAAACATTGATACTTAGGACTATTTTGCATTATTGATTCGTAAAGTTGGCTGCAGTTTTGGGAATTTTTCCGAGAGCAAATATCTTAAGATAGTGATGCTACTAGGGTTTCATGGCCTTGCTTTAGAAGGGTGTAAATAGTCAGAAAGGGAATTCACAAACATAGAGTGTACTAGGAATGTTAGATTCACATTTAAGATTGGTAAGCCAAGGTTGTCTTCTTAACTTAATTATTTGACCAATTCTCTCTACGGTTTTTCATTAACTGAGGAATGCAATACAATTTAGTTTTATTTCTAATCTCATTGCTAGTTCCACACATAACATTTTTTGGACATTTTTTGGTTGCTTTCTTTCACTAAAGAATCGTAAAAGTCTTTGCAGCTGACAGTTCTATGGTTACATCTTACAAGTATACCATTGTTTGCAAAATAGGTTCTGTAAGGTTCAGCAGTGATTTGAAAAAGAATACAACGATATGACAATACGTTTTACTACAAAAAATTCCCTCCTTTTTCTTTTTTTCCGACCCACAGCCATCTAGTGGTCGCCTCTAAACTTAGAATACGCTCAACAGCAGACTTACTTAGTTACTTATTCCCTTTCAAATCAAGGTGATTGGTAGTTTGATTAACAAATGTAAGCGTGTAATTATTTCATTGTAATTGTGTGAAAGCTATAAATTTAATAGAAATTAAGTGTAAGTAACATTATTTATTTTCTAGAAAATATGGATCAGCATGAATTAATTAATTGCAAAACAAAAACAGTGTCAGGTACCTAAATTTTTTAATGAAACCATTAATCACTCTTCTAAAAACTTGTTAAAATTTTTAATTTCCAAATTTCAACTACCATGTAAATGATGTGATGGTGTTTTGAAGTTGAATGAACTTGAAAAAGACTTCTTGCAACTCTTCCAGTCTACGCGTGGTTAAATGGCAACAGTATTATTGAATTTTGTCAAATTTTATTTCATTTTTACGCAATGCATTTCCTTTTCAGTTAACTCACCTGGAAACATAAAACAAGAAGTACGAGGAACAGATGACAAAGGAAGCTGTTCTGCTCCATGAGAACTAGTTTGTGAAAATTCACTGTTGTACAGAATGAGGAAATAGTAAATGAATAACAACATTAATTCTTATTCAAGATCTTTTTATTTCTATCTCATCTTAGTCAAAAGGTTCCGAGCAATGAGTACAATTTAATAGACAATAAAGCACAACTTAAATCAAAGTTTAAAATAAAAACTTGTTCGGCTGATCAGCAAATGGAGATAAAAGCTTGCTTATGGCAAATTGAAACACTAGTCTAAATGTGATAGAGATAGGCAGGGAAGGAAGGGCCTTACGAGATTGCCAGTAGCAGCAAAGTCAGACAAAATCCCTAGTGTGGAAACATTTCATATATTAAATGAATGAGGGGATTATTGTCATCTAAAAATACTTACAATCAGGATTGCAAGTTTGCAACAAAGCAAGCAATTATTTTATTTCAATCTCCATACGAAGAAGCCTTTCCAACCAATAAACTATAGAATAAGAAATCACCCAATCCAAGCTTCATACCTCCTACAGTAAAATCCCACTTTGAACTGAAATTACATATCAAAACGATGTTGTTGATGAAATGTTTGTTGAAATAACATTTCTTGTTGATCTAAAATTCTCAAGTCAACCAAAGGAGGAGGATCCTAATTCTGCTTTAAAGACCTCTAAACCTTCGGTGATTTAGTAAACTAAATCCCTCAGGGATAAACCGAGATCCAACAGCCACATGAAAAAATTGGGCCACATGAATAATTAAAATATAACACATTTGTGTAACGTAAATTCATCTTCCATCATCCTAAATAAACGAAATAAACTAAATTTGAATAATTTCAATGTCTTTTTTTGGAGTAAGAGAAACAAAAACTCCTTTTTGTATATATATCACATAACCAGAAGAACAAAATGAACCTGTAAATAGTTGAGCTTCAGAAATATTGGTATATTGCATTTACATTTGAGTTACAATAAAGACGTTTGAAATGAAAAATGGCATAGCATTAAAAAAATGGGAAACTGTTATTGACATGGAGTAGGCTACGGGAACACCGCGTATTTCAAAAATAAAAAAAGGGAAAACACACGTCAATAAAGCAGAGAGAAAAAGAGAGAGTTGAGACAGAAGAGGCAGAAGAGCTCAACTAACTCTGCTTTTCTTTGCAGAATCTCCACGAATTTCTACTAATTTATACTACAGCGTCTATCGCGGAGACTTTCGCAAACATGCGAAAGCGGCGTGCGAATCCAAGCACTCCACAGTGCCTATCGTGGAGGCCTTCGTAAACATGCAAAAGCGGCGTGCGTGCGGCACGCCACATTTCGTATATCGCGGCGACTCTCGGAAGATAGAAAGCGCCGGTTTCCGTATACGGGAAACCAACCTTGTCGAGGTGCCAACAGCTTTCTTTTGTCTGGTAACGGCTCTTTCACTGTCGCTTTTTTCTTTCGCTACTCTTCGTGTAGTAAGAGCGCGGCCGGTCAAGCATGCATTGGGTTTATTACATTCCTTCACTCTTTAAGAGGATAGGTTTTAGTCCCCAAATTTAAAAGAAAAGAAAAAGAAGACTCGGAATAAAAGTAAGAGTAAAATACAAAACAAAAAGTGGTATAGACCCAGGTAGCACAGTGATGTCATATAGATATTCATTATACCTTGCTTTTATATACAGTTTTTAATATCAAATTTATGTTGTTCCGATGCAGTGGTTGTCGCCACTTCCAAGATTTTTTTATACAATTTTTTTCATTTAATTATTACATGAATTTGACATCATATTTCAATGTTTATCGAATGATAAACGAAATGATCTCTTTCTAAAATACGGAAAATGACAACTGCGTTCATTGAGACTCAAACCTGACCTTTGAGATGCCAGTCTCACTCGCTAACCAATATACCACTATATTCAAACCAAACTGTAGAAAATCCACCCAAATTTTTGGGCGGAGCAAACCGAAAAACGGGGGGGGGGGATTTGGTCGAGAAATTGATTGAAAATGCCGTTAACATTTAAATAGAGCTTTTTCCTACAACTAAATACCGATGAAATTTATATTAAAATGTAGCTCATTACCCTACTACTTATTGGCTTGCGTGGCAACACCGGTTTTCTATGGTTTTTAAAACCAGAGAAGAGGGGAAAACTGGTGTTGCATACTGGTTCTACACCGCTTGTTTGCGGTAGAACAACGTTTTAAACCAGTATTTTGAACCACTTTTAACATAACCTACTTTATATAAGGAAGCCAAACGGTTTGGGCTTTTTTTAAAGCCGATTTGGGTTCCCTTTCTCTGATTTGGCTCCACCCTCAAGTAGACCCACGGGAGCCAATTTATCGTCTAGTGACGATATTTGAAAACACGGGTTTGTTTACGTTTCTATCGATATGATTTCATTCGCGAAGGAAGGGAATCAGATTGTAAGATAGAGGGCGTTGCTTTTTGCCACCAGAATAGAAAGAGCCCCCCTTTTCATTTAACTTTCACCCTGAGGTGTCATTATTTCTATCACCAGATAGCTCCCGTGGGTCTACTTGCAGACCACTGGAGGCAGGGAAATCGGAGGAAAGGTGAGCAAAGTAGGCTTCACTTTTCCCACACGTGAGAGATATCCTTCCTTTGGGCTTCCTAATATACAGTAGGCTATGCTTTTAAACGCACGCTTAAAACTCTTTTCCGGTCTACTAATTCCCTTTCAAGGTTTCATTAGGCATTCAACAAAAACGGGCGAACATTCTAGGTATGCTCTTTGGTAACACGACTCTTACCAACGCGGCTCGAAATTACTGAAGGGAGCGATTTATGTTGGCATGCTCCGTTTAACAACCTTATTGGAAGAAATTTAGGTTAAAAAGTATGGTATCCTCGAACTAATTGCAACATTTTTTTTTCATGAGCTGGGTTTCTACTGTTTAGTTGTATGTTCTATTAAAATCCTACCGGAAAAAAGGCTATGATGTAATTCTTGAGTAATTTAACGTTGCTGTGTAGCAACGTTATTCCATTACTATATTTCCCATTTAACATTTTTTCCTCGCCTGAAGAGAAAAACAAAGGCTTCTGTTTCTTAGGAACATGCAAAAAAGTTTCACGAGGAATTTGTAAAGCGTTGATTGTTAGTTTGCCGAGATGTAGCTCTACTACGGTTGATAATTGGTTCCGGATGTGACTCAAGCGAGTGCTTTCTTGAACGTACCGTGTTTTCAACGATGTGGTAAAATTTTCCCTTACATCATTGCTGTTTTCCGGTGTTTAATATGAAGTTTGATTAGTTAGTGAAAAGTGCGTGGATGTTTGTATGAATAGTTCAGGTGGTGATGGTGATCTGTGTTATACCTTGGTGGGATTAATTGGTGATGGTTTATCGGGGTTAATTCTGGTGGTGATGGTGATCGCTGATCAATATGGGATTCCATATGGTCTATCGGATTTCGAAGGTCGCATTGCTGTCTCTTTCTATACAGTTGGTGAAAATTGTTGGAATTATACAACCATACAAACCACCAGGTGGCAGCACTCAACATCTGGGAGACGTCCTGGCCTGCCTATATAGACGTCCTACCCTATATAAGCCTTCCTCTTCTCCCTCATCTCTCTCACTTGGCTGCTGACACCACGCTGTACGGATCTCTCTCCTGAACAAGTGGTTGTTTCACGATTGCTGGAGAAAGCAATCCTTTTCTTAGTTTTGATTTACTTTCCTGCTACTAGCAGTAGAATTTCTGGTTTACTTTCACCTGCTTTATCACAGCAGTAGAGTCTTTGGTTTTTCTTTTGTCACTGAAGTTAACTGTGCTTTATTTTAATTCACTCTTGTGTTTTCTCATCCGAGTGTTCTACACTCAGGTAATTATTCTTTGTTTAATTAATTCAAACCATATTGTGTAACATGAAGCCCACATGTTGGAGGACATACAAGTTCCTGTTAATAAATACAGAAGCCTAGTTGAGTTTATCATTTATTCAAATCCTTGTCTGAAATTACAACAGGTTATGGGCCCAATGCACATTTCTTCTGCGACAAGATGGCAAATTCACCAACTAGAGAAGTCAGCCATGTGGTCAAATTCAATGGCAAGAATTTTCCACTCTTGAAATTTGGATGTTGGCTCAAACTTGAACAACACAACCTCGTGAATATTGTGAATGGAACAGAAGAGCTTCCAGAAGAGGTATAAAATTAAAAATTTATTCAATGCCCTACTGATGTTGGAGATTTACCCAGATTTGCTCCTTATACTTCCTTTATTCTACATTCTGGTATCTTGCCCACGTGTGGCGTGCCCATGGCAAGTACCATTCATCTTTTCCTTTTCAACCTCTCCAACACAGATAGCTGCATCAGATATTGCTTGAAGCTATGTTTATCAGTTTCAAAGGAAATCCGTTTCTATTTCCATTCAGGAACTGAATGATGAAGGACAGGTGATAAATTTTGAAGCCATTAGAGATTGAATAAGCCGAGACATTATCGCTTGCAACTACCTCGTTGCCACGATCGAACACCAGCAACAGAGAACGCTCATAAATTGTCGATCTGCTCACGATATGTGGAATCGTCTCTCTGCACAACACCTCCAGGATGCAGCAGAAAATCAGCACGCGTTGCAGCACAGATTCTATGAATACCAGTATCAACCTGGTCATGACATCATGTCGCATATCACGGAGATTGAGACCATGGCATCACGGCTCAGTGATGTGGGAGCTCCCATGTCAGACATCCAGATCATGACCAAGATAATATGCACGCTACCACCAAGCTATCGTAATTTCGCGACCGTTTGGGACAGCGTGCCAGTCAACGAGCGCACAATTCCCCTTCTCACTACACGCCTGCTGAAGGAGGAGTCCAGCGTACTACGCTGGTCAAGAGGTCAACAAGACGCAGCAGACACAGCGTTCTTTTCCCGAAACTATCCTTCCAATGCCAATTCTTCGGGATTGAACGATTCAAAAGGTAATCAAGGAAGACGAGGAAGAAGTGGTCGAGGAGGAGTCGTTCGTGAACATAATTCAGCAAGATATCGGCCATACGTGAAATGCAGCTATTGTGCTAAAGACTGGCACACACACGAGGAATGCCGAAAGCGCAAGCGTGATGAATTGTTGGCAAAACCAAGACAAGATAATGCAGCAGCAGCTATCATTCCACCAATACAGTATTCATCCCTAAATGCGGCCAGATCAAACAACGATGCGTCAGGATCCAAACAGGATCACGGTTACATCTCAAACTCCACCTGTTTCACATCTCGGCGCTCTCAAGATTGGTTTGCTGATTCAGGCGCGACACAACACATGACCGATCAACGAAAGTTTTTCAAGAGTTTTTCACTCGTAGAAGCAAACACATGGTTTGTGAAAGGTATAGGTGGCGCTCAGCTTGCGGTACATGGCTATGGCAGCATAGAATTCACGGCATTGGTGGACGGAACGAAGCGGACAGCTTTAATCGAAACAGTTTTGTATGTTCCTGATCTTGGAGTGAACCTACTCTCTATTGCCGCTATCACTGAAATCGGTGTAACGGTACACTTCATCGAATCTCACGTGAGTTTTAACAAAAACGACGCAATTGTGATGGTTGGTGAGCGTATTGGAAGAACGCTCTATCATTTGGCCATTACGGTATATTCGCCATATGACTGGGCATGTTTTACTACGCCAGCTTCTCCATCTATCGACGTGTGGCATCATCGTCTGGCACACACCAGTGTCAAGAAGATACGCAAGATGGCATCTCTGGAAATGGTAGATGGTCTGATTCTACCCAATCATGACGTCTCGGTCAATCAGCCGTGTCCGGGTTGCGTTTGCGGAAAAATGCAAAGCTCAAAATTCAAACTAGGTAGAACAAGATTGGACAACTTATCCATTCCGATGTATGTGGTCCAATGCAAATTGCTACCCCAAGAGGATCCAAATACTTTGTTCTTTTTACTGACGACTTTAGTAGTTATCGCACTGTTTTTTTTCTAAAACAGAAATCAGAAGTTGCCGACTCCTTTAAAGATTACGTCAATATTCTGCGTACAGAAACCGGACAACCAGTTCACACACTAAGAGCCGACAACGGAGGCGAATTTACTGGACATCAATTTAAAGAATGGCTATCCACCAATGGTATCAGATTGGAGACATAAACACCACACACCCCGAGCAGAATGGTGTTTCGGAACGAGCCAACAGGACTATTATGGAAGGTGCTCGCTGCCTCATCCATGCTAAAAATATTCCACTGGAGTTATAGGGAGAAGCCATCGCCTGTGCAGTTTATACACTAAATCGTGTATCCACAAAAACAGCTCCGAACACCCCTTATCAAAACTGGTTTGGTTCGAAGCCGGATGTCTCTAACCTTCGCATCTTCGGATCCACTGCATACATTCACGTGCCGAAGGCGGAAAGAAGAAAGCTCGATTCTAAAAGCATCACATGTTTTTTCGTCGGATACTGCACCACACAAAAGGCATACTGTTTTTGGGACCCACTCACAAGAAAGATAAGGATCAGCAGGGATGTTGTAGTCAACGAACAGATCCATGACACACCAAGAGAAGGGTCGGTACAATCTGATATGGATGAAACAGTCAAAGAACTTCTTTCTGAATTAATGATTAAATCTCACATACCTGTCACACCAATCAGCGAATCTAGTACACCATCCTCTCCATTAAATATTGATAATAACCTTTTAGATTCAATCACCTTTCCAGAATTCTCTCAACACGCAAATCCATCTACGGCGGATACAGAACATCCGAATCCAATTCCATCTGTTCGTGAGACCCATAATTCAAACCCAACTCATCCTATTCCTGTTTCTCCACATCCTTCACAAAAGTAACCGGATATGGATCCCCCTAGCGATCGAATCCGTCACTCAAAATATCCTCTACGATTTCGTGAACCAAAAAGACAATGGGATGAGTCACTACTTTCCCAAATTTAGCCGTACGAACCCGAAACCTACAAAGACGCCATGACTTCCCCTAACCATCAACGTTGGAAACAGGCAATTCAAGAGGAATATGATTCTCTCTTACATAACAACACCTGGAGTATCACAACTCTTCCACCCGGTAGAACTTCAATCAAGTCTCGATGGATCTTCAAAGTCAAACCAGGCGTTCGTGGTGCTGATCCCCGGTATAAAGCAAGATTAGTAGCCAAGGGCTACTCTCAGCGTTTTGGCATCGACTATGACGAAACTTTTGCCCCAGTTGCCAAACAAGATACACTAAGGAAGATCCTGTCGTTTGTAGCAGTCTACGACCTCGAAATGCATCAACTTGACATCAAAACCGCCTTTTTATACGGCGAACTAGACGAAGAAATCTATCTAGAGCAGCCGGAAGGTTTTATCAAAGGTGGACAAGAACACATGGTATGTAGACTACACAAATGCTTATATGGGCTAAAACAGGCATCCCGCGTCTGGAATCGACATTTTGATACCTTTCTTCTGGAATGTTTAATAGGACACTTTTAATAGTGGTAGTGCATGACGCGTACCCTACCCGGTCTGTGAATGCACCCAACACGCTGTGAAACTTTATGATTGATGATTTCCTACAGGATTTAGTATCCTGGTAGTTCAATAAATGAATTTTAACGAGCCTTTCCTTGGATGCTTACTAGTGATAATTAGCTTGCTAAGTTCACTGACGTGTGGTCTCTCCGATGTCTCTGGACGAGTGGACGTCTGGCAAAATCGTGGCTGTTTCTCATACTAGAGGAATAGATGCCTGAATTAAGAAAATTCGTTGATTATCTTATAGGATGCTAAACAAAGGTTCCTCTCAGAAAATGGAAAAAGATGAAACAATAAAATGCACTGCGAAATGCTATGGAAGGGAAAACCGGAGAAGAGTTTAGTGTAATATGAAACCCAAGTATTTTTTTTTAATTTTTTTGTACAAAAAAACACAGTTTTTGGCACTTTTTCACGGTTTTTTGCCTACGGGGACCCCTAGACTTCTTTTTTTGGTAAAATAAATAGCACCACGACGTTTTTCAAAAAAAAACACACCCCGATGAAAAAAAAATCCATAAATCAATAAAAGCCCAAATATGGGACACCCTACTGTACACTCATGTCAATCAGCGGTGTAGTAGTTAGCGTGAAGGATTATCAATTTAATCTCATTCATCTAATATTCTTTTTTATTGTTAGGGGAACTCACAATAATTAAAACAGCTAATTTTTTGATATTTATCAATAATAGTAGGGGAGAGTGGGGCGAATGGCACTCTTTTTTTTAAACGGCTGGCATTCCCGTATTTTTTAACCGAATTAGTTCGTTTTGGTTTCATAAAAAAGAGAAAAAATTGAACTTCCTACTGTATTTTTTCCAAACTCATGCAACATTAAAGGAAAAAGTTATTTAAGACTTAGAAAATAAAAAAAAGTGGGCAAATCGCCCCATGCGTGGGGCGGATTGCCCATACTAGTGGGGTATTTTGGCCCCTGCATTTCTTATGGAAAATAAACCTCCTAGCTACACCTATCAGTAAACTCAAATTTTTATGTAATATTGATTTAAAAAAAGTAGAAAGACAATTAATATTGTCTTATTAATAGTTATTATGAAAAAAAAAATAAAAACAAAATTTTTTGAGTGCCTGCACCACATTTAATAGGGCAAATGGCCCCTACGTTGCAACGCCATCTCGCCCGAAAAAAAGGGGGTCGATAAAAATCATGAAATATCAGTACTTTATATTCATACAATAAATTTTAAAAAAAATAATGGTTAGGAAGACAAGATAACATTTAATCTTATTGTAATTTTTTAAAATTTTAAAATTGATAAATGTAGTCAATAATTCATTCGTAGCTCGAGTACGGACTACACGATATTTGGAAGGAAAATTAATTTTATTTTACATTCAAGAACTAGTTGACGTATTTCGACAATTTTTTTTTAAAGATGCAGCTTTTTACACTTTATGTCCTTGAATTTTTTCAATCTGCTAGTGCAATTAAGTTGCACAAAAAATCAATTTATGCGTTTTGCCCCAAAGCCATTTCGCCCCACTCTCCCCTATATAATCGATAATAGTAGGCTATATAATCCTCATATGATCTCATGTGATTTCATATGTGAAATCAATTAATCACATAATTACTTTTAATTCCCTCTTGGCTTACAAGAGGGTCCTGTGGGGTGTTATTAGTGCGGGTTTTGGGCGGGTTTTTGGTCTTTTTGCGGGATTCGTCCAAATTCTTTCTTGGATCTTGTCCGTTCCGGGTGGGCTTCATCAAACTTGTTGAGACGAACAATTCGATGTGAAAATAATCCCGATCTGTGTGGTGTGGGGGCTGGAGAGGGTGAATTTTTTGTGGATGGGGTTGGGTCGATTTTTCAGGGAGGGGGGGGGGGGGGGTAGGGAAGGGTGGCAAGAGTCGCAAGCTCGTCGTTAGCTCCATCTAGCTTCAATAATTGTTTTATTTTCATGAACTTTGTTACTATCGATGTTCTGATTCCCCCCATAAAAGAAGAAATAAATCGAAACATCGACAGTAACAAAGTTCATGAAAAGAAAAAAAATTATTGCATTTAGGAAAAAAAACGTTGATGGAACTAAAAAAAAACAAAAAGAAACACCAAGAGGGACCTGCCGCCACACCGGCACCTCCTGGTTATGATTGTCATGAGTAAGAGTAAATCCAAAATTAAAAAAGTTTCACGACTACATATATATTTTTCTTTTTGAAAAATATGGTTAACGAAAATAAAACATTTCGTTCGTTTTTTAAGATACCAAATTTTTAACGTTTTCAGAATATTTTGCATTGATAATCTCGAAACAAACTAGTTTATGAAGTTCATGTTTCAATAAAATGATATAGTTTAGTTGTTTTGGTAAAACTATATTTTGGTCTAAGGACTAATTGATATAATTCATTCTGGCAACTAATTTTGTTGACAGCAACGAGAGAATGCAAATAGAAGCAACAAGAATTTCACTTTCTAGGATTCGGCAACCAACTAGATAACCAGTACGCAAATTAAATAAAGTAACTGTCATAAAAAACTGAAAATACGACGGTGACCTCCACTAAATTATGATAGAATTTATTACAAAATTTGGTGAAGATTAGTCAAGAAGAGAAAAAACGTATACCAACAAACATATTGGACTTTTTTGTGCAAAATAACCCGTCTGAATTCTACCTACCCCCTATAGGGTAAAGTTCCTAATTCGGGACACTTTTTTGGCTATAGCCACTTTGCAGACTTTAGAATATGCCAACGCGTTTCTAAATCGGGACACTTGTAAAAACTATGGGACAGAGATTCCAAAAACGGGACACCTACTAGCACCATCTACCATGAACCAGATGATTAAATTACTTTCTCCGTAAATCCACCGTAAAATTGAGTGGTCTTGTGATAAACGTGTCAAACTACTGTCGATTTACACTCGTAGTCCTGCGGTTCAAATCTTGGAATGAGCAATTTCTTTTCAATTCAAATTTTTTCTTAACAAGGTTTAAAGGTTCTTTTTAATCTAATTTTATCTTAACAAGGTATAAAGAATCATGGATAACTATCAAATCTTACCCTATACTCCTATAGTCTCAAAATAAATTTCTTTAAAAGTCATTCACTAAACATGTGGTGACACAAAAATGCTATAAAAACGTGCTATTTTATTTCAAATTATTTACAGACATTGTGGCACAGTGGGTGAAGTTATGAAATGCCTTTCGACACTTGATTTGTTGATGTTGCTTATCATGAACCGAAGACGATAACCACTCTGCCAAATAACTGTACTATTCACAAGAAAAAAAAAAGATTTTATTTTGTAGCTTTTAAACATACAGCTTCTTTGACACTTCAAGTAGTGCAATCTGGCAAATTGGTAAACTTTTATTTGTCTCGTTTTTGTGTATAAGGGTGTCCCGAATTTGTGTTATGGGTTTGATCCCCAGCAAGCTTGTTTCAGAATAATTCGGTTAATTTGATGACTTTAATCCGTGTTTTTATGTGTAATCGAGAGCATTTGCCGGGTTCTTTAATCTAAGTCTAAAAACAGCGTGAAATAACTAACAGATTTGTTATTTCAGACATATTTCAACCCCCCAAAATTTTGATTTTATTCTAAGTCTTTTCTGTAGTTTTCTTTTTTAAATTTTGGGAAAACTTCGTATAATTACATAAAACTAGTTGCATAAACACATGGAAAAGAGTAAATCCTTCCATTTTTATTATTTTACCACACGAAATTAGCCTAATTGTCCTTTTATTCAAAAAAATCTTATTTCGTCCCGAATTAGAAATTGTCAGGCCTGTCCCGAATTAGGAACTTAACTCTATATATTCTTTAGGGACCTTCGTATATTTATCCCCTCAGGGATAGCGTTTAAGTCTTGGTTCAATCCATCTCTTGTTTAAATATTTCAACCGGAAGTGTTTTTATTCTCATTCTTTTTTTAAATGAATTATGTTGAACAACCGTTTCGATTACTTTTTTACATGAAATATACAATCGAATTAATAGCGATAATCAGTTTTATCTATTTCAGTAATTTATTAGTTAGCTTAGTATTAAATCACGCTCAAGCTCTTTAGTAATAAGGCACGCTAAGGACATCAACCAATGGCAAAACAATGACTTCCAATGACATTATACAAATGGTAAAATCTATTCGTCCGTCGGACGGAAATATAACACTGGGCCTATTTTTCCGTCCGACGGACAAATAGCGTATTTCCTTTCAGTGGGCTATTCGTCCGTCGTGAAGAAAATTACATATACCATTAATAGGAAGGGAGTGACTAATTTTCACCCTACTTTTTATCGAGCGAAAGAGAAATCGAAAGTACAATCATCGCCCATTAAAAAAATTGATACTTTGAGCATCAGCAATAATTTTAATGAAAATCAAAAGATAAGCAAAGGCCAAAGTAAATTATTGATTATAGACTTTTCTGTACATCGGGCAGAGAACGTTTGTTGTTGACAGCGTATATCTATATATTGAGCTGCCACCTTTTTCTTGCACTCTCGCATCCGACCTTCAACTTTGAGCTCTGCAGAACTGTATAGCTTGAATGACTGTTGATCGTATTGTTAACATATATATAGTAAAAATACTGTACATAACTCTATATACCGGTACTATTATTTTTTTTTAGTTTAGGGCTGCATTGCTTTAAAGACTGCTTCTATGCAGCGCGTATAACTGGAAACGCCAAAAAATGCTTTTGTTATAATGTACATACAATGCTTAGTTATACTAGTTGCTCATTTTGAAGGATCTCTTCTAAAGTAATGGCGAGAATAATAGATCTCCCTGGCTGTTTTCAAAATCAGCCGCTAGATGGCGTGGCGAAATGACGTCTGTCAATGGGGAAAATCTTCAGAAAATGACGAAAAATTTTCAAGACTTTCAATTGCCAATATCTCTGCTAATAACCGTTTAAAATAAAAACGGGGCGAGATGTCTCTGGAGGGGGGCAAAATCTTTCATTCTAAAAAATTAGATTTTTTTTTAAAGGGCTGGTTTGCCCGAAAACTGATGTCAAAAATCAGTAAAAACGCTAGAATTTCTGGGGGGGTACCTTAGTTTTTATTAAATAACTTAAAAACAACTTTATTGCAACAAGCCAGTCGTACTATCGAGTTCATATCTTATCCGCCCATCCAAACAGTAAAAATATCCAAGTGTGATTAAACTACATTTTAAAAACAACAATGGTCCAATATTCCTCCTTCGTTGGCTGCCATTTTCAAATGTTTGCTAGAAACTCAGGACCTGAGTTCCTTGTAGGAGATAATTTTGTTGAAAAAAGCGGCGGAAAGTATATTTTGTAGGATTTTTTTAAAATTTGACATGGTACGATTTCAATTGATTGGATTCTAAATAACTTGATACTCGAATTGTTCATTCATTGTGTCTAAATACCCAGACAACACGCTTGGTTTTAATTTGGGAGAAAAGACGTCTTTGTGTGATCGTCCGAATAGGCTGGATAAAAGTCGGCTTTTGGCAGTCTAATTTAGACGCATATATTTTTATTTGGGATAAAAAAGACGTCGTCTATACCGTCCGAATAGGCTTGATAAAAGACTGCTTTTGGCGGTCTAATTTATGGGTTTCAAACTGGGGTTTTTAACGGTCCAAAAATAATTTTTTTCTGGCCGCAATGATTATTTAATTGGTCTAAAAAGAGTTTAAAATTTGTCTCTTCACGATTTACTAAAGATTTATCATTGTAACTCCAGGGAAAAAGTTATAGTCCGTTTGAAACATGCTTATTATAGAATTTCTTAAAAAATTAATAAGTGTGATCGTAGTGGTTAGCGAGCTGGCGAGTGAACATGAAGGATCTTTGTTCGAATCCATTTGTGTTCTTAAATTAACATTTTAGATATCTTACGTAAGTTGTTTTTATAAAGATATTTTCTAAATGCTTTATAGATTTGTTAAACGGATGATTTTTTTGTATATTTTTAAAAGATATCTGTAAGATGCCTACAAAAAAAAGACAGCAGAAAGATATGTAGATATCTAAAAATATCCCGTTCTACTAGGGTTGGACGGAAGAATTGGCCCAGTGCTATATTTCCGTCCGACGGACGAATAGACTCTTCCTATACAAATATTAAACTTATGTCCTTCAAGTTGTCCAAAAAGTTGCCCTTATGCCTGTGTCTTGCAATAAATCATAAAAATAAACAAACATTCCATAATTCACCCTTATTGAAAGCATTATATTACTATATTTCATCCAAATATTCAGTGGCCAAGTGCGAGCGGAAATTATCAATCTGCCTAAATTAAAGGAGCATGCACATTACATATTTTATTTTTGACATAAGATCATATGGATTCATCGTTAAAAGTTTATTATCAGATATTATTTTCATAATTTTAGCGATATTCTTTGGTGAAGCGGCTCGGAAGCGTGAATAAAATTCAGTATCAATTATATGACCTTGCTTACAAGATTAGCTTGTTTTTTTTTGTCATATGTCATTATTCCCATATCATATTTGAATTGAGTGTAAAAATTAGAATACATCATGTTTTTTCATAATTTTAGCCGGTTTCATGCGGTGAAACGATTCGTTAACGGGAAAATTCGTTCGGCGTTCATTACTGACTTTTACATACAAATAAACTGTAATGCACCGATATGTTATCTCCCTTTATTATTATTATGTTCCCAAATACATTGACATCTCAGATCCATGGGCATCTTCAGATCCATGGATACTTTCAATCCATGGACATATTCAGATCCATACCTTCGATGTTTGCTAGATTAGTTATGTAATCTGTGTACCATATATAAAGCCACTAGGGAGACCAAGTAGGCAGTCAGTCTGCTGCGTGACTCCTCTCTACTAGATCTCCTGTGGTAATATAACAATAAACTAGTTCTGTCCTAAATTGTCTTTGTGTCGGTTGAACCTTAAGTAAGCGCATCTTTTACTCGTCCATAAAAGTGCCTTACAATTGGTGAACGTGCCAAATTTTCGAACCATGACGACCGAGTAAAAAAGGCACTGTGTTAATCCATCATCAACCTAACCAGAAAAATTCGAAAGGATCTTGCAGAAAGAGCTGTCGAAGCTAGTGACTCTTTCCGGGCAAACCTTTACTGGTAGAGTAACAAAGGCACTCTACAGTTTCAAGAAAGCAGTTTTCATCACATCACAACAGAAAGAGCTGTTGAAATGACTCTTTCATCACACCTATAAAATCTTCATCTTTAAGTCACGAATAAAAATTAATAAATCATGGCATTGACACCAGCAGCAGTAAATGCCTGGAGAACTGCAGTAGACAGACAAGCTCAGATTTTAGAAAACGGCCTCGCAACTATAAACGCGCAAGCGGCCAAGAAGGAAATACCACAGTTTAAGGGTGATATCGAAAACAAATTAGCGATTGAAGAATGGTTGCAGAGAAAATGCGACGAACGCAGGATGGACAGATGTACAAAAAAACTTCGTTTCCTTCAAGAAAAACTAACAAAAGCAGCAGCAAATTTTAACGACTCACTGACGCCAGCACAGAAAACAACTTACCAATTATGGAAAACTAGCATCATAACAGGTCTCACCGACCTCACAACAAAGGTTGGAAAAAAGAAGGACTTAATACTCTAAAACAAAAAGATACAGAAAGAGTTCGAGACTCTAAAATCAAAATTGACGACCGATACAGAATTTCGTAAGGCATAGGACCCGATACCAGTCAAGATGTAGTCGTAGTGGCCCTTAGGAATGAAACAAAGAAAGATGTCTTGCTAAATGGACTTAAAACACCAATATCAGATTTAGTTTGGAATAGACAGAATATCCACAACGCAACTTACATAGAAGCCGTTGAAATGGCTGAGGAATGTGAAAAGATAGTTGAAATCAAGAAAATTACAAGAGAAAAAGACTTAACCTCTGTTGTCGGAATGTTACATTAGAGAGTCAGAAAAATGTTGAACACATTGATAACTTAGAAGAAATAATCAAACAGTTGACACCTACGTCAGTCACTCAACCCATGGCAGAGGATATGTAACAAAACACATCAAATGTAGTCAAACCAGTAGTACATAGTAGCTTAGAAATAAATATACACAGAAAATCAGAAAAAAAAATAAAATAAAAAAAAAGAGACAGAACAAGACAGAAGAAATCAACCCATCACACTAAGAAGATATCAGATGCAAACAAGAGATAAAAGAAAACTAAACCATTTCAACCAATCTAGAATCGTTTTCTCGGTCTAGCCAGAGATATTATTTTAAGATTTTTGCTGAAGCGTACATTTTAGGAAATGTTATCACGGAAAGTCCGTGAAGGGACCCGAGAAGAAAAGAAAAATTACATAAAGAAAATTACATAATTTTCGGAAGTGTCCGATATATCCACCAATTTTACGCTATCCGAAACCATCGCGAGGATTTCTTATTCATAAAGATGCGACAATCTTATGGTGATATATCAGTGAAAAGCGAATGCACAAAGAAATGGCGTAAACAAAATCGTCGTTGCTTTCACTTCCATCGATACGATAATAAAGAAAAAGAAAAGGACAAAGGAAAATACAAAATGTTAAGCTATAGTGCATGTAGTAAACAAGTCTAACCGAATGTACGAAACAAATTTGAGCACCACGCCGTTGAGAGATATAAAGATAAATTGAAAATTAAAGCAAAAATTGGCTAGGAAGGCTTCATGCCTTCAAGATTATAATTCGTCATCAGAACGGAGCCGGACACTTGACTAGAAGAACATACTCCAAAAGGAAGTCAAATTAAAAGATGACGAAATGAAAACGCCACCTGAGCAATCCACCAGAGATTTCCGCGTTGACGACATAAACTTAGCAGAAGGACCATGACAAAACGAAGAAATTGTGAAAACGCACGAAAGAAATATAAATCAAGAAAGAAATTTAGACGTCGATTATGGATAATGCGATCGACGAAAGCCCCGAGACAGTGACCAATATCTCCCAGATGGAAAAGTCCACGACGACAATAAGTGATCGTTGAGCTCAACAATGATCTATCCAGTACATCTGTAGTAAGGATACCGGTCCAGGAATCCTCATAAAAAAATTAATTTTTAAATACCGTTCACACGAGGAACGAGATGGAAACGGCAAGGATTCAACGAAAATAGACATGGAATTAAATAAATGGTAAACGGTTAATTATTAAGAAAAAAGGAAAACCAAGAGGAGATTGCGACTGCTGCAAAACAATCATAAGAACGACGAAAAGAAGAAACCTACATTTTATCATCAACCAGATCCCTCTCCCAAATACTGTCCATAGGCCATGGACATCATAGGTTTGTTGTTGGAATCAGGAAATAAAATAAAAGTTACGATATAGTTATTGACAAAAACACTTCAATGATCATGATGAGACAGCTGCTTCGAAATATTTACAAATTTACGCCAAGGACAGACAAGAAGGTTCCAGCCAACCCGAAGAGGAGACGGATATGAAACCTATCTGTCCTCCGCCAGCATTACCTGTGCGGTAAACCTATTGGAATTGAGAAAACATTTAAAAAAAATCATGCAGAGCTCCCCGCATCCGACGAAGACGATAGAAGACTGAGGATTTATTTGTTTTTCAATCATGCAAACTTATTTTGACAAATTGTTTGAAAGAAATCACTTTCCTTTTTTTTAGTGCACCCCAAAAGTATATGCAACTTTAATATGTATGTCAACCGTACGATGCGTCGTATGGATAGATATCGGTACATTCGCACTCCCACAAGTAAAAATAGAAACTGACTCTTTCTTTTCTTTTTTCCGTTTAAGACCCGTGGACGTGTCTTTTATGGGGGGGGGAGGTTTGTAATGCACCGATATGTTATGTCCCTTTATTATTATTATATTCCCAAATCCATGGACATCTCAGACCCATGGGCATCTTCAGATCCATGGATACTTTCAATCCATGGACATATTCAGATCCATACCTTCGATGTTTTCTAGTTTAGTTATGTAATCTGTGTACCGTATATAAAGCCACTAGAGAGACCGAGTAGGCAGTCAGTCTGCTGCGTGACTTCTCTCTACTAGATCTCCTGTGGTAATATAACAATAAACTAGTTCTGTCCTAAATTGTCTTTGTGTCGGTTGATCCTTAAGTAAGCGCATCTTTTACTCGTTCATAAAAGTGCCTTACAATACTGTTTTATACTTGATATTTGGATTTGCCATAAAAATTTGAGTCTAGGGTGTTATTTTTATTACGGTAGCCTGTGTCATGAGGAAGATACTCGTTTGCGACCAACAATTTCCAGACAAAAAGTCAACTAATCAGCTAACGTGAACTACGTTTTTATTTAAAAAAAAGTAGTCACAAACGAATATCTCGGATATTTAACCTCCAAAAATGATTTAAAAAATCACACTCAACTTGTTACGCCGAATCCAAATTTGAATTTTCATCGGATGAGTCATTACCTCACCAATGCACGAGCTGCAACTGGAATGGTTGGACAAATGACCGTAGGGACACTTTTACGTAATTCAACGGAGTTCTCCCGTACCGGTATTGGTATATCATGCTTCGAACTCCAGTCGGCCAGCTTTTGCTGGCTATTCGATGGAGTGAAGACGGGAGTGAGGACTACTTTGACTATGATGTTTATTTGAACTTCATAATCTTGCTTATCATTAAAGGGAGTAAACATTTGTCGTCCAGCGCCGTCCGTGGTTGAGGTAGAAACAACAGCAACAGAATCTACTGGTGTGAATAGGGTACGATTATTTAAATTCACGATTTTTTGTTTTTCACTTTTCTAATGCAACTTTTTATTGTGATTCTTTTTCATTGAGGGTTGTTACCTAGAAAACAATTATATTAAAAGTTATTAGATGTCAAAGTTCAAATAAAGGGGCTCACAAACAAATGGGAGGGGCTCCCACCGGAAATTGGAATATTCGGCCATCTTTGGCAGGAGGAGCCTAATAAAGTCCAACAATGCAGACGATACCAAGTTATTGCTAACTTAGCTTTGTAAACACTCGATGGAATCTTTGCAATCTTTGGAAACAATAGGTCGAATCTTTGTAAACAATCGATTGGATTTGTCTTTACAAAGATAGCAAGTAAGCGTGATCTAGGTAGCACTGCTCTTTTCTTGGTGCGAGGTTCACTTTGCACTTGATCTGTTTCGGGTTGGGTGCGAACTCGTTTTGTGGAAAGCTTGGCTGGGATCTTGGCAGCTGCTCTCTTTTTCGTAGCGGGGGTAGAAGAAGAACAGATAGAACACTTGACGCTGATGATTTCATTATTCTTTTTCATGGGTACTAAATCTTCGGCATTAAATGTTCCAGGCAACAAACAGGCACGATGAAAAGACTCTTTGCACTGACAGCAAATTATAGTTTGAGGATTTCTTGGTTTGCTGAAATACTTTTCACTTAAAACACAAAGATGTCTAAGGATGAAAACTTGCGATTTAAAATTGATGTCTTTGACGAAAACTAGAATTAAAATCCAAAGGCAAAAAACTTCAATTGGAGTGGTTCAATGGACGATTGACGTTCACGGGCAACTGAACAGACACCAACGCATGGACTACTCTACTTAAGGACGGGACACTTCGGCCTTTCCTATGTCGGCCATGTAAAATTTTTTCCGGTAGAATCGGAATCGAAATTTAAAAATAGTTATTGTTTTACCTAATGTCCCTATACCAAAAATGTATGGTTATAGAGATATTTCAAATTACTTTACGGAAAATTTGAAATAGGTCAAAACACCGGTGCCATCTATGAACCAGGTACCCTAAGCTCTTAAGAGTTTTGGTCTGCAAGTGGCATGATTCATTGATTCAAAACAAACACTTTGGTCACCTTTCCTTACTACTGAATTACCATCGGTAGATGGCACCGGTGTTTTGTCCTTTTACCCCTACTCCTGAAAGTAAAATTAGAATACCTTATTAATTAGTTTTTTTACTAAGATTTCTAAACACAGTTGAAATCAGCGGAAAAAACTGCATTTATTGATATTTTCCATTAATTATCCCCTGAAAAAACCCACCCGACTAGCTTTAACACGGCGACATAGGCGAAGAGTCCCGTCCTTAAGTAGAGTAGTCCATGACCAACGACGCCTGCACATTGTTGCCTAATTTAATTTATTAATTTTCGCCAACGCAAACAACTTTTATCAATAAATAAATCTGGCAAAATTTTTTAATACTTCAGTTTATTGCATATTATAATACAAATTATTAAACAAATTCATTTTTGAAACCTTTTTATAATGATAGAATATTAAGCATAACTTTGGACGTTCAGGCACGTAAACGGACTTTCAGGCCCAAGAAAATTTCAGGCCTGAAAGGTCAAGGCCTGAAATAAGAACACACATTAGAAAATTTGAAGGAAATCTGTTACGAAAATATAATAACTTGTTTTTATTTGGGGAAGAAGTTTACGTATAGTAAATCGTCGTATTTGTTTAGCATTCATCTGTTTGTGTAGAGAAAAACCACTAATACACGAATATTAACAAAGAAAAAAATTACTGATATCTTTAAGATGAAATGAATAGCATATCCCTAAACTTTTTAAAATCTAAGAAATAATTGCAGTAATAGTACATGGCAAACTCAAAACTTCAAAAGAAAGACGTAAATTAACATGATTTAAATAAAAATGTATAAATATTAATAATAATTAGCAATACATCAGAACTAGAGTTTAAAAGACAGTTCAGGAAAGTGAATTGATTTGGAACTTGGGTTACGAAAGAAATCCAATATAATCGCGCACAACTAGATGATACTTGCAACTAGATGCGGAAGAGTAATGAAATATGTGAAAATCTAATGCTTTCACTGGTTGCTATCGTTACAGGTTGGTGTCTGTAAAAGGGCGGGTAGAAAAAAAGAGTGGGTACTAAAAAGGGTGGATAGGAGTGTAGGACGCCCTTTTACAAAGCCAACTCGTAACGATAGCAACCAGTGAAAGCATTAGATTTTCACATATTTCGCTACTCTCCCGGATCTGGTGACAGAAAAAGGAACGAATCCTTTCCCTGAGGCAGATATCATCATGGCCTCAAAAATTTGCCCGACCAGTTCTTCCTCCATTCCTCCTTCATGCTTATATCACACTTCCCAGAAGGTATGTGATTTCTTTGGTTCTCAGATTCTGATCAACAGTTCAGGTATCACAGATCTGGAACATACCTGTGATATTTTTAAAGTATGTGTGCTTCATGGGATATTTTATAAGACTATACCAGTAAAAATGCACAAGTTTTTGGTGTAACAATGTACAAGTTTAGTGTTTTTATGTATATGGTAGGCTAAGATTTTTTATAAGCCATTGTGATATGCTTAGAACAACCTCTAATACTCAATCTCTAATATTTTTAGTGTTACATGTCAAAGTATAAAATGCGACTGTTAAATTTGTTGACCCAAAAAGGACCATTTATAAGTTAATGTGGTCTAGTAATTAGAGTATTTTTTGTGCTATCAGAGTATAAGATATGACTTATTAATTTTTTTACTTATGTTAAAGGTTGAGTCGTTACAGGACTATGTAACGATGTAAATTATTTACTTAGTCTCATGAGTGAGAAGTCAAAGTGGTCTAATGATTAGAGAACTGGTTTGACAATATAATGGGCTGTGGTTCGAATCCGGTGAAAGGCATTTATTTTTTCAATAGAGAATGAAAATCAGACCTTCCACAGCTAGCTGATATGCGGACATTACCGATCCAAACCATACCATGGATACTTAACGCTCCTTTACCTATGCATATTCTTTTTTCTCTTTACCAAATTCATCCAATTTTCCCACCTTTTTTAAAAGAAAAAAACAGAAACAAGGAAAAATATATAGGGTTTGGTAGGCACCATAGTATCCATTCTGTCAAATTAAAATCAAAACATATATAGCTATTTGCCTGCTAAAGAAACTTACACGTATGACTGTATATATATATTTTATATGTATAAGAACTTAAGAAGGTCCTTAGAAAATATAGGTTATGTGTCCAAAATTGTCCAATATGTTATTCGAATACGTTTCTTCTCTTCTTTACCAATCGTCACCAAATTTTGTACGAAATTCTATCATTATTTAACGGAGTGCACCGTCGTATTTTCAGTTCGTTTTTATAACAGACTTTTCAGTTATTTTATTTTATTGGCGTACTGGTTAACTAGTTCGTTTCCAAATCCTAGTTAGTGAAATTCTTGTGACTTTTATTTGCATAACCTCGTTTCTGTCGATGTTGACAGTTACACAACGCCATCTACCCGTCATCTCTTAATGCAAACCTACGCAGACGATCCTCATTTCTTTTGTTCTGGCACTTGCCAACCTAAAACGTCAATAATCTGGTAATAAAAATCTCGTATTCAAGTTATATATTGTTCAAATGTATCAACCAAATATTAACAGGTTATGGGCCCAGAGATAAATAAGATTTTCTTACAGGTCAGACTCTAAATCCAAACTAAGTCACATAGAACAATTTAACGACACTAACTTCCAGTTGTGGAAGTGTAATTGCTGGCTGATTATTGAAAAAAATGATTTGCTAGAAATAGTTGAGGTAATTACACTGAGAAACACATTATCACTTCTTAATCAGATCGTTAACCCACTTGTTCTAATGTAACCTTAACAGGGAAAGTCGAAGGAACCTGAACTTCATGTAGTATCTGGCTCGATCACCAACTCCAAAGAGACCAAGAAGTGGAAAAACCGAGATACAGATACCAGGGTGATCCTCATGACGACTCTATCTCCCAAAGAGCAACAACCATTTGTGAATTGCAAAACTGCTAACTCAATCTGAGTCAAAATAGCTGCCCAATGATTACAGAATGCTTCAGTTAGTACTCACGTACTACAAGCAAGATTTTTTCACTACCGATTTCTAAAGGGCACAGCACCCTAGTACCTGCCTCAGTGAATTTTTCGTTCCGTGGCTTTTCACCCCTTTTAAACCTTTTTGATGGAAAAAAGGGTTCCACCTACGCTCGTTATAGTAAGGAGATAATGTTTTGAGTCACTGTTCTTTACTCAGATATAAACCAGTTCATTTCACCGTCTTTTTTTTTGTTTCTTTTTTCTTTTCTTCCGTAGGCAAAAAATAAAGAATTTTAAGAAGCTTAATTTTATCTTAATCCACGCGTGCGATTAAAAAAGGCGGTGCTTTTTAATGTTTTTTAATCAAATCTTTTACCCTCATTATAGGGTTACAGTGGTAGGTCAGTAATGACCTACCACCACTTTGCCAGCGGCGCGTGAAACCTCCCGACCTAATTCTTAAAAATTCTACTTCAAATACACGTATTTACTTAATCTTTTCCGCTTAACTAAATAGCTCAGTTGTTAGCGAAGAGAGCTACTGTAATGCGCTGAGTTGTGCACGCTGAGTTGCGCATGCGCTAGCTGACTGTCCAGATGTTCTCTCTCTCTTTTCCCCACCTGCACTCTATGTTCAAGACTCCCCTAACCAAGACATCCTTGGAACGAGCCTCCGAGAGCTCCGATGTTTCCGATGACTCTAAAGCTCAGAGAGCTCCGAAGTTTCCGATGGCTCTGAAGCTCAGAGAGCTCCGATGTTAACCCTATGCCTCCCCTACCTCACACTTGCTATATAAACAAGCACCCTCACAAGCATAAGAGAGAGAGGCCAGTTAGCGTGTGCGTGTGAGTATCATTTCTATCAATTAGTCTGTTGATCTGTTTGTGTTCTGTGTGTAACTTGTGTGCAAGCAATAAAGTGTAGTTATTCGGCAAAACTAGCTGTATTATTAATTATTGTAAGCGCGACTTCGTCCAGAAGCGCGACTTACACTACTGATTCAAAGCAGTAGCATACTGGATTCAATCCCCGGGTCGGGGTGGATGAAAGATGGGAACAAGAAAGGAACTACAACGAAAGAAGAACTACTTTTAACATTAAAATTTTCTCATACCTTTAAAGCGAAAGCCTATTAAACTATGAAAGGGAATTGGGAGACCAGAAAAAAGCTTTTAAAAGCGTGCGTTTAAAATTGGTTCAAAATACTGGTTTAAAACGTTGTTCTAAACGTTGTTCAACTTGTTGTACAAACAGGCGGTGTAGAACCACAATGCAACACCAGTTTTCCCCTATTCTCTGGTTTAAAAAACCAAAGAAAAACCGGTGTTGCCACGCAAGCCAACTTCTAAGGGATGATGTTTCACATCACCGCTATTGAAGGACTTGCTCAACAACTTGAAAATTTAGGTAGTCCTATGTGTTAGTCACAGATCATGACGAAGATTGTCTTGACTCTCCCGACTGCATTCCGAAACTTTATGACGGTGTGGGATAATCTTCCTGAAACTGAAAAAACGATGCCTCAGCTCATCACGAAATTGACGAACAATGCACCTATTGTAGAAACTTTGATCACACAGCAGCTGTATGTCCAAAACGCATCCTGGATGAAAGGAACGAATCTAAGACAGCGCCTCGAACAGTAAAATTCGCTAGAACTGACCAAGATGAAGTAGCCTTCATTGCTTTTGGAGCAAGTCAAATACCCATGAGTAAACATCTTTGGCACGTAGATGGTGACTCACCATATGTGTAACAGCGAGTCTTGCATACAGAACAACTCCGTGGTGTTCAACTGAATGTCCAAGGACAAGGGGATGCCCACGTCACTACGAAGATCAATGGGACTCCATACAATGCTGTACTTCACAACGTCCTACATGTACCAGGACTCGGCACAAATCTACTCTCCATACTATCCACCACGGAGCGTGGAATTGATGTCCATATTACCAAGCAATCTGTTTCCGAAAAACGGAACAATTATCATGGCAGGAAGTCGCGTTGGAAGAGACTTGTATGAGTTAGATATCTCAACAGCTAATTCATCCCAAAACGATGCACTGGTATGCAGCGCCGTCGCAAACAGAGAGCCTATCTCGATATGGCACCAACGTCTATCTCATACGAGCTACAAGACTTTTATCAAGATGGTGTCCAACGGTCTGGTTGACGGGATAAAACTAAAAGATATATCTACACCATCTATCATCTGCCCAGGCTGTGCGTTCGGTAAAATGCATCGCCTACCATTCAAATCTGGCCGTCGCAGAGCTACACAAGTTGGAGACATTACACAATCAGTAAAGAATTTAATCAATGGCTCACAGAAAAATCAATCCGCCACGAAATTAGTGCTGCACATACCCCTCAACAAAATGGCGTTTCAGAACGAGAACATCATACAATTGGAGAAGTGGAACGGAGCTCGATGCACATGAACAACATTCCACTCGAATTGTGGGCGGAATCGTACAACTGTGCCAACTACAAAAACAACCGCACCCTATCGAGCAGTACATCAGCCACTCCATTTGAACTCTGGTTTGGACTTAAGCCAAATCTCAGCCACTTCCGCATATTTGGGTGCGAGGTCTATATGCACGTGTTAGATTGTGACCGCCACAAGTTAGAGCCGAAAAGCATCAAAGGTCTATTCGTCGGATATTGTGAAAACACCAAAGCGTATCGCCTATGGGATCCTGTTGCTCGCATACTGGAAATAAGCCGTGACGTCATCTTCAACGAGTAACCAGCTCATGATGTATCAACTCATCATGACTCTTTCAGACCTCCTCATACAGCTGACGAATGTCCCAATCTCAGCGATCAAATCACAACGGTTGTACCACGCCACTCCAGCAGAATGCCACAACCAAAAAACTTTGGGCAGAATTCGCATCCACCGACAAACCCGATCTGACAACTCCCAACATCGAGACTTCTTCATTCAAATTGGCTATGGTCAGTCCTGATTCTGACAAATGGAAGACAGCTAGAAACGAGGAATACCAATCCCTCATGGAGAATCGCACCTGGTCTTTGGTACCCCTTTCTTATGGGCGATCAGCAATTGGATGTCGATGGATGTATAAGCTGAAACATGAATCTGATGGAACCATCCAACGCTACAAGGCCAGATTCGTAATGAAGGAATATAGTCAGCAACCCGGTTAAGATTTCACAGAAACATACGCCCCTGCCGTTAAACTCGATTCTCTCCGAGCAATTTTGTCCATCGCTGCAAACCGTGAACTAGACATGATTCAACTCGACGTAAAGACAGCCTTTCTTTACGGAGAAGTCACGGAAGAGCTGTACATCAGTCAAACAGAGGGATTCATCACAGCTGGACAGGAGTCACTTGTCTGCCGTCTCCACAAAGGATTATACGGCCTCAAGCAGTCATCCCAACTGTGGAACTTAACGTTTGACCATTTCTTGATCCGTGTGTATATTTTCGAGAAAACGCATCCGAATTCACCATCTTAGCCCTCTGGGTCGATGATGGCCTCCTATGCAGCGCCAGCCCATCGGTCAACACGGCTATACTATCCTATCCAACATCCCACTTCTCTATGACTTCTGGACCAGCAGATCTATTCATTGGTCTGCAATCTCTCGAGACCGTGCTCAAAGAAAATTGCTTCTATCTCAACCTCAATACCTGCAGCGCATCATCGAGCGTTTCCATATGACCAATAGCAATCCTTTCAGTACTCCAGCAGATTCCAATGCTCGACTAGACTCCTCCATGTCTCTTTCTACCCCTGATGCCATGCATGCTGCCGTCTGCACCCGTCCAGACATTGGCTTTGCAGTTGGTCAGGCAGCCCGTTTCTGTCAGAATCCAGGCAAAGCCCACTGGTCTGCCGTAAAACGCATCTTATCTTATCTTGCAGGTATTAAAACACATGGTCTCCTATTCTCTAGAACGGGTCGCACCACCCTCGTTGGCTACACAGATTCGGACTACGCCGGCGACAAAGATACTCGTCGCTCTACCTCTGATTTCATCTTTCTTCACCTCGGCGTTGCCATATCGTGGGGCAGTACCGGACAATCATGCACCGCTTTTTCCACCACGGAGGCGGAATACATTGCAGCTAGTAAAGCCACCAAAGAAGCCATATGGCCATATGGGTCCAACGCCTCCTCTCACAAATCGGTCATCTTTAGCCTGGCCCCGTCCGTATTTTTTGCGACAATCAGAGCGCGATAAGTTTAATACACAATCCCGCTCATCACCAGCGCATGAAACACATAGATGTGAGATGTCACTTCATCAGAGAGAAGCAATCAGATAGCGTCATCGATGTAGTCTACATTCCCACCGACCACATCTCGCCAATTTATTCACGAAACCAAACGAGGCCCACTTTTCTCCGAGATCACATTGGTATGGCTTCCTCTGTCGCCATGTAATCCACTTGATATTTCTTCTTTTTGTTATCAATCATTTTCTCTTGATTGCTCGGTTTGAGGGGGGGGGGGATGTTGATGTTGACAGTTAGACAACGCCATCTACCCGTCATCTCTTAATGCAAACCTACGCAGACGATCCTCATTCCTTTTGTTCTGGCACTTGCATGCCAAACTAAAACGTCACTTTAGTTCCTTATTACGTCTTACGTTCAACGTCTTTGTTCTATCGAGTCTTACTTCCATCGAGTGATATCTCGTGATATCAAGACGTGTAGTGGGGCTATTCCGGACGGAGAGCACATCAGCGGGCTATAATAACAAAAGCATAGTTAGTAAAAAATCAGAAAAACAATCAAACATAATGCTTACTTTATGACATGACAGCGGAATTTTACCATCTTTGGTAATTGGTGCAGCATTAATGAGGATGCCCATGGATGGATTGCGTTAAATACTGTCTCACTCATGGCAGCCCAAGACAAAACATTTTTTTTTTAAATATTAAAACTATGGTGTGGGGGCAGAAATTGCTACACATACTAACCAAGAAACGTAGAAATTAAGTGGTGAGAAAATAAATCCAAAAAAGAAAGATGGTGATTCACAAATTGCAATTTTTATTCACAAAATCAACTGTCACCCTATACAGATAGTGAGAAATAGAACAAAAACAACCAGTACAAATGGCGGACACCAAAACAAATGAAACGCGAAACCGCGAAGTGAATAGCCTCTATTCCGGACGCCCATCTCTTTTTCTTGGTTCTGCTAAACAACCAGCAGAAAAAGCGAAAACAAACTTCTGCTATACTTTTTTGCAATTAATTTTATTTCTTCGATTTCCTTCACTTTAAAAAAAAAACAAAAAAAGTTATACCATAAAGCGGAAATGAAATTCCGGTTAGATTGGTATATTTATACATAATAAATATTGGCTAAAACTAATTTAAATATATATCGTCTTAAGCTGTCCGAAATAGCCCCTTCAGTGGGGTAAAACCGGACAAAAAGGCAATAAAACTAAAACGTTTATATTTAAGCCATTTATTACCAGAAAAAATTTAAAAATATGTTTTGAAAAGAAGAAAACCCGGGCTACATTTTGATACCAAAACAAATACTTATATCTGTTTGTAAAGAAATGTCAACTATAACACAGTTTGCACAATTTTTTCCGGAATAGCCCCACTCTCTAATTATTTATCCTAATCTGGTAAGACAAATCTCGTATTCACGTTATATACTGTTCATATGTGTCAACCAAATATTAACAGTTTCTGTCACAAAATCACGCAAAAAAGTGGGTATTACACCGGTGTCAGACTCTGATATCAAACGGCATCAGACGGGCATTTTGAATTGAAATTCAATATTTTTTAAAGTAAATTTAATAATATCTTAGAAGAATTTTGAACGGAGATTCATATTATTGATAGGAATAAGATCTTGAAATAAATGCGTCAAACCATTGGTTTTACAACCCATCATCTCCCGGAAGGATATTGTGACGTGCTAACTAAGCGACGTGTATTGACGGTCTGACAGCTACAAGGGAACAGTCACGACATAGAGGCACTACACACGTACATACTAGCCGGGTCGGGTGGCGATGGCGGATGCACTACCGGTTGGCCTGAATACCAGCCGGATCGTGTAGCGTGGTCATTGACCACGCGACAATATTACCGAAGGAATCTTTTTAATTCAAAAACTAATTATAATAACAAATAATAAACAATTATCCATTGGAAAATTTAATGATGAAATGATGAAATTGATAAAAACTTGTATAATTTAATTAAAAATAACCTTTAAAAAATTTGATGAATTGGCTATGTCTGATGACAACACTAAATTAAAGACAAAATCAGCCCTCTGCAACTAAACATACGAAAAAATAACACTTAACAATGACAAAAACATGAATAAGTCAAATTTAAATACAGCTATCAATCACTTGCAAAAAGAACAACATCGATTTAAAAAAAAGTAAAAACTTAAGAAAAACCTTTGTCTGTTACATTGAAAAACATCAAGACAAAGCTATGTCTTAAGTTGGTGAGCTTATGTTGTCCATGAATGACATCCGCAAATCCTAATCTAGCGCAGCCTACCATGTATACAGTTCGGGTGTCGAATGTTCGTCAGCTTCGTTAAAGGGAACACATGCTATGAGTCGTCCGGGAATTAGATGTCAGAGCAGAAACTCGGTGTAGGGTTGGATTTGTCGTTCGATAATTATTAATAAGCGCACCGCTAATAATAATTTAAAACCTATAGTCTTTAAATACCAATAGTTTTTCTGATCGTACTGATTTACACTCTGGACAAATATTGACATTTGGTATTCCTTAATGCTATCTGACGGTAATCTGTATCTATTTTTCTATGGCTTTTGGTCTTTAATTTTGACAAATTTGTCTGGGGTTTCGTACGGGATCGTTACGTCGTTGTCGTCCTGGTCTCCTTAAGTGTTATTTCTGTGGTTGTTGAGGGGTTGGATTATTAGTTTGTGGTATATTGTTACGTGGGCGACCTCATCCTATTTTAATCGTAGTTGTAGGTGGGTTGATGTTAATATGTCGTTCCTCTGCTTTGGGAGTTTTCGTATTTACTTCTTGGCAGGGTTGTGACTATCGCTAGTGCTCCCGATAGCGATTGTAGCGGCGATAAACTCACAGGTAGCGTGAAAAAATCGCCACTTTATTTCAAATTTGATTATCGCGACCACTAGCGCTCGGTGTCGTCGCTAGTTTCAGCGATAGCGATAGAATCAGAAGAAGGTATATCATTTAATTGTCAAACACTGTAAAAAATGTGAAGAGTTTATATCTGTCCAAAATTTTGTAAGAAGGGTAGACCGGTGCTATGTGGGACATGTGGATATAATGGACAGAATTATTAAAATGTAATAAATTTGTTAACAAATTATGAAATACATACAGTGTATGCTAAATCATGTTTTATTTGTCCTCTAAACTTTTTAACTTAAAATACTGTTTATTTTTCGAGTTTTATGGGAAATAAAAAAATGGGAATCTGAAAAAATATTTCAAGCGTTTAGTTTTTTAATTTTTCTATACTTTAAGAACTATTTTGATTAAACCCAGATAGCTGTTTGATAGGTTTTTTTTCTAGTTAAAAGGTGTACTTTAATTTTTTTTAATGTGTTTCTAAATATATCATAATTTAGTTTATTTGACGTTAGTTGGGTCCGGGTTGAATGGGACATATTTAACTGGGTAAAACAGGACGAGGCGTTTTGCATGGTATCAGACGAAAATCAACAAAAACAAGAAAAAAATGTCGAAAAAAAGACATCATTACTTTTTTTGTATTATCTCCACTTATACTTCATATAATAATTGAAAACACAGCACTTCTGAAAGAGAAAGAAATGTCCTTTTCACCAGTGTGTCTTTAAATAAATATAATTCAGCCGTTTCAGAGAAAAATCTTGTCCCATTTATCCCCTGCCTCTGTCCCATTCAACCCTGTTTTTTTTTGTTTTTTAAATTTTTTTCTCTTTACGTTTTATTGAATAACATTCACTTACATGTACGAAAAAAATTAAAAAAATTACCAAACATAAATAAATAACAGGGAATCACTTCTATACTTTTATTTTTTCTTAATATATCTTTAACAAATTTGACAGCGGAAAAACAAAAAGTGTCCAACATAGCCCCGGTCTCCCCTACTTTGCCACAAAAAAAATCACGAAACAACTGGAAAGCTGAGTTTTGAGTAGCGCAAATATTATCGCTATAGGTAGCGGTGATAGAACATTCGCGATAGTATCGGTAGCGGTATCGGCGATATTGAGAGGACTCAATAGCGCTATCGCAATCGCCGATAGCGAAGTCACTATCGATTTACAACCCTGCTTCTTGGGGTTGCTGATTATTTTATTGTCTTGTTATTGTGGGGTTATCTTTACCTTGTTTGAATTGCTTGTTGATCTGCTATATTTTCGATCTTGTAATTTACTTTAGAGTAGGTTTTTGTAATTTTGAATGGACGATTCCATCTTTTGATAAATTTAACAGCCATTGGGGTGCTTTTAATAGTACTCATCATCCTACTTCATACTTTGCTTCGACCGACCCTAGATTATAATGAAATTTTGATTTTTCCTGTGTTTTAACGAGATGTTTGTGAGCTAGCCCTTTGGCCTGCATCCATTTCTTCGTGTACATGAAAGCGTGATTTCCTGTCGTATCATGTCTGAAATTCAATTTAACATCGTTTGGAAGGACCGGTAGTCTTCCGCAGAATGAGTAAAACGGGTATTACTTGAATGTCGATTGAAGTGCGGTATTATATGCAAGAGTGACATAGGGTAGGAATCGTTCCCATTGTTTTGGCTCATCAACTACATAACAAATGCGGATGGTATATTCTGTTGTACGCATCTTTTTTTATCGTAAAAGTAAACTTATTTCTTTTACGAGGATGGATAAGAAAATAGACCCTATGTCAGTTGGTAAATTTTGTGGAGCTCCATATTTGGTTATTATTTTATGAACTATACACATTGCTACAGTGTAAAGTTTGATATTTCAACGGTATTGCTATTACAAATCAGCTTGCATAATCTGAAATTACTTATATATATCGCCAATATCGGTAACCTTTTCTACTTTCTCTTACGGGTCCTACGATGTTCATCGCGATTCGTTCCCAAACTTCGTTCACTGGTGGAAGTGTTGCAATGGAGCTTTTGTTGCACCTATAGCTTTTCTTCTTGCACAGAGTATACAACTGGTGACCTGTGCTACTACATCCTTCTTTAATTCTTTCCAATAATATTGTCGTTTTATTCTGGGTATAGTTTTGGCTATACCTAGTAAGTGTCCTGCTAACATGTGGTTGTGATTTTCAACTATTTCTTTAAATTTTACTTGTGGTACTATTAGTCTTTTGTTAACATCTATTATTTCTCCCTTTTCATTAAAATTATATTTCTTTGTTTTTGTATGCGCCATCTTCAAAATATGAGTGGTCCCGACTCCTTGGTCAACTTCACTTCCTGAATAGTCCATAGCCATTTGAATTGTTTTATTTCTATCTTGGTCCCCAAATTTGGCTTTGAGTTTTACTTGACCCAACAATTACTTGGACAAAGAGATCGGGATCTCTTTGTCGGCTTCAAGTTGGGCCTGGTCCCCAGCCTGTTGGATAGCTCAGTCGCCTATCCTTTTTATCAGCATATGACAATATGTATCACTACGTTGTAATCTAGCCCATTCACTGATTTCAGTGTCAGGATTTGCTACATGGACAGATCCAGTAGCTTGTCGTAATTCCTTCCGTGGCGTAAACGTCAAAGCGGCGATCCATAGCGGAGCTTTTTGTTGTAAAATAAGAACAGTGTAGTAAACCCTTTTGAAACTCCTTTTAAATCGTTTGAAATAGATACCTGTAACGCACACAGTTTTTTACAACTCAAAATAATGCCCCCTTTTTGTTCTTTTAAGCCCATCTTTTGTTCTTTTAGACTTAAATTGCCGAACCATTTTGATCTGAGTTTCATCGGAGTACTACTCACTCAAGAAAATTTTATTGTTAACTAAGTACAATACCTCTTTTTTTCTAAGTATAGAGGGTCATTCGTGGTTATGTACACCAGTATGAAACCCAGATACAACTGGCTTTCAAAACCGCTATTCCTTTTTGTTTATTTTTTTTAAACACTTTTTTAAAATTCGGGAGTTACAGTTTTTCACATCAGACTAATCTAGGTGTTATTCTGGTGTACAGACTTAAACACTTATTATAAATATTTCACAATTTTGAAAGATATCAATTTGTCCATTGACCAATTGAAAGTCGACCCTATTATTCCGAAGAAAATATAGTTTTACCAGAACTACCACACTATATCATTTGTTTGACAAATGAACTTGATAAACTAATTTATTTTGAGACTATTAATGCAAAAATATTATGAATTAGTTTATAATATGTTATCTTTAAAAGTGAACGAAATGCTTTACTTTTGTTATCCATGTTTTTCAATAAGAAAACTATATATGTAGTGGCGAAACTCAGAAATTTCCATGACATCTGACCTTAAGAGGTGTGACTGATTTTTTGACATTATAATGATGTATTATCTCAATATGTCAAGTTTTGAGAGAAAAATATAAATGACAGACAATTCAAATTACAAATCTATTATGGGGATATCAAAAATAAAGAAATTTGAAATAAAGCGTAAAATTGTAAATTGTAAAATAGTAAATAGTAAATATATTAAAATAGTAAATATATTGTAAATTGTAGCGTTAAATTGTAAAATTGTAATAAAGCGAGTTCCAATTTAATCAATCCGAATGAAGAAGTATATTTGAACTTTAATAGCCTTATAAAAGACAATAAAAAATGGACCCTGGTACAGGGTTGTTAATATCGGTAACGGAATCGATACCGATAGTACCGCCGCTAGCGATACTCAGTATCGTTTCAGTATCGGCGTTACTTTTAAAAACGAGTATCGGAAGGGTATCGAAACGGTATCGATCGATACTCCGATACCGATACTTCATCTGTGTTAATAATACAGTCTTTGGTGTACAAAATCTGACGTCACAAATATTTTTGGGGGAAAATTTTTTCTAATTTCCTGGTCCAGCGTCACAGAGTTGAAATTCAATTTCTTTCTAAGATCCAATGCTTCCCTTTTTAGTTTAGTTTTTTAGTTGTCTTCACAAATTAAAAAAAACTGCCTGAAATTTGCTACTATATGAGTCTAAATGTGCTTTTAAAAGTATCGGTATCGATATCGGTATCGGTATCGCGATACTTTTGAAAACCACTACCGGTAACGGTATCGGCGATAGAAAAAATACCGAGTAACGGTATCGATATCGCCGGTATTATTTCAAAGTATCGTTAACAACCCTGCCCTGGTAGCACACTGCTATCCATAGGATGGACGACACCCATCCGATTCGTCCGAGCCGATAATTTTAATAATTATAAACCATAATAATTTGAAAAAGTTCTTAAAATTAATTGAAATTAAATCGAATTAATCAGAATGGAAAATTATAGATCGAAAAGAAATTATCTTCAGAATTAAAAATAATAATACTATTTTGATAGTTCAATCAATTATATTATTATACATCTTCGTTTACTTTACTTAATTTATGTGTACTCGGCATGCGAGCAATTATAAACTGAAAATATTTCAAAAAATAAAATGCAAAAAATTTCCTAAGTCCACGTTGCCCGCCTCCATCCACAGTACAGTCTAGGGACGTCCTACTTCATGCCGAAAACGGACGTCCAAAAAGACCAAATACGGACAACCGTATTTGGTAAGTGGTAGTCCATGGGAGGACTTTTTTACGTCCAGGATGGGACGGAACTCATACGGACATCGGGGCATCCAAGGGATAGACGATGGATGGGAGTTTGCTACCAGGGGAATCAATAAGAGAATGACCCCAGTATAAAACTCTGAAAAAATGGTGTTTAATACCCGTGTGAAACCCACCCTATCACGCAAACAAGTGGGTGTAACACCGGTGTCAAAAACCCCGGTATAAAATCTCACACCGATATTCTACACCAGTTTAACACCAGTATTGACCCGACAAACCACACTAGGGATCACCTCAACTCCAGTTGGAGTTTTGGTATGGTTAAGATTTTTAGGGATACGATTGAGACAGTCACCCAGATAGGAATCCTCGTCCCGATTGAGTCCCAAAGACTTACCAATGGGACCTCTAAGACAGGCTCAAGCATGAAACATCTAAAAATGGTCTATTCTAAAACAAAAAAAGCACCAAAGCGTGCCAAATGTCACAGTCCCATGTAAACGAACCTTTCCGTACAAAAATACTCGCCGCAAAAAACAGCTACCAGTTATCCACAAACTAAACCTAGGCAGGAGAGTTTTTAGTAAGCTTAGTTTAGCTTTCCTTATCTAGAAATAAGTTAATACATGTAAGGTAAAGCAGTTTTTAGTTGGAAATTGATTAGCTTGTAGTTTCTTAGCCGCTTAACTACTTCGTTAAGCTTAAGGCGTGTTTTGGCGCCAACCTGGTTGAGTTCAACTCAACCAAGTTGACGCAGAAAATGGATTTTAGCTTAATTCGTTTGATCAAAGTTGGACTAACCGAGTTCCCATTTCAGTTGTCACCAAAATGTAAGTTGAGCTCAAGTCACGCCCATCACTTCATCAATGGGCGAAAACACAATTTTCTTTAAATCTGTAGTGACCTTCCCTATTTTTTTGCTTAAAATATTAGACCTAGAACCGGACTGAACTCTCTCTCGATTATTCTGAGTTCAGATAAAGCAACATACAGAGGGAAATCATTCAAGGAACGTTGATGCGCAAAGCAATACCGAGAATAGGTGATTAAATGTAAGATAGTGTTTGTTTGGCCAGAGCCAACACTATCTTCTTAATGGAATACGGAGAATAAACATCTTAATCGATACTAAGAAGAACAAAAAAAATACCATAGTAGATACTGTGAACCAAAAGCATTCGTCAACATTACGGAATGTGACAATATTTTTTTCCTTGAAATACATATTTCTTCCTTTTTTTTATTGACTTACAGTAGTCACACAAAGTTTCCGGACAGCTGATAGAAGCTTAGTGCGTGTACCTGGAGCTGAGTCATCTCCTGTGATTCTGGAGTACGGTGTCCCTCAAGGTTCAGTACTTGGTCCATTGATCTTTATTCTCTATTCTAGTCCACTCAACGACATAATCAGTCGATTCGGCATCAAGTCACACTTTTTCTCGGACGATACACAACTTTACATGTCATTCCCTATCACTACTGACGGGAAAGAGCAGAGAATTGTCAGTGAAACCACTTCTGATTGTATTGCCGAATTGAAGCATTGGACCGATCGAAACAAGATGAAGTTTAATGTCGGGAAAACTGACACTATCCTTGTATATTCTGGATCATCCAGAATTCAACCGAAAGACGTTAGTATTGAAGTTGGAGAAGAAAACATCAAGCCATCATTATCCGTCCGTAACCTAGGCTTCACCCTTGACTCAAATCTCACCCTGGAGAATCACATCAAGGGTATCTGCAAGCGTGCACATTTTTATATTCAGAGAATCAGTCGAATCCGAAGATACCTAGATCCAGAATCAACAACAAGACTGATGTCTGCATTTGTCCTCTCACTGTTTGATAACGGGAACTCCATCCTTTTCGGACTGCCAGATAAACTCTTAAAACGATTGCAATCAATACAGCATGCAGCAGCACGCGTTGTAAGTGGGCGAAGGGAATTTGATCACATTTCTGATGTGCTTAGATCTCTTCACTGTCTGCCAATGCGGTTCCGCACCGAATTTAAGATTGCAACGTTGGTGTTTCGATGTGTAAGTGGAGATGCGCCTTCCTACCTACGGGAGATGGTGAAGCCATACCAACCTACTCGCGAGCTTCGTTCCGGCGACAACTCACTTGACTTGGTTGTGCCACGGGCGCGCAAGAAGAAATGTGGTGAGCGGACTTTTTCACGAGCTGCCCTGCTTATCTGGAATGAGCTACCTCTCTCCATTCGATCATCTACCTCCCTTCTGAGTTTCCGCGCAAGGCTGAAGACACACTTATTCAATAAAGCATTTAATTCCAGATAGCACGTTTATAACTCCCTGCTGTAAGCTCGAAGAGCGCTTTTGAGCATTTATGATAAAAAGCGCTATACAAGTAAATACATTACATTACAAGCTTATGAGAAAACGCGCTTTGCATGTTGTTGCATATCATGCCATGTGACAAATCACTTCAATTTTGAATTGAAAAATGAAAGTATTTATTTATAAGAAATTTCCCCTTAATTTCCCCCTCGCGCTTTTGTTAAAATTTCCTTAATAGTTATCTTCCATTTCGTAGAGGGCGAAAAACATCTAACCTTATTTTTCTCCCCCTTAAAAAATTTGGCAATGGCGCGAAGGGAAATTAGAACTTTGAATTGAAAATTCAGAATCAAAAAAGAAAATTGAAGTCCGATTGATAAAATGTAATTATACAATTTCAACGTGATTATGTGTAACAGAAAGCGCAGTGGTTAGCTGGCTAGGATGTAGTTTTACATCATATTTTCATATATTCTTCATGCATGCTATCGATTCGGCTGGACTTAGCAATATTCGACAGTCGACGTCGAGCATCACATTCCAACTTGACATCTGTTTAATCGATGCAACGCGGCTTGCGTATCGATACATAAGAAAGTTGATAGGTAGAAAGAAGGGAAGAAGAGAAATAATGCAAATTGGCCAGGAGGGGGGCGAAAGGCAGATATACGTCAATCGGCAACGCAGAATGAAATGCCAAAAATTTTGGTGGAAATGGGGGTCTCACGAAAATCGTGATATCTCGGGAATCCTTCAATATTGCAAAACTCTTTTGGATATGCATAGACAGATGAATGGGCTACATTTCCTATTTATCCCTGAGGGTATATATATATATATTTGGTATATATATACGAAGGTCCTTAAAGAATATATAGGGGGTAGGGTATAGGGGGTAGGGTATTAGGGTAGAATTCAGAGGGTTTATCCCTGAGGTATATTTATATACGAAGGTCCTTAAAGAATATATAGCATAGGGGGTAGGGTAGAGGGTAGAGGGTAGGGTATTAGGGTAGAATTCAGAGGGTTTATTGTGCACAAAAAAGTCCAATATGTTTGTTGGTATACGTTTTTTCCCTGCTTAACTAATCGTCACCAAATTTTTTACGAAATTCTAGCATAATTTAGCGGAGGTCACCGTCGTATTTTCAGTTTGTTTTTATGACAGTTACTTTATTTCATTTGCGTACTGGTTATCTAGTAGGTTGCCGAATCCTAGTAGGTGAAATTCTTGTTGCTTTTATTTGCATAACCTCGTTTCTGTCAACAAATTTAGTTACCAGAATGAATGTTATCAATAAGTCGTTAGACTAAAATATAGTTTTACCAAACCAACTACGCTATTTCATTTTTTTGAGAAATGAACTTTATAAACTAGTTTATTTTGAGATTATTGTTGCAAAATATTCTGAATACGTTAAAAATATGTTATCTTAAAAAACGATCGAAATGCCTTACTTTCGTAAGCCATATTTTTCAGTAAGAAAACTATATATTTAGTGGTTAAACTATTCCAAATTTGGATTCGGATTTACTCTCACTCATGATAGCGTGATTATGATAATCGTGATAAAAGTAATCATGTGATCAGTCGATTATGTAATGATAAATTAATCTATTTGTCAGGCATTAAAAATAACATGTTAAATTAAATTAAGATGAATAACACATCATTCAAATATTTTATGTAATATAGTTAACTATGGGGATTAAATAATAAATAACATTTAAAAAAAGCAAGGTTTCCAATTAATTAAATCGGGTCAAGGTAATAGATTAGAATCTTTTAACCAGATAAGACCCAAGATAAGAATATTATCTTACAACTAGATAACGAGTCTTTATCTGTTTGCTTGCCGAATAGTGAAAGTCTTGTCGCTTTTATTTTCATACCTTTGTTTCTGTCAACAAAACCAGTTGCTAGAATGAATGATATCAATTAGTCCTCAGACCAAAATATAGTTTTAACAAACAACTAATTTATATCACCTATTTGACAAATGAACTTTATAAACTAGTTAATTTCAAGATTATTAATGAAAAAATATTCTAAATTAGTTAATAATATGTTATCTTAAAAAGCGAACGAAATGCTTTACTTTCGTTAGCCATGTTTTTCAATAAGGAAACTATATATGTAGGGGTGAAACTTCAATATCAAATATTGAAGATGTGTATAACTATGACATCCGTGAATAAAACAAGTCATGTGATCCCTTGATAATAAAATGATATCATATTATGATGATATTATATCATTATATCATTGATCATTGATATAGCTTCTCAATGTATCAGATATTTAGAAATTAATGATGAATGACAGAAAATTCCAATTAACATTAAAAAATAAATACGGCGAGATTTTATAAATAAAAAGTAATATAATACGAGTTGCGATTTAAAAAATCGGAACATGGTAATAGATATTAACTTTAATAGCACAATAAAGGAAAATAACAAAATAAAATTAATACGAGAATGGCCCTAGTGCAAAATTCTGGAATTAAACAAGTGTAACAAACCAAAAACTTATAAGTATTTTGAACGGATTTTCAGATTTTTGATAGTAATAAAGTTAGTAATAAAGTTGTTGTAAGTAATAAAGCTTGAAAAAAATTCATCCAGCCATTTGTTAGACAACCCATGATAGTTTTATTACGATCATTTTACTTCATTTTGCCTCGCAATTTTCATGTCTTCCAGTCGACTTGTCATGGAATATAAATTATGTGGATAGATAAATTTGGTTTCATAGCGATTAATCAAAAATCCCAGAAGGACATTACCGAAGGAATCTTGTTGTGCACAAAAAAGTCCAATATGTTTGTTGGTATACGTTTTTTCCCTGCTTGACCAATCGTCACCAAATTTTGTACGAAATTCTATCATAATTTAGCGGAGGTCACCGTCGTATTTTCAGTTTGTTTTTATGACAGTTACTTTATTTCATTTGCGTACTGGTTATGTAGTTGGTTGCCGAATCCTAGTAAATGAAATTCTTGTTGCATTTTTTTGCATAACCTCGTTTCTGTCAACAAAATTAGTTGCCAGAATGAATGATATCAATTAGTCTTCAGACCAAAATAGAGTTTTACTAAAACAACTACATTATATCATCTATTTGACAAATGAACTTTATAAACTAGTTTATTTCGAGATTTTTAATGCAAAAATATTCAAAATAAGTTAATAATACATTACCGAAGGAATCTTGTTAGTTTTTTTAAGGCCGAATATACGACAAAAAGCGATGGAAATGGAGGAGGAGACTTTGTGTTTTCGGGATATTTCGCGATTTTCAATTGTGAATATCTCGTGAACGAAATGAGATAAAAATCCGGACTTTATTCCGTTGAAATCGCCTTGCGATTCTGCACAGAATAGACCTAGTCCGGATTTGTAGAGTCTTTTTCCGGATTACGATCCAAAAATGACCTCCGGAAAAAATGGGGCATTTCGGCCCGGTTGAGTGGGAGATCGCTTGTTAAAACTGATTTGATTTGACAAAATGTGATTTAAAATCAGAAAATCACCAAAAGAAATCAAAAAATAAAAAGTGATTTAGATCAAAATCACAGACAAGTAGATGATTTAAATCGCGATTTAAACATTTTCGATTTAATTCGCCATTGATCTTCCGAACACTGCCTGCGGAAAAAAAGAGCTCAAAAATTTTCCGTAAATGAACAAGTTGGTAATTAAATGTTTTACTTCAAATGATAATATCATTCAAGTAAACTAATGCAAATTTGTATAATTCGTTTTAAAAATATTTTTTATCACACGTTATAATGTGCTCGGAGCGTTTGCTAATCCAAACGGCATCGGGTAGCACGAGCCGTCCTTGGAATGTCCGTCCATTATTCTCTAGCAATGTGTCCTCGTTTCCTGCAGTTATGACAAGTTATATCCCTTTTAGTCTCGTCGGATGACGATCTAGCGAAGAAAATTCGCCTTGAATCGTTAAGATCCACAGCTGCACGGTTCGGAGGTTTCTCAAAGTCATTAAAATCTGCGGACGTTCTAAAATATAATTCGGCTTTAATTTTTGGTAAAAGACGTTGCAAGAGAATTTTTGTTTTGACGTCAATGGGCATCTTCCTAACTTTATTGAAAAGTAAATGATCTTCAACAACGGTTTTATTCGGGCTTAAAAAAATTGCATGCTTATTGGTATATACAAATGGAAATTGAAGTCTTCACAAATTGTGACTCACTTTGACGAGACAACTTAATGCACAATGTCTTTCTTTACACTGACGGGGAATCAACAAAAAAAAACAAAGGGGTAAAGGAGGGGGAAGTAAATGTTTTGAAAAAAAACCTTTTACTAAACGAAACATTTTTGTCTACCAAAAAGTTCGTCGTTAACCAAGGTTCCGTCTTATGGATGAAAATTAAATAAATTGGTCAAATTTAAGCTATGTTTTTTCCAGGATTTGATTCTAGTAGCTTATGGCTAAATATAATTTCGATTCAATGACTGAGAATGTTTGTGGATAATAGAATGACGAAAGGCGTTGTCAGTTTTATCTTATTTTTTTTTCAAAAATGTAAAGGGAACATCAGGACCAACCTAGCACATCGTTGGCTTGGTCGTGACCATAACGCTATTTGGCCAACATGTTACTACCATCCTTTTTTCTGCTGAGTGTCATTACCTGGTCACTATGTTTTCACTGCCTCAATTTCCCAAGGAAGTACAATAAAAAGGTATAAGGCAGTTGGCTGCTTATTTTACCTGGTACTCAATACCTTCCCAATACCTCAATTTCCCAAAAAGTTGCCACAACAAGTAAATTGCTTTTTGAAACTGTCTGCTAGCAAATTTTATTTACAAATTTTATATTGAAGGACACCGTTTGCATTAAAAGTAGGTTCCAAAAGCGGTTCTTGCTCGAGAAAATAGAAACCAACCATTTCTACATCATCCCCAACCCGCATAACATTTTTTATACATGCAACATACAATTTTTCTTTTGTCTTACATAATATAGAGGTCTATTGGGTAGCGCGATATGCTGCCAATGTTAAGGTTAGTGGTTCGATTCTCTAAAAATGTAATAATCATCGAACGTCGAAAATATTCCAATGTGTTCATATAAATTTTCTTTTATATATATAGGAAATATATATGCATAGACTGTTCATAAATATCGTCAATAGATATCTTCTTAATATAATGACACACTGGATCATTCCCAAATAATTTCAATTGGTCGTGACCAGGCATTGCATAATTTCAATTGGCATGTGCAATAGGCAGTAAATCGGAGACGACCTGGTCATTACTTCGGGTTGTTCCCAAGCCAAAAGAGGTCGTTTCATGGTCACTTCCCAACAGTGACCTGTGCCAGCTGGGGAGTCCCGGAACGGTACAAAATCAATATATAAAGAATGGCGGGAATATGAACTAATAGAGAAGATTCTCGAACACCAATTTTTCAATGTACGACATGGTTTCATTACCAGGGTTGTTAATATCGGTAACGGAATCGATACCGATAGTACCGCCGCTAGCGATACTCAGTATCGTTTCAGTATCGGCGTTACTTTTAAAAACGAGTATCGGAAGGGTATCGAAACGGTATCGATCGATACTCCGATACCGATACTTCATCTGTGTTAATAATACAGTCTTTGGTGTACAAAATCTGACGTCACAAATATTTTTGGGGGAAAATTTTTTCTAATTTCCTGATCCAGCGTCACAGAGTTGAAATTCAATTTCTTTCTAAGATCCAATGCTTCCCTTTTTAGTTTAGTTTTTTAGTTGTCTTCACAAATTAAAAAAAACTGCCTGAAATTTGCTACTATATGAGTCTAAATGTGCTTTTAAAAGTATCGGTAACGATATCGGTATCGGTATCGCGATACTTTTGAAAACCACTACCGGTAACGGTATCGGCGATAGAAAAAATACCGAGTAACGGTATCGATATCGCCGGTATTATTTCAAAGTATCGTTAACAACCCTGTTCATTACAAAGAAGGCAAACAGTATCAACAAATTTCCAGATGATTCATCTTGAGAGCGGACAAGACATTTACCCATTCGATAAAAAACAAGATGGCCCTTCTCAGGGTGGGAAGACTGGAGTAAGGTGGGGCAGATTTCTTTTTTCTCGTGTATCTCCCAATTTAATCACCCTAGGTAGAGAAGTCAACTGTATTTCTCTCTCTTATATCATAAGATAGTGTTGCCGAGCGCGAAATTCATAAAGTCTAAGTGCTAAACACGTGAGACACTTACAAGCTGGGAAAAGAGACAGATAGTAGACGAGAAGATAGCAGACGACGTCACCTGCCTGACAGCATTGCCTGATACACAGTGGGTGGAGGAGGTAAAAGATAGAGTAGGCATATGATTAGGGCTGTAACCCGGGTCATGTTTTTGAACCGATTTTGGCCAGAAAGAAGGCAAGCAAAATCTTCGCAGCTCTTCTTCTTTGTGCACCAAAATAAAAAAAATGCGCTTTTATTTGCACCGAAAATAAAAGCGATCACGAAGGTTAAGGTGCACATAGAAGAAATCCCGTGGAAATTTTTGCCTGCTTTTTTCCTATGGTCCATTAGCCTGAAAAAGCGACCCGGGTTACAGCGCTTATTACGAAATATCTTACACACGGTGCTAGCAGTATTAATTTTTATGTTTCAGCACAGAATTTATTTTTTAATTAAACGCACAATTAGCCTGCGCAGAATTTAAAAAAAAAAAAATGCAAAATGAAACAGCCTCTGCACTTCTGCCTTCGATTATGAGGATTATATAAAAAAACTGTATCATAGAGGATCATAGTAGCTGAAAAAATGCTAAATAGCTTTTTATGTTTAATGATATTGATACGAGAATTTTAAATTAATTGTATTACTTTTATGAACGAAAATGTACATTCCTTGTATTTGTATACAATTATATCCCATTTGTACATACAATTTATATACGGGAAACTTCTTATTACCTTCCCTTGAACGTACAGTGGGAACTGCCAACTACAACTTCTAAACCTACTACCAACTTCAAAACTTAACGAAAATATAATAATTACATACAAAAAATTTTTAATCAGACGTTCTAATGAAAAAATTCTTTAAAAAACATCAAAGAACTTAGCAAGAAAAAGAGAAAACAACATTCGTGCCTATTGCGTAGTACACCACCTTATCCGCTAGAGGCAGTACAAGCGTTTATATTATGGCGGGGGGGGGGGGTCAGTAGGGATAGGGCTAAAAGGATAGGACAGCTCGAACCAGTGGTCTTTATCTATGACAATAGCATCACCACTGAGAGATTTTGAAGCACCCGTCAAAAACCATGAAGTTTAAAGCGCGGATCTAGAACTGTGGCAATAAGTACGTCTTCATTGTTTGAACAAGAAATAAATTCTCGATCTAAAGGTACGTTCAAACGAAAGCGTTTTTGAGCGTTACGTAAATAACGTAATGCGGTTTAAGCAACGGTTTTACGCACCAAAACAATTTGTTGCCTTCCACACAAAGGTTGCTGAAACCGAATTAAGTTATACGTAACGTTCAAATACGCCGTAGTGTGAACGATACTTAACATAGATTTCCTCATCCCATCTGCAAGATCGTATCCACATATTATAAAAAAATTTAGTGGGCGGAGTTTGTTTGTGTATTTGTTTGTCTGTCCGATTGTCGGCACGCTGTGATTGGCTGCCTGGAAGTTGGTCTTTTCTTTTATGTATAGGGGTGCGAGGGTGGGGGGACAACGGTTTGCCGCCACTGTCAAACAGCCGCGGGCAGTTAAAACTACCACTAGGTGACTCATAACAGTCCTTGGACTGGCCTAAAGTTACTAGTCACAATATAATAGGAAAGGTACACTCTCGGCTATCCCCAAGACCGGCGGGTGTTTAGTAAAGGGTCCCAAGATTCCCCGCCAGGTTCGCTAGGTTAGTAGGCCGATCGCCTCTCGGGGGTATAGTAAAAAAAGGGGTTTTTCGTTCTTAATTCAGAAAATTACCAATAAATTTGTCCAGAAATTGAATGAATTGAATTTTTATTTAATTCTCTATCCTAAGATAGTAAATTCATCTTGTTTAGGCAATTTTTTCATTCTTAAATTTATGATTGAAAATCGCAATTGTTTGAAAATTGCGCCTTTCGCAACATTGCCTATTTCTCAATATCACACTTGTGATATTGAGTATCACATACGGTGCTTGGTATGAAACAGAAACACTTTCAGGAAAAAAAGAAAACAATCGAAGGACTTCCCATATAATTGGTTATACCAGGATTCTATAGCCTAGTTCTGCTATTCTCAAATGAATTTATTGTTTCGATATACGGCAACGGCAGATTCAAATCTTTGAAATTTATTTGAAACATCATGATCATATTTCAAAGGCCGAGGGTGGAGCGGCGGACGTGGCGGACGACTTTTATTTACCGTCATTTCTGAATATGAGCGCCTCTACTGTGTTCAGATTTAAGGATTAATTGTTGGATCTTCTGAACTAGAAATCACTTGAAAAAACTTTGGTACAACAGTTCCATTAACGTCCTGTATTTCTATTATTTTTAAAGAGAAAATCAGAAATGTACGCATCAAAAAGAGTTTAATATCGTAAAAAAATTAAATACGAGAGATGGCGATCTCTGAAGCTACCAAACTCACAATTCCCTGAAAGAATTGGTATTGGCAACGGCACTGATTCCCCCCTTTCTAAGGAGTAAGAACACAAGATTCACGAAAGATCTGGTGACCTCGTAAAGCTCCATTTTTGTGGATCACGGTTTCGAGAACGTATATTACCTTCTTCAGTTCTTCACTAGTTAAAACTTTTCACTTATCTCCAGTTGACATGGCTCTGTTTCGTACATTATCTTTGCGCTTAAGCTCCTCTCCGCAGGTAAAATATGATAAGTTTTAGGGATTTTAGAGAAAAAACTCGATGTCTTCTTGCTCAAAACGAATATTCGTCGCTCTAGAATGTCTTATTTTCCAGATTGATTATATAATATATAATATAAAAAAATATAAATTATTATTATTTATTCTCTAGAGTGCTGTTTCTACTGTTCTAAGAGCATTTTCAGATCATACTGATTTGAAAGATGTCCTTGCAAATAAAGTTCCTTATGAACAGGAACGTGTTAAGAAGTTCCGCAAAGAACATGGCAATGTGAAAATTGGTGAAATTACTGTGGATATGGTTTGTAAAACAGAAATATTTCCTGTGATGAATCATTCCAAACTTTGTTATAAATAGGCATATGGAGGTATGCGTAGCATGAAAGGGTTGGTCACAGAAACATCTGTCCTAGATCCTGAAGAAGGAATTCGTTTCAGGGGATTATCTATTCCAGAATGCCAGCGAATGCTTCCTAAAGCCAAAGGAGGGGAAGAACCTTTACCTGAAGGATTATTCTGGCTTTTGATTACTGGAGATGTTCCAAATGAAGCCCAAGTAATTAATAATGATTATTACACTCCTATGTTTTACTTATTTATTTATATCAGGTAAAAAGCTTGTCTAAAGAATGGGCAAGTCGTGCTGATCTTCCTTCCCATGTTGTGACTATGCTCAATAATTTTCCAGCAAACCTTCATCCAATGTCACAGTTTAGTGCAGCAATCACTGCACTGAACAGTGAATCCAAATATGCCAAAGCTTACTCTGATGGGCTTCATAAATCTAAATATTGGGAAGTAAGTGAAAACTAATATGAAATATTTTTAAATACGTACTTAAAATCTATGTCTACGACCGATGCAGTACATCTATGAAGATTCTATGGATTTAATTGCTAAACTTCCCACTGTTGCTGCTACCATCTATCGTAATTTATATCGTGATGGGTCTTCAATTGGAGCGATCGATACCAAAAAAGATTGGTCAGCCAATTTTGCCTCCATGCTAGGATATACCGACCCTCAGTTTACCGAACTGTTGCGACTTTATTTGACTATCCACAGGTATATATTATTTTGGCCTTCAATTTAAGGAAAGTTCTATGTATGTTACTATTATGCTATAAATTTTATTTAGTGACCATGAAGGAGGAAACGTTTCGGCACATACAGTTCATTTGATAGGATCAGCTTTATCAGATCCATACTTGTCATTTGCTGGTGGTATGAATGGGTTAGCAGGTATTCAAATTAAGCATGGTTTAATTACTATCACATCTACACTAAAGTTTGTTTTATTTAAAAGGTCCTCTTCACGGACTAGCCAATCAAGAAGTTTTGGTGTTCTTAAACAAAATTACTGCTGCTTTGGGAGATGGATGGACCAAAGAGGGTCTGGTTCAGCTGATTAAGCAGCAGCTTGCTTCTGGACAAGTAGTACCTGGGTATGGTCATGCTGTATTGCGCAAAACCGACCCACGTTACACTTGTCAGCGTGAATTCGCTCTGAAGCATTTGCCCGACGACAAGATGTTCAAGCTTGTTGCACAGTTATATGAAATTGTTCCAGACATCCTTCTACAAACAGGAAAGGTCAAGAATCCTTGGCCAAATGTTGATGCACACTCAGGTGTATTGCTCCAACATTATGGAATGACTGAAATGAGTTATTACACCGTACTATTTGGTGTATCTCGAGCTCTTGGCGTGTTGGCATCTTTGGTTTGGGATCGTGCATTAGGCCTCCCACTCGAGCGACCCAAATCCATGTCAACTGATGGACTTATGAAATTAGTTAAGTCCTTACAATCCCAAGCCAATGCGGCTAAAGGAGCGTAAAATTTATGGTGGACTGTTAGTAATATACAACCTTGCTACATGTTAAAAATACTTTTACCTTGTTTTCGTGTCAAGTTGCAAGTCGAATCCGTGTTAGATTTGTTTATTCCCGAGTGCGCGATACCCCTTCTAAGACTTTTTCAATGTAAACTTGAAATGTTTAAAGAATTTAAAAAATTCTTGATAAGGCGACTTTGCTGGAACAAGGGATTTATACACTTTTCGATTGTGTCGCCTTTCACGGTAGTAATGATAAGTTGAACGTCTGTAAACCATAGTTGTATTAACCCTCAATAATAAATGTTTTAATTGGATGTCAAGATACTGATGAATTCCGAATCATGCATGTATCATCAAACATGTAAACCACAAAATTCTATAACTTCAGCGCTGCTACCTAAATCAGGCGCTTGACGGCTTGTGGAATTGCAGCTTATTAGTTATACTATGCTACCATTCAAGATTAGTTACAGGTCTAGAGCTTAGGCTGTGCAGTAGTTGTGAGGGGTGCCGGACGTTCAGGCCAGGAACATTCAGGCCAGTGGCCTGAAAATTTATTTACTGGCCTGAATGACTTTGGACATTCAGGCCTGTAAATGTAATATAGCCATCCCTTGACTTGCTGCGTTGGCAATTTTTTCGAATTGAAGATACTGAGATGGCTCAGAGCCACTTCTTCCAAGAAACGAAATGCTATCACTAGTACTTCCCAATTCTGCGCTTCTCCGTAATCACTATTTGATATTTTTACCTCCATCACCCATACTCATAAAGTATACGAACATATACCAAGAATTTCTAATATGAGATGAGACCCTCGAAAATCTATCCTAGTTGTTAAGTCCTACAAACGCCAAAGCATACTACGGCATATGCTCTATGGTAGCCTACTTGACTTGGGCCCAAACTGTGGCAGGATATAGGTCTACTGATGATTAGTTATTCATGTGTTCATAAAGGTTTTAAAACTTCAACGTCCGTCATCTTTGTTCGCTTATTCACTTATTGTCTCCTTTTTTCTCGACATGTTCCCATTTTTGAAAAAATTTTTTTAGCATTTGGTAAGAGTAAGACTTCACATCACGACATCGACATCTGTTATTCTTCATCGAGTAAACCTTATTCTATTTCTATTATTCCTCCTTACACTATGCTGTGTGTCTTCCTTTTCTTTCGGGGCTGATTGACCACTGGCCATGCCGCCCGACTGTTGGAAATGAAAAACACGACGACAATAAAGCCAATTCTTCAATGTAATTAAATTTTTTTTACTGGCCTGAAGGTCCATAATACTGGCCTGAACGTCCTATATCCGTTGTGAGATCCAAAGTAAAATAATAAAAAAGCGTAAAAAGAGCCATTTTGTAAGTTGCGGTAAGTTGGTTTTTAAATAAGTGATTCTCCTGTAAAAGCAAATACGTAACATGACTAATGTGTCCAATTTATAGTTTTTTGTACAATGCGTATGTAAAATCAAATTTGCAAAAAATTCAAGTTAATAAGCAACGCCAAAACTTGCAAAAAATTACTTATTTCCTCTTGGAAACCAAGAGGGTCCTGGGGGTGTTATTGGGCAGGTTTTTAGGTTTGCTTTGGGTGGACTAATCTGGTTTCTGCATTACTTCGTCTAAATTTTTTTTTCTCTTGATCTGGTGCTAGGTGTGAATAGTTAGTAAAAACGATTGAAAAAATTAAGATTCATTGGTTGCAACTTATTTTACTGTTTTGATGCTAGATATGGAACATGTATCGATTGTTAAGATCGGTTTTATATCGGTTTTCTCCTTTTCTAGATGATTTCCTCCATCTTGTTTTCATCGGTCGAAGCAAGGGATAAAGGAAATATACCATGGAAACGCCTATGCGATACCTTTGGCGGCTAGAGATTTTGTTCGTTACTCTAGCTCTAGCATGGTAGGCTACATTGGTAATGGAATAACCGTAATCGGGACTTTTCATTCAATAAAAATTTTTAACAGAAGAGAGAATCTACAGATTAATGTAAGCATGAGTTAACGATAGAAATGAAAAAGGATAATCGTAATGGATATAGGACGTTCAGGCCAGGAACATTCAGGCCAGTGGCCTGTAATACCTGGCCTTTCAGGCCAGTATTATGGACCTTCAGGCCAGTAAAAAAAATTTAATTACATTGAAGAATTGGCTTTATGAGTATGGGTGATGGAGGTAAAATATCAATTAGTGATTACGGAGAAGCGCAGAATTGGGAAGTACTAGTGATAGCATTTCGTTTCTTGGAAGAAGTGGCTCTGAGCCATCTCAGTATCTTCAATTCGAAAAAATTGCCAACGCAGCAAGTCAAGGGATGGCTATATTACATTTACAGGCCTGAATGTCCAAAGTCATTTAGGCCAGTAAATAAATTTTCAGGCCACTGGCCTGAATGTTCCTGGCCTGAACGTCCGGCACCCATCGTAATTTCCAGGGTAAGCGGCAAGCTGTAGCCGCTCTTGAATTTTGTAGATATAGAATATAGATTGACGATTTTCTCTAACGTTTCCTCACTCAAGTGTGTAAAAGCGGTAACAGGGTAGGAAGTTATTGTTTTAAACTTTCATTCCAAATTTAGATGGAAAATGAAAACACGTGAAATCTAGAGAAATACTAGGGGTATGGTGTGAAAGGATCGTCCAGGACTCCAGGTTGCTATTTCTCAGAATTCTTTTTAAATAAACTTAGCCGAAGGTCTTCGCTTGTAGCACGAGCTCTAGTGAAATGATGAAAAATATATCACTTTTTTTTTAAATGGCTGGTTATCACCACAGGTTCTTAAATATGCCACCAGAGCGCTGATAATTTTTAGTGCTGGATGTGGGCCTGTGGCATGGACTACTCTATCAAGAGGACGGGACTCCTTCCTTGTTAAAGCCTGTCGGTTGGGTCAGTTTCACCAGTCATCCTGGTTGCTTCTCGCTGTGTTGAAAGTTCCATAAGGGGGTGATGGGTCTAGAGGTCCGTTTTTTGGCTGTTTTGTGGGAGGAGTTGGCATAGATAAAGAGCTATCTGGTTTTGATTTCTCTCAGAAATAGTTCCGAAACGTCCGATAGAGGCGCTTTATCTATGCCAAAAAGGAACCTCTAGACCCATCACCCCCTTATGGAACTTTCAACACAGCGAGAAGCAACCAGGATGACTCTGGTTTCACGGAGAAGAGTTTAAAATATAGCAATAGATAGAGCTTTAAAAGGCGGTTACAATGATATGAATGGTTTTAAAACAGATATTTAAGTTTTAGTATTAGGATAAGGGGAAGAAACTCATTTCACCGATGCTCCCTAGCGGCCAATTTCAGTTCTAGGTAACAAATGTAGCTAACTAAAACAAAACAGAGAAACTGTGAGTATCGGGTAAGTGTACTGCGTTGGTTGAGTCTATTGCCACGAAATTTCCGTCTGCTTTTCGTGAGGGGACGGGGCCCTCAGTCTATTGCCACGAAATTCTTTCTTGTCAATAAACACCGAATTGTCTATTACCACGAAAGCCTTAGTTCCCCTCTCTTTTCGTGGCATACTTTTTAATAAAATGTTTAAATCTTGCCGGTTTTAGACAATTAGTTTAAGAGCTTATGGAACTTGGTCGCTAGGTGGCACCGGTGAAATGAGTTTCTTCCCTGTCTCCTGTAAGGAATTAGAAATATCTCGTTAACTATTAATTATGAGTATAGGAATTTTTATTAAGTTAACCAATATTTTTTTGTGCTCTTCCTATTGCTAATGTAAAAAAAATTACATGGCCGACATAGTAAACGTCCAAGTGTCCCGTCCTCTTGATAGAGTAGTCCATGCCTGTGGCTGTATGGCTGCCCTAGTTTAGGATTTGTTCATGTTCTCAGCTCCACTTCGTAACAGATTTTAGGGTTAAGATTTATCGTTAGTTCATTTAATTTCCTTCGAAGGATAAATTCTTACTGCAAGAGTCTCATTAAAGTATTAAAATAATTTATTTTATCAGATTAACTGCGTTTGTTTCGGTCGAATAAGTTTAATCAACAATTAATGTCTACACCAGCTAGAAGACGATTAATGAGGGACTTCAAGAGGTTAATATGCTTACTTACTTTAAGTAAACTCCGTCAAAAAGGCGCGTTTTCTATATGTTAACTATTGTAATTTTGCGGTACATCTTATAGGTTGCAAGAAGATCCACCTGCTGGGGTAAGTGGAGCTCCAACGGACAACAACATTATGATATGGAATGCTGTAATATTTGGGTATGTTGAATGCTAAATTTATTTATTGACTTAGTTAGAAACAAAACATTATTTTTTTCTGATCATAGCCCTCATGACACTCCATTTGAAGATGGAACCTTTAAGTTGACTATTGAGTTCACTGAAGAATACCCTAATAAGCCTCCTACAGTGAGATTTGTATCAAAAATGTTTCATCCCAATGTTTATGCTGATGGAGGAATTTGCCTCGACATCCTTCAAAATCGATGGAGTCCCACCTATGATGTCTCTGCAATTCTCACCTCTATCCAGGTAAAATATTATGTTTGTATTTTAAACATTTCAGGGTAACATTTTTATGTATAATTTTTAGTCACTTCTCAGTGATCCCAATCCAAATAGCCCAGCCAACTCAATGGCAGCACAGCTATACAAGGAGAATCGACGCGAATACGAGAAACGAGTGAAGGCTTGTGTGGAACAATCTTGGATGGATTAGCTTGTTTGAACCACCAACCTTTGATTTGCTTTTTGCCTCAACTTTTCCTATAATCCGTTCTTCAAATTTCCCCAACCATCAATCAGTTAACCCCAAGGTCAATATGGACCTCACTAACTAAATGTTTTTTTGTTTTTTTGTTTTTTTTTTCAATTTCCTTGTTGTATATTGCTGTTTCCTATTGGTGATTGACACCTCACCATTATGTTTCTGCTTCAGAAAAGCGAATCTGAACTTTAAAAAGCAGGTTGGAATGTAGTTCAGCAAGAATCAATTTTTTTATTCACGAGAAATACAAAAGACAAATTAAAGCCTTTTCTGTGAATCATTAAAAATTTCCGAACAACTTCGGACAGGACAGCAAAGAAATCTTTATAGCTCTTCAATATTACCAGTGAAGGGGAACGTCATCCCGTGACTTGAGTCAACATTTGACTTAAGTGCGAACTTAAAGTGGTGACTTGCCATAAAAAGTAACTAATTTCTCGGGATGAAAGGTCTGGTCCCGGAAAAAATAACAATAGGTAAAAGGGGGCCTAACTAAAACTCGGGGAATGGACTCGTGGGTTAATATATTCACCTTCAGAGTTATCACCTTTTCTCCCTGTTTTTTAACGACTAAAATATTTATCATCATCGGCTAGTTTTAATCGTTTAATAGTTGACAATCTGAACTTGATACTTAATTAATTTTTTAAGGCGTAACTTAGCACTTATGTACTCAACATTTTTTATTGAACCAGACGATTAGGATTATTCAAACTTCGCCGTGAAGGGTCGTGAAGGGGTTTTACGTGCTCTGCAGAGTCGACATTGTATCCCTTTAGTTGCTTAGTCATTCGGAACGTTTCTTTTTAATTTCATCGTCCAGCTCTTCATCAACAAAAGCTCGTCGTTTGGGACTAGCTGCTAGTGCCGTCTTCATTATGGGGCACCGCTGGATAGGCTGTCACCGAATCCAAATCCGATATCAAACTGGCCACAGAAGTGGCTGTTCGCAATCAGGGTTGTTAATATCGGTAACGGAATCGATACCGATAGTACCGCCGCTAGCGATACTCAGTATCGTTTCAGTATCGGCGTTACTTTTAAAAACGAGTATCGGAAGGGTATCGAAACGGTATCGATCGATACTCCGATACCGATACTTCATCTGTGTTAATAATACAGTCTTTGGTGTACAAAATCTGACGTCACAAATATTTTTGGGGGAAAATTTTTTCTAATTTCCTGATCCAGCGTCACAGAGTTGAAATTCAATTTCTTTCTAAGATCCAATGCTTCCCTTTTTAGTTTAGTTTTTTAGTTGTCTTCACAAATTAAAAAAAACTGCCTGAAATTTGCTACTATATGAGTCTAAATGTGCTTTTAAAAGTATCGGTAACGATATCGGTATCGGTATCGCGATACTTTTGAAAACCACTACCGGTAACGGTATCGGCGATAGAAAAAATACCGAGTAACGGTATCGATATCGCCGGTATTATTTCAAAGTATCGTTAACAACCCTGTTCGCAATTGATGGGCTCGTAGATTGGCCAACCGCCATTCCAAAGCGTTGAATAACGTTTCCGTATCTTTGAGACTAGCCTAAACGATTTCATTTAATTACAGAATTTGTCCTACTATAGTTTGTAATACACATACAGTACCCACCACGAAATTAAAAACACCCCCCTCGTTTTGCGTGTATTTTTTTGGCGCTACGTCTCTCACTGCAACTCGCGTAACTTTTTATAGTCCGAGAGCCCATGACAAAAGTATTCTTTTTTCTTCCTAGGAAGATTTGATTACATTTTTCGAATTGTGAGCCGACGGCCGTTACGGGAACCGCGGTCTGGCTCGGCTCCGTGGGGGCGTTCAAACGTAAGACGTCGTGAAAGTCGGCGTAAAAAACTCAGTTTGTCAAATAGGGTATTTTTATTAAATATTTATAATTTTCAAAAGATGAACTTTATTTAGTTGCATGTAATCTGTATGTGTAGAAGTTTTAAAAAAATTCCATCACATACTCTTTAAACTGCATTTGAAATAATATTTTGGGCTGCCCGTTTACCCGGTTCCGCGCGGTTCCATGTTTAACACGGCGCTTATGCAGAAACCCCCTTCCTTTAAAATTTCATATCTCTGAGACTACTATTCCATTCCCATTCATATTTGGCACACGTATAGTTTACATAACAAAGAAAAACCGCCAAAAAAAATTAACCCGATAAGGTTTTTTTTTATACACGTAAAATTAATTTTAAAACTCTCCATTTTTAGTTGAATTCTTATGGAGTTTCTCATTGAGTACAAAAAAACCCTCCGGGGTTTCTCCATAAAGAAGGGGAAACTCCATAAGTATTCAACTAAAAATGGAGAGTTTTAAAATTAATTTTACGTGTATAAAAAAAAACCTTATCGGGTTAATTTTTTTTGGCGGTTTTTCTTTGTTATGTAAACTATACGTGTGCCAAATATGAATGGGAATGGAATAGTAGTCTCAGAGATATGAAATTTTAAAGGAAGGGGGTTTCTGCATAAGCGCCGTGTTAAACACGGAACCGCGCGGAACCGGGTAAACGGGCAGCGCAAAATATTATTTCAAATGCAGTTTAAAGAGTATGTGATGGAATTTTTTTAAAACTTCTACACATACAGATTACATGCAACTAAATAAAGTTCATCTTTTGAAAATTATAAATATTTAATAAAAATACCCTAATTGACAAACTGAGTTTTTCACGCCGACTTTCACGACGTCTTACGTTTGAACGCCCCCACGGAGCCGAGCCAAACCGCGGTTCCCGTAACGGCCGTCGGCTCACAATTCGAAAAATGTAATCAAATCTTCCTAGGAAGAAAAAAGAATACTTTTGTCATGGGCTCTCGGACTATTAATGGCTAGGGATAGATTTTTTTTTCTTTTTTTGTCGATCAGAAGAAAAAGCGATCTACAAATCATACTACTTGACATTTTTGTAGGACTTACCCCCAAGTCCCTACACCCTCGTTCACAAATTAAGAACACCCCCTTTTCCTACCATAAGCGCTGTGTTAAAACCGGCTTTTTAAAAATTCGATGAAAAATACTTCGCAACATGATAGCGAAACCTGGATTGCACACAAAGATAGATTAACATTTATTTTATAATATTCAGGTATTTTCATAATTTTAAGGAATATTTTTAAACCCTCTCCTTTTCCCTCAAAGTTTTTTTGCTCAAAAAGAGGGGTCCGGCTGACGGCGTAACCTTGGAGAGATAGGCAGAATTCTTATTTTTGAGAATTTTTTGGTTCGAAAACTTCGAGGGATAGGAAGAGGAATGCCTAATTCAAACCACGGGATTTCCTCGCTATCAGTAGGCCTAGCCATTTCTTAAAACTTTATTTGCACTAAAATTGGACTTGATTGGAAAGAGAAATAGTAAAACAGACGAATTTTCAGACTTGCCAAATTGAAAAATTACGTGTTCAACAACACAGAAATTTTTTTTTAACGTCAAACGTGGACGTAAAAATTCAGTAAAAAATTTCAAATACGTCAAGTCAACGTAAACGTAAAAAAATTGCGAAAATTGACGTACGTATGACGTTACGTAAAAATTTGACGTTCGCAATTCGCATCACTGCCCGCGGCACAGGAGGTTCCCCCAATTTTCCAACCTACACCAACCAATCACAGCCCGACTTTTACGAGCGAAATTTTGATTTTGATAAAAACAAATATATAAAATCAATTAAAAATCCTTATTGGTTGGATTTTTCTCCAGGCACGTAGTTGAATACGGCGAAACAGATAAAAATAACTGGAAATCGAGAAGACGACCTATCTACACGGGAAAATTCTGCCCAATTTCAGCCAATCACAACCCGGCTGGAACCTCAGTGGAAAAGATAAACAGTTTGGGGCCCATAAACACGGTATTAGCCTTCTAGCTTTACTGAAGTAAATCTCTCAGGGAAAATTTTGTAATCGTTTTATTATCTGAGTCTTATAGACCTTTTTGCAATTAAAAGTACGCGAAAAGCCAAAAGTCGTGCGCAGTTTACGCCAATGCGCACCACAGTGGCCTATAGCCGAACTAAATTTTTTTAATGCTTGACTATTACTTGGTTACTAATGCTGTGTTCGGTTGGTATATACCCACTTAGTAACATGCCTTGACTCAAGCATACATAAAACTAATACATAAAAAAATTTTTAGGCTAAATTCAGAGTAAAAGAGTAGATGGTGGCGTCGCCGTGTCGAAATTCTCCATAAGGCTATGTCCGAGGTTTTCCAACTTTTTTTCAATTTTTGGCGGACGTTACAGAATAGCTTCCTCCTTTATTTGGTGCTGCCACCATCGATGGAAAAAAAGCAAAAAACCACTTTTACGGATTTATTAATTGCGATTTTAAAAGGTTTCCAGTAATAGAGCAAGTGACTGACAGGTACTTAAAGGTAACATAGTGAGATACATTTTCTTATATTTTTATTGGTATTTAGTTGTAGAAAATAGCTCAATTTAAATATTTACTGGCATTTTCAATCAATTTCTCGACCAATTCCCCCCCAAAGTGGGCGGATTTTTCGGTTTGGTTTCGGCTTTTCGGTTTGGTCCGCCCACAATTTTAGGCGAATTTTCTACGGGTTCGTCGAGAATTGACTGAAATGCCGTTGAACTTAGCGGCGTTGAATTACCAGCGTAGAACTTAGCGGCACGCCTCTAGAATTTCCGTCAAAACGCACTAAAAGAGGTTGAAGATACTTCAAGATACTCAAAGATAGGAAACATAGTTTAAGATAGGAAACAAAGTTTTAGTTTTCTAGGTATAGAAATGTCCACTATGAAAGAAACTCCCCCCTCTATCTCCCTAGTTTTAAGCATTTTCAGAAATTATTGCTTGATTGCAATAATTTTGTTTAAATAAGAGAAACCATTCTCCGGCTAGCAATAATTTTTTAACAATGGGAGTATTTTTTTAACCTTCAGTAAATTCTTCTTTAACTAAAAGTCCACTAAAGATTAAGGTAAACGCAAGGAAACGCGAATTTTTACATTGAGTCTGTCAGCTGATGAATTAATTCAATTTGGAATGGGTAGCAAATGGAAGTTAGCCAGAGTCGGGGTAGCCAGTGTGAGCCTTATGGGTAGCCAATGTCGACCCCCAGGTAGCGCTCTCAATTGCGTGAAAGCAATATTTTCTTTGTCTTTTTCTTTTCACTGCTTATAATAGCATTAGAGTTATTGGTTTTCTTTTCACTGCTTATCATAGCAGAAGTTATTGGTTTTTGTATTCACTGCTTTATTATCACAGCAGTAAAGAGTCATTAGTTTTTCTATTGTAATTGGGGTTTATTGTACTCAATCAAACTTACTTTTGTGTTTTCTCGTCCGAGTCACCAAGTGTTTTAAACTCAGGTAATTATTCTTTTGTTTACTTATTCATGCATTGTTGTATAACACGAAGACCACATGTTGGAGCAGATCAAATTCCTGTGACTAAATACAGAAGCCTAGTTGAGTTCATTATTTATTCGTATCCTTTTCTAAATCCAACATGATGTTGTGATCAGGTTGATATTGATATTCAAAGAATTTCTGCTGTAGCACGTTTTCTCTCAGCGATATGGAGATGTTTGTTGAATGTAAAAGATAAACAAAATGGATAGTGCGGCAAAGCAGCATAGCCAGTAAAGAAGGGGGAAAGAGAAGGGCATTCCCAGACAAAAAAATTTAGAGTGGTAGATCGGTCAATGATTGTGGCTAAGCTAGTGGAAATACAAGTGTCTTCTCAGCAAACAATCCAAGTGTTAATATCTCAATCAACAGGTTATATGTCCAGTTGTACGCACAGCTAACAGCTTCTCTGCTTGTATCCAAAATTGCTCACTGTTCACAAGAAATTATCGTAAAGAAGAAATCGTCTGCTCGTCTGCGCCCACTGCGGCTGCGTCGTTTAGGCTCTCGATGTTTATTTTGAGTTTTTAAAGTCAATGCTGGTTAATTAAACTGTATACCTTTGTTTTCGTGATGTTCTTGATCTGGTGATTCAATTTTGCTATGATATTGTGCATTCTGTGTCCCTTTTTGTCTAATATCACGTTGTGTCAAACACACTGTGTTTGTCACTTCTCCAAAATACCTGAGGCACTTTCTCGCAATGTCCTTCTATCACTTCGCTGGTCTGGGTTTCACCGTCTCAGCAACGAATCACAACTGGTCCTTTTTGATCACTGATTTTGCTGATTTCCTCCAACTGCTGATGTTATCTCCCGGAAAGATGCTGATGGTGGGTGATTTTAACACCCATGTGGACGACCCTGGTAACCCTACGACGAACAAGTTTCTCTCTCTCCTTAATACCTTCGGTCTTTCCCAGCATGTCCACGGTTCAACTCATCTTGATGGCCATACACTCGACCTGGTCATCACCCGCGACTCGGAGAATGTTATCACTTGTTGTAAAGTATCTGATCTAATTTGTGATCACTTTGCATTTAAATCTAACGTAAAAGTGCACCGACTGGGTCGGCCTACGAAGAAAGTCACCTATCGTGAGCTCAACAAAATCGACTCAGAGTGATTCCTCTCTGATATGCTGGCTCTCCCTCTTTTCTCATCGCCTGCTTCCACCATGGATGGCCTAGTGTCTCAATACCATGGCGACTTGTCGTCTCTCCTTGATGCCCATGCTCCTGTTCGCACCAAAGTGGCTGTTATTAGGCCAGCTAATCAATGGCTGTCTGAGGAGGTGCTAGCTGAGCGTAGGTAGGCAAGGGCCTGCGAGCGTCGATGGAGAAATCGCAAGAAGAGTGGCATCGATTTGGAAGTCGATAGACAAATCGTGAGAGACCTTAACAGGAGGAAGCGTAAGCTACTCGACCGGGAGAAGGTGGAGTATCTCAACAGAGAGATAGCTAAAGCATCTGAGAAGCAATCTCTCTTCAAGGTGGTGGATTCCTTCCTTCTGAAGAAACCTGACTCAAAACTTCCCCGTCATGGATCTTTGCAAGAGCTTGTGGGCCGCTTCAGTGATCACTTTTGCAAGAAGGTTACTGACATTCGATCTGCCTTAGATGCAGCTCGCAACTGTCATCCAGCCGCTGATGCACCTGTGAAAGTTACCCCATTTTCCTCGTTTGAAAGTGTCGCGGTATCTGAAATTATTCAACTTATTAAAGCTTGTCCCTCCAAGTCTTCTCTCCGTGATCCTATACCAACCCCACTCTTGAAGAAATTTGCTGACTTTCTTGCTGTGGGTTATTCGTCATCCACTGCACCGGATCACTTTAATTGTCAACATGTCTATTTTCAATGGAGTTTTTCCAGATGAGATGAAGATAGCCTATGTTACTCCCCTCTTGAAAAAAACCTCTCTCTGCTCGGATGATCTCAACAACTACCGTCCTGTATCCCTTCTTTGCTTCTTATCTAAACTGGTTGAGCGAGTGGTGTGTCGGCAGCTTACTCGATATTTGATAAAGTATAATCTCTATGTTACGGTGCAGTCAGCCTATAGGTCGGATCATTCAACTGAGACGGCTTTACTCAAAGTTGTTAATGATCTCCTACTAGTGTTGGATAATGGCGATGCTGCTGTGCTGACCTTGCTTGACCAGAGAGCAGTATTTGACACTGTGGATCATGGTATTTTGTTGAGTCGTCTGAGTGCTCTTTTCGGCCTTTCTGGCACGGTCCTCTCCTGGGTTTGAATCGTACTTGACTGGTCGCCTCCAGTGTATTTGCATTTCTGGTGTATGCTCTGCTGCCGTTCTTCTTCTTTTTGGTGTACCCCAGGGTTCCGTACTGGGGCCCGTTCTTTTCACCCTCTACAATAGTCCTATTCATTCCATCTTGAAGAGGCGTGGTATCACGGATCACCTATATTCTGATGATATTCAGCTGTACACAACTTTCACACAGGACCCTGACTACATTGACCAGAAGCGGGCCTTCTCCTCCATCACTGCCTGTGTTGGCGAGACGAAACAGTGGATGACGAATAACTTAATCAAGTTCAATGAGTCAAAGACTGATGCTCTGGTGGTGCACTCTAAATCCAGTCGGTATAAACCTGCTGCTCTTGACCTCCCGTTGATTGTCGGTGAATCGTCGATCCTACCATCGAACTCTGTCCGGAACCTTGGTGTCATCCTAGACGAACATTTGACTATGCAGCAACAAATTGGTAATATCGGTCTTACGTTCTTAAACCAGCTAAGGAGAATTGCCAAGATACGGAAATTTCTCTCACGGCCTGCTGCTGCCCAACTTGTTTCTGCCTTCGTTCTCTCACACATCGACTATGGCAATTCTCTTCTGGCTGGTCTTCCAGCGACGCGGTTGTATCCACTACAGAAGGCTCAGAACGCTGCGGCTCGCGTCATCACGGGTGCTCGTCGGCGTGACCCAATGACGGCGCATTTAAAAGATTTCCATTGGCTGCCTATCTCCTACAGGATCGACTTCAAGATTGCGGTTTTGAACTTCCGGTGCTTGAACGGTTGTGCCCCCTCTTACTTGTCTAGTCTGTTAATTCGTCAGAGCATTGCTAACCCGAGTGGCCGCGTACTACGGTCTTCTGTTGTGCCGTCTGCCCATCTTGATCTTGTCACACCATCTGCCCGTGTAAAAACTCATGGGCTTAGAGCCTTTGCAAACCGTGCCCCTGTTGTGTGGAACAAATTGCCTGTTGGTATTCGCGCCATGTCTACTTTGTCAAGTTTTCGGAAAGCATTGAAAACCCATCTCTTTCGTGTTGCTTTTAATATCCGTGTATAGTTCTGTTGTATGTGCGTTGAGTTAAATGCTCTATTTCCCTGTGTCGATCGAGAGTGTGAGCACCTTTGAATATTTGTTTTAATGGAAAAGTTGAAAAAAGCTATAAAAATGAAATAAATTATTATTATGATTATTATTAAATTAGAAAACGTTTTTTTTGCTGTGATGGAGAAAGATGGCCGCCGCCATGTTGTATGGTGTCTTGATGGAAAAAACTACGCATCTTGGAAATTTGGAATGAAGCTAGCGTTACAAAGTGATGAGCTTTGGGAAGTAATGGACGGGACTCAACATCAACACGATATGAGATGCTTATCTGTGGCGTGGTACAACTATTGAATTGGCATTTTTTAGATCCCAGCATGAGTGCCTAACTTCCGCCACTTGATTTTTTGTTGTTGTTGTGGTCCTGTTTTTGTTCGGAATTTCTCTTTTTTATGTTTCTTTCTCAATTTGTTTGGTCATTCTGGCTGAATTCGACCATATTTTTGTGTTCAAGTGTGTGCTAGTATAGTAAGTATCTATAAGTAAGCTGAGTGATTTTCCAGAGTCCAGAGTCCAGAGTTGATGTGAGAGAGATTCTACATTGAGATAATGTGAGAGGGATTCCACAACGAGATGATGTGAGAGAGATTCCACATTGAGATAATTTGAGGCTGCCATGGATACCACACACCTAATCATCTTCTCGTTTGGTTTACGCAATCAGAGGACGCAATGCTGCCTAGGATATTGAAAATGCAGCTGATATCAAAAATTGGAAAAAGAGAAACAACAGGGCGATGCAGAACATATTTAGAGCCATCAAAGAAGAACAATCAATGATCCTGATGACTTGTAGCACGGCCCAGAGATGTGGATGAAATTGGAGACTGAGTATGAAGAGGCTGCCGCAGACAACGCATCTCTATTGTGGACCAAGTTCTATGGTTGCACATTTCGGCCAAGCCAAAGTGTATCAAGCTTCCTGACTGAATTGGAACAGATAGCATTCCGTCTGAAGAGCCTCAACATAGCCATTGATGATAATCAAATTATGGCAAACATACTCATTTCGCTACCTCCAGAGTTCCGTGTTTTTGGTTTTGCATGGGAAAGCACGCCCGTTGCAGAGAAAAGTCTCAAGAAACTAACTACTCTCCTCATAGCATTAGACAAGAGCCTGCGCAACGATGAAGAAAACATATCGACCTCTGATACTGCTTTTCTCAATAAGCCGAAAAGAGATGAACCAAAGCCTGAAGAGCACAAAGAGCAAGCACTTCCTGCCCAGTATAGTCAGGGAAAGGGAAGAGGCCATCCTTCTAATCAACACTCTGGTGCAATGAGAACATGTTGGGAGTGCGATTCCACTACGTATATAAGAGCTGAATGCCGTCAATACAAACGCCGGCGTGAAAGAGAAGAAGAAGATGCAGACAGAAAAAGGAAGCGTTACGATCGACAGGACAGAAAAGATGATGACCGCCGAAGACATCAAAGAGATTACGACCGACATCGCAGTGAAAATGGCAGAGATAAAAAGGAAAAACCGAAGGAACGAAAGGAATTCAGCTACAAATCAACAACGGATCAAGATGCAAAGAAGAAGGTGGTGGTACGCTGTCTCTGGTGCTACCCAGCACATGACGGACAACAGGGCATTTCTCACTAACTACGCACCCACTGGATCGGAAAAATGGTCCGTATCTGGAATTGGTGAATCAAGTCTCACTGTAGCTGGGGAGGAAGATGTTTCCCTCTATGCTACTGTAAATAGAAAACGCCTGTATGGAACAATGAGGGGAGTACTCTATGTTCCTGGATTGGGTATAAATCTTTACTCTATCGGTACCGCGACTGATGCAGGACTCAAAGTAGTCTTTGCCAACGACACTGTCTCTTTCTCACAAGATGGTTTAGTCATCATAGAAGGAGAGCGAGCTGGAAAGAAGACTCTTTATCACCTGACATCCAAGCAGAAGATAATCAACCGACAGTGGAAAGAGCACTGTCTGCTGCTCAACTTGTCTCGCTTTCGTTATGGCATCAACGGTTCGGCCACCTAAATCACCACAATGTCTTACGGATGGCAACATTGGGGAGCGTATTAGGACTCGCTTTTTTCAACGACAAGGCACATCTCTCCACCCAATGCCGTGGATTCCTTCTGAGTAAGATGTCACGTAACCCGTTTCGGTCTACTCGTACTAGAGGAACTCACATTGGAGACATTAGAGAGTCCACTGTGATGTGTGTGGTCCTTTCCAAATATGCACACCAAGTGGAGCAAGGTTCTTTGCGACTTTTAAGGATGATTTCTCAAATTTCTGCGAGATCCAGTTACTGAAACACAAGTCTGAGGTACCTGAAGCATTCAAGAACTTTAATGCCAAGATGAAAACTGAAACTGGACAAGAAACTTAAGATCCTTAGAACTGATGTAGGAGGCGAGTTTTGCAGCAAGGAATTTGAAGATTGGATCGGCAAAGCTGGCATTGCTCATCAAGTCACTCCGCCCTATACACCTCAACTAAACGGAGTAGCCGAAAGAGTAAATAGAACAGTGGTTAAGTCTGAATGCAGCCAGATGTACGGGAAGAAAGTTCCACTGGAACTTTTGGGCCTGGCGTTCCTATGTGCAGCGTATTTCCAGAACAGGGTAATCTCGATTAAGGGAAAAATAACGCCGTTCCAACTCTGGTTTGGAAAGGAACCAGTAGTGTCTCACTTGAGGACATTTGGATCAACTGCTTTTACCCATGTTTCGGATGAAAAATAGAAGAAATCTTGACCGAAAGGTGACGGAAGGTATCATGGTGGGACATGGAGACTCATCAACAGTGTACAAGATATGGGACCCTGTGGCCAGGAAAATTATCACCAGACGAAATGTAGTATTTGATGAGAAGTGCAATCTTGAACATTCATCCGTAAGAGCTGGATTACTATTCTTTTTTCCCAGTTTCGACTACTGAACCAATGGTGACCTGAACAGTTTTTTTGTTGCTGTTAAGGCTTGGGAATGCCCATCACTTATTCGATAATATTTTTATTTTAGTCTACAGCTATTCTGGAGCCGCAGATCCCCTTGAACCAGCCTGGTGGTGAACCCGAAGCCATTAATAAACCTCTACAACCAGATGACCTCTCGGAGATGAACCAGTGGAGGCTAACCAGATAGACAATTACTCAGAAGCAGCTCGCCTCTCATCACTCGCTTGGAGAACGAGTGGGAAGAATATTCCTTCCTTGGAAATGTTTCATTATAGACATTTGTCACTGTATGTCCCAACCATATAATCTTTGTTGCTTCTTCGATATCAAGAACTGACGTCGGTTCGTATACGAATCTAGACAATAAAATTGACAACGGGACCCTTAAATATCAATCAATTTTGAAAATATTTTAGGCATAAGTAGTTAACATGTTAGGAAAGCTTTAGTTAAAATTTCGCTGCTCTAGCGCAAAAATGACGACCGCTATTGGTAGAGAACGCATGTTTTTTTATTATTTATAGAAATCCCGATGGATTTTCAACGAGTGGGACCCTTAAATATATTTTAGTCAGGGGGCCCGTGGGTAAAAAAACAAATTTTACTGAAGAGAAGGTTTGACCGTCAGGTTATGGGGAGGGAACTATTGTAAATGCGGAATGACGCGTCTGCCGAGTGAAGTAGGCCGCGTTCACTCGGGAGCCACTGCCAAAGTCGGCGTGATTTGGCCAAAAACGCATTTCACTGAAGAGGGATAATTTTCAGTGGCATGTACTAATTAAATCACTACAAATTCAATGGTAAAAGACCAGACGTGTTTTCCGGTCGTTTTTTATCAACCAGACGTCTTCAAAGTTTCGACTTTTTGGCCAAAAACACATTTCAACCAAGAGACTCAATTTTTTTTTAAAAAACAGCTTGGAATTAATTATTCATTAAATCATTTGACCAGACGTCTTTACTGGTCGTTTTAATATAACCAGACGCGTTCAAAGTGGCAGTTTTACTGTCAAAACACGATTTTTTTATCTGGCATCGCTGCATTTCCCCCGCGAAAAATAAATGTCGTCTGCTCTTCTGTCATGTTTTAGCTCTTTACAAACTTGTCATAATACTCAAATTTATTGTTTTTCACAGTATTATTCAACTAAATATAAAAAAATGTGTTTTTTGCTGATGATTGAGCTGTGTATAAATATCAGAAACAAAAACAACTCATTGACCTCACACACGAGTCCTAAATTCTATCTGAATCTAGTCTCTTTCTCCTTTTTTTACATTACCCCGGATGTACTCTTGAGTCCTTTGACTTATCATAATTTGAAATCATAATTGAATCATAATTTACGTAGACATGCTATATATATATATATACACATACTACGACTAATTCTATATGCTTTTTAGCTGTTGTTGTATTGTTTCCTTTTCCTTCTTCGTATGATTTCAACGAAGTTCTTTCTCCCTTTTTCTCATCTCTTCCTTGTTCGTAGAACTTTGAGCGCTGCAGCCCGCTAGCTCCCACATTTCCCTCAATCCTTCGTCCTGTGTGCTACTCTTCTCACTATGTGACCTTTCAGAGAGATATATGGTACATTTCGTTCATCTCATTCAGACATAAATATTAATAATGAATCAAACAAGGAGAAACGACTAACACTCATAACGTACAACACTCCCTGTGATAGATTCACCTTATTTAAAAAATATTAAATGCCTGCTGTCTGGATGTCAAGATTTGATGTTTCACTTTATGGGCACGAAGCAAATACAAAGTCACAATTTTCTGTGTCCTAATGGGATGGGTCTTGACAAATGACAGTCGGTAAAAGATTCGAATATTAACATTCAAAACCCATTTGATATTGTATTCCGGTATAGGCTATATTACATCTTCGTTTTCTCCCTAAAGACGACTGGGGAGAAGGAGAATTTCCTCGTCAACCGCCGTAAATCAGAGCCGTCGTCCGTTGCAAAGAGACAACATTTTGTTGCAACTGGCGAGCAGCAGTAGTACAGTATTACATCCACATCACCGCACATCACTAGGGCGATAAAAACGCTGATAGAGTGCCCCGTCTATATATTTCCACGTCGTGACAAATTTTTATCCTAGAATCCTCAGGCCAGCGAGTTTTATCAAATCAAGGCATTGTTTATTTGTTTCTAATGCATCAAAATCACCACGACAACTACAGAGTCCAAAGTTTCATGGAGAATAGAACGAGATGATGGTCAACAGGAGCCTTCTCACTCCTTTCTCTAGTTTAAGACCAAAGAGGAGAAGAAAATAACTAACGGTGGTGGGATGGTGGTGGTATGTGGCTGTCGCTTAATGGAAACAGCAAACTTAGTGTAGCAGCAATGGGGAACCTCTGGGAGAGGAGAGATAATAGCCTGCTCCAACGATGAGATATCGGAGATATCATATTCCGACTGTACGAGACAAGTCTTTAAATAATATACACGATCTTTGGTGGACGGTTTATTTGTGATTTATTAGACTTTGATTCGACTCATGGTCGAGAAATTGCGAACAAGACCGAGATATCGAGAAAGTATATATATAACTAAGTATAGTATATAACTACTACCATCGTCGTTCGTCTATAAGATTGGAATCGTCTGATATATACTATACCTCGTCAGCTCGTCTCTCTCTCTCTACAAATAACGATGCGCAATATTATTCCGTATTATTCACATCGACCGCGCTCTCTCGCCGCTGTATATAGACGATGCAAACCCCTCTAATTGGTTGCGCTGATATTATTCACAGAGCATTTCATCCGGAACGGCAGGATATATCCACCATCGTCAGCATCATAGAGCCTATCTAGCCATTCTCTATTGTTTCCTGTGCTGTCGATGTACAAACAAGAGCACAGTTTCAATGCTAATATCAATCATGGCTGGCTGCTGGTGCTCGATGGCAACAACCCTCTGTCCGATATATATTTCCCTTTTTGTGCATTTGTGCAGCCAATAATATAACGAGCGAATGGCAACCATGAAACGGCGAGAGATAAATATAAAATGCCCAGTGTGCAACACACAATAAGAATATCAGAAGCTAAGAAGAAGAAGAAGGGAAAAAAAAAACTAAATAACAACAGCAGCGTCTATATATATAAGCATTCGGCAATAAAGTAGAGTGTGTGCTACTGCTCCGGGCCGGGAGCATTTTCACAACTGGCGTACTTTTTTCAATCATCAGCAAAAAACACATTTTTTTATATTTAGTTGAATAATACTGTGAAAAACAATAAATTTGAGTATTATGACAAGTTTGTAAAGAGCTAAAACATGACAGAAGAGCAGACGACATTTATTTTTCGCGGGGGAAATGCAGCGATGCCAGATAAAAAAATCGTGTTTTGACAGTAAAACTGCCACTTTGAACGCGTCTGGTTATATTAAAACGACCAGTAAAGACGTCTGGTCAAATGATTTAATGAATAATTAATTCCAAGCTGTTTTTAAAAAAAAAATTGAGTCTCTTGGTTGAAATGTGTTTTTGGCCAAAAAGTCGAAACTTAATTGGAGATAAAGGTAAAGTTGCAAATCTCCTACTAGGAACTGAGGTCCTGAGTTTCTAGCAAACATTTGAAAACGGCAGCCAACGAAGGAGGAACATTGGACCATTGTTGTTTTTAAAATGTAGTTTAATCACGCTTGGATAATTTTACTGTTTGGATGGGCGGATTAGATATGAACTCGTTAGTACGACTGGCTAGTTGCAATAAAGTTGTTGCATGCACTCTTGCAAAATCCAACAAGATTTTATAGCTTGCTAATAATACGATTTCTATACGCAAAACAGCTGAAGATTTCAAGGGAACCGCAAATCGTCTACCTAGAATCCTACATGTTGCAGATAATATCTCTTATCTTTAGTTAAAACATAAATTCCATTGGTAAAAAAGTATATTTCTTATTTATGTTCTTTTAGTATGTAATGTTGGTATAGTGGTTAGCGAGTGAGGCTACCATTCTAATAGTCAGGGGTTCGAGCCCCACAGTCGATATGCTGGTAAATATGAATGAATACTAACCTTATGTAAAACAATTTTAGTATGATTGGCAGAAGTGTCGAAGCAAAACTAATGTTACCCAGGTGGCACAAAGTTTCCGTTTCATCAGAAACGGAAGTTTCCATTAGCTCAGAAATACGACATATTTACCACTAGACTAATTTTATATATAATTAATTGCAAATTAAGGCTATTGAATAGTTTTTCATGTTAGCTTATAGGGATTAGGGACTCCGTAATTTTTTAATTCTTTTGTGGTAAATATTGAAACTAAAGAAGATATTTAGAAAAAACTTGAAATAGAACTATCGTATAAGGGAAATATTGAAACTAAAGAAGATATTTAGAAGAAACTTAAAATAGAACTATTATATGAATTCAAAGTATTTTACGTTTAAACTGTTACAGCTTATAATACATACAATTTACATGAGGCATTTATAGTTTTATTATTATGTAAATAAAACTAAAAAGTAAAAACGCTAAAAAAAGGACTGTGTTAAAAAATAACTATTTTCAGAATAATGTTTAAATTAAAGGCAAAGAAAGCCGAACCAATACGCAAGAAGACTAAGATTTGGAAACGCCGAACATTAAACTCATACAGAATTCGATTTAAATCACCGCATACACGAAAATTTTAGATATATCAAAAACTAATAAAAAAAACTGTTATACAGTGTCTGTAACGAAATGACATAACAGCTATGAGCTATGTTACATGATTGGATTTAATTTTTTATACATGAAAATCTAAATATATTCTTCTTTTTAGAAACTCATTGCTGTTACAGCCATGTTCCATGGCCGTAGAAAAAGTTAATTAGTGTGCTGTAGATTAAGAACAACACAGAGATTTGTTTTTCCTTTGAACAACAGTAAGGCAGTGAAACGGATTTTTTTACACACAACTGTCTACAGCCATATTTAAACTGCTCCGTAAAACGCTCTTTATACCGTCTCTGTAATCAAATAACATTGCTGTTAGGTATTCGTAGCTCATATATGAGCTATGTTACAATGATTAGATTTCAGTTAGAATTCATGAAAATCTATATATATTCTTCTTTTCGGAAACTCATTGCTGTTTCAGCCATTTTTCATGGCCGCAAAAAAAGTTAATTATTCTCCTCTGTAGATTAACTCTATTAAAATAGCCACAAGTAAAAAAAACTATAAAAAACACGGAAAATACTGACATATTTAAACTATAGTTACTTCGTAAGAAGCTTAAGGTTATTTTATTGTTATACAGTCTCTGTAATCCAATGGCATTACAGTTCGGTTAATGTCTGTCTTTATGCTGCAGTACAGGGGAAATACGAAAACTGTAAAACAGTATGAAACTAGTGTTTTACAGGTGTGGATTTTTTTTTGTAATAATTTATTTGAGGGACTGCCCAAGCAATGGAGTTATGCCCCAGATGACTCTGATTACATGTTACACTGGGTTTTATATACAATTTCTTTTCGGAGGTGGGGATAAACGTTTCGAGCGGATGATGAAAGTACACAGTGCATTAAAGACTTTTTTTTTTATTTGTGGAACGTAGGGAGTGGGGGAGGCCAAAGGCCGAGTTCTGAGGTACACAGAGAGATCAGAGTGGTTTGAGTAAAAGCATATAGAGGACAATCGATTAGAACATTCTGGACGGAGTCTGAGGGAAAAGAACATTTACAAGCTGGCGTGATTGTATTTTTAAGAAGATATTGGGGGGCATTTAAGAGACTGTGACCAGGGGGTATTACAGGGGAATTACGGACTAAGAGAAACTATGACTATGCAGGGCTGTAACAGCCCTGCTTTTGATATGTTTCTCAAACAATAAGAAACAGACCTAATAATACAGAGTTTGTTACAGAAATGTGTGCCACATAATTATGTGGTTGTGAGAAATCGAGCGGTGTGTAAAGTTGTACTAACCAAAAGGTGTATGGATAAAATCACTTTCGTCCTCATGTGCAATGCTGATTTCTTCACATAAACAGTAGATTTTTTTAACTATTACTGAACGAAGCCAATAACAGACGGTTTTAGGTTTGTTGTTGAATACCACGTTATTATCAGAATTTCTCATTGCGTTTTCACCGCAGAGTAAAGACTGACGCACGATGTCACGACGCACGATGATGTTTAAATTGCGATCCGTTCAGGAACTACGATTCATTGGCCAGCAGGAAAATGTAATATGTTTGGTTTTTCTCCAATCTCCACCGAGAATATATAACTTCAGGAAAATTTTAGGCCACATTTTATCTGTCCGATCCGCTATTCCACACGAGTTTTCTGATTTTCATCGTTGGTGTACATTCTCCATCGGAAAAAATTAGCAACCCAATTTCGGTATGTTTGGTAAAGCCAGACAGCATAAATTTGAAAGCGGATCTGGAGACGATTAGGCTAAAGACAAATAACGACAATACAATCTGAAAAACATTATTTTTGAAAGATACATATAAATGGCAGAGATGATAAAATTATACAAATAGGGGAAAGAAAAAAAAAACCCAAAATATGGGGAAAAATAACCCCAAAAATAACCCAGAAATAGTTATCCAATTCAGAAAATGTTCTGGAATCTTAAACTTGAAAACATTCTGCGTATTCTCCATTCATTATAAATAATTAATAATCCCTAATTTATCATTGAAAATTAATTCAAGCTGATTCATGTCAAAAGCTAGGATGCTGTTTCGTAATAAATAAACTATTTTCATTCTGCAGTGTTTATTTTAAAAGAAATATTACATATCCTTTTAGCTTTTATATCAATACCATTGAATATTTATTTTTGTGTTTTTTGTTATTATAACCAGACATATATTTAAGAATATACTTTTTCATCATGTTGAAGTAAAACAAATTCTTTGAGAAATCTTTTTTATTACTCAGACAAAATAACTGATACACCTAGTAAGGTTCTTTTGCTGGAATATTGACAGTAGACAAAACACATCACAGTTCAAAACAAATGGGTTTGATGTTGAAGTGGAGACAGATGAGAGAGAACACAAATACACTTCGAATCCTGGAATAGATAATAAAATGCACGTAATCCATCAGCATCCATGTGAAGTAATAATATGAAGACATTAAATAACTTCATAGTTTCAAAAACATGTAGTGTGTTCCTTACTTTGATTGATTGACATAAAAAGTGAGCCAATCTTTGATGATGAGAATGAAATGTGTTCATCTCCCATAATGATTTCCAGCTACTGTCTTCCAACACGATCAGGAGTTGGCCACAATGAATCATCTTTTGGAAGATTTTCAGTTTTCAATGACACACTTCAACTCATTCAAAACACTTTGATCGACACGTGCCTAAAAGTAGATAAAAGATTTTTGAACTCTTCTGGTACGACGAAATTGTCGTATTCAGGATATTTCATCAATTCAAATATGCTATGAAGGTGTTCAGCATCGGAGAAACGACCTAAACCAGAGCTTATAGTGAAGGATAGTAGAGCCGTGTTTGGATCTCGTTCTGCTTCTTTTAGTTGTTTGGCGGTTGGACATGTCGACACACGAAATGAAATTTGACTTGTGTGTGTTGCATTCTTAAGTTTCTTAACTTCGAATCTACACTCATGTGATGTTTTTGAAGCTGTAGGCCTACTGATATTGGTGTGTCTACTGGAACTGCTGCTGTCTTTGATTTTTCCGGTTATTTCTCTGACACTTTTTCGGTTATTTTATGGTGTTTCAAGTATCCCTGAAACAATTAAATAAAAAATAAAATTTTTTCTTATTTTAAGTCATCTTTTAAAATTTAACATTTTAATATTTACATTTTACAAATTAAAATCTTTTTGAATTGTTAGATATAAATTCTGGACTCTTGAATGTTAAGAACAAAGGCAATAGAATGTTGATCCCCTTTTTGCTTGTTTTCGATACATATGTAGCAAAGGGAAATCTACTTTCAATTCCAGTTCTTCTGTTATGACTATCGTGTTGTAGAGGCATTTCTTCATCTGTTTTGTAAAAGAATTGTTTTTATAAAACATCATTAATGTTTAGATTCTTTCGCTCTCTATTTTATAAAATTCATATATTACAATTACAGAACTATACCTGTATTATGTTTCATGGCAACTGGATTAACATTTTTAACAGTATACTTTGTTGACAGAAGTAATAATGGAGCCCAATCCAAGTCCGTAGTGATTGTTGAGTTACAAGGTTTCACTGAAATGTATATATGTGTAAGTTAATGTGTTTACGTGACATGCATTTTCATTATATAATATAATACCAGTAGCATATTTCCCGTCAACTGTATTAACATTTTTAGCAGTACATGCAAGCTGTAGGTAGTAGTAATGTTGGAGCCCCATCCACCTCTGAAGTGGCTGTAAAGTTACTAGGTTTTCCTGAAATATATATGTAAATTAAATTTCATGTGTTTTACGTGCCATGCATGTTTGGAACGTCAATAAGTGACGTTCCGTCAAATTTGATGTTTGCCGCGACGTTTGACGTGAGACAAATTTCGGACTGACGTTTGACGGTGACGTTTGACGTTCAACTTTAAGAATCAACAAAGTCGTCGAGATAAAATACCATACGCAATTATCATTGTTGATCAGAGCAGATTGATCCCCGATTTTCTAATTTTTTGGACTAACCCATAAAGTTTAAAATTTTGTAAAATATTTATGACGTTGAACGTCATATTTGACGTTAAGAAAATTCAACTTTACGTTGACGTGTTTTTTTTACGTTTGACGTACTGCTTTTGAATTGACGGCGACGTTTTGCCTTAACGTCAAACGTCACGAAATCGAATTGACGTTCCGAACACTGATTTTACCTGAAACAAAATGGTATTGACAGATGTATGCCTTTCCTGGAAGCGCGGTTCAATGCATCCAATGTTTTTCAACCACAGTTCTCTGCGTTGTATTGTGTCCATACAAGTAATGATGGAGTTGTGTTTGTCATTGTTTAGTTCTGGTATTAAATACATTCTGGATTTCTTGTTTGAACATTGGCTTGAACAATGAATCACCTGACATTGCTTTTCTCCTTTTTTCTGTATTACAGTTGTTTGTGGAAGCAATAATGTTGGAGCCAAATCTATGTGAGTGACGTCAGATGGTGGATTTGTATTTCCTATTTGTTATAATAAGAGTTATTATAAAGACTGTGATTAGCTTTAAACGTGCATGCAAACAATTTATGGTATCTGTAACAAAATGATTTTCACAAACATAGAATTTTGCAGGAATGTTTGATTCACATTTAAGATTGGTAAGCCAAGTATGTCTTCGGAACTTATTTCTTTGGCATGTTTCCCAATTATCTCTATGGTTTGTCAGTGTCTGAGGAATGCAGTATAATTTAGTTTAATTTCTATTAGAATTACTATTACATGTAGAAATGTAACATTTTTTTGACATTTTTGAATTTTTGACTAAGAATCATGAAAGTAAAGTCAGGACAAAGTAAAGTCCTGGATCAGTCTAGCATGAGTCTAGTCTAATTACTATTGTTTACTTTATAAGTGGTGCCATCTATGTTTGAAATGTTGAAATGCCGAAGAAAAGTACAAAATGGCCGACTTTTAACATTTTAAAATGCAAATAAAAGATAAGAATTTCACATGGGTTCATGTTTAAAGCATATAATCGATGCAAATCATCATTAGTTAAATTTTTCATAATGTAAATCTACCAGTTTAAGCTTGGAAATATGATTATTTCGTCATTCCTGACCATTTTCACGATCCATATTGGTTGAAAAAAACCCAATAAAGCTTCCCAGGTCGACCGAAGGAGGAGGAACCTAGTGCTGCTTTAAAGACCTCTAAACCTTCGGTGATTTACTAAAGTAAATCCCTCAGGGATAAGGAAACTATATATCTAGCGGCAAAACTCGGCAAATGTAGAATTTTAATAATAAATATTAAACTTGCGTTTATCAAAGACAACCGCGATTAAGAAAAGTAATGTGATCACTTGACATAATTATGATATCACTTCTCAATATATCAGATATTCAGGAAAATAATGATGAATGACGGAACATTCCACTTCACATTAAAAAATGATTACGGTGAGATTAAAAAATAAAAATTAATGTAAAAAAACGGGAGTTGCGATTAAATTAATTGAAACATGGTAATAGATATTAATTTAATACCACAATAAAAGAAAATATCAAAATAAAATGAATACGAGATTGGCCTTAGTGCAAAACTCTGGAATTACACCAGTGTAACAAACCAAAAACTACTAAAATAAAAAAGTGATAAATTCCCATGTGAAACTTTATCACGCAAAAAAGTGGATGTAACACCTGTTTAAAACACTGGTATCAAACGGCATCAAACAAGCATTTAAAATATCAATTCAATGTTTTTAGAAGTAAATTTAATAATTTCTAATAAGTATTTTGAACGAATATTCATATTGTTGATAGTAATAAAGTTCTTGAAAAAAATTCGCCAAGCTATTTGTTTGACAACCCATCATAGTTTACCATCATTTCCCATACATTTGGCATGTCTTCCAATCGACTTATCATGGCATATCAATTATGTGGATAAATAAATTTGATATCTTAGCTATTAACCAAAAATCCCCGAAGGACATTACCGAAGGATTCTTGTATTACTCAATAAATGTTACATTTCGCTGCAGAAAAATAACGACACACGATATACACGATTACTGGGTATGGGTTTTTGACGCTACAACTGGTCAGAGCTTATGAATTTTTATCATTTGGGACATTATTTTTGAAAGGGCTAACTTTGGCTCAAGAATATTGATTCACTTTTGGAGTGTAAGATTGTTCTTGGTAGATAGATGCTGCTTTCAGACTTAGGGCTACAACGGTAACCAGATAGAAGGAGACATTAGAGAGACGATGAGGATACAATATTGGGACAACGAGCAGACAATGGGGAGCCAATAATCGAGGAATAACTACATGAGGATAACTACGTGTTTTAAGATGGAAATAAGATTTAATTTAGGCGCTTTGTGGAAACTTGTGAGTGCTTTGATTAGAGAAGTGCTCTTGGCTCAGGGCTGGAGGCTGTACCATACCCTATACATCTTTTAAAAACTGATCAATACGCTTTAATGTTCAATTTTGTAAGCCATTTTGATTGCCTTTATAACACATAAATTGAGAGTCCTTTTTTACACTACATGATTTACCTATATGATTTACCCTACTTACATGGCTGTTGGCTCCCACAAACTAATCAGGATTTCTGAAAATTAAAAATTAAAAATTTATCAGAGTTGCAAAATATAGAATAAAGAAGCTGCGAAAAAAGTATTCAAAAATATATATTTTTTTAAATTTCAGTACACGTAAAAGTTATGGATGATTTCCGATTCTGTCCCCCCCTCCAAATTTTATGAATCCACGAGTCGAGTTACCTCACGACTTTTGGCTCTGCGGAACCGTAGCAATTTTAAAAGTTATGTAGAGATACATTTTAAAAAATAAAAAATTCATGCAAAACTCTGACATTTTAACTATTTTAACAAGCAGTTCGCGAGAGATGTGCACCGGATGTACGGACCCCACTCTTTTTTCTAAATCCGGAAAAGCACTTCGAAAGGACTTCTACTTCCGAAATCGAAAATTCCTTGTCGAGATAAGAGATGCTGTTATGATAGACCCCCTAGGCCGCAATTTATGTAATAATAATAATATAATAATATATTGCACTTAATGACGCGCACTTTTCCACAGCATTATCAAAGGCGCAGCTCCACAATCCAGATAAACAATACTTTACAACAGTTGATACAAATGACATTGAGAATAAGTAAATCTTCAGCAGTATTTTGAAAGTGGTGATGGAGGAGGATGAACGAATGTTGACAGGGAGGGAATTTCAGATGTGTGGGGCAGCAACCGAGAATGCTCTGTCTCCGTAGGTTTTAGTATGAGTACGAGGAACCCACAACACTGATATTGAGGATGATCGAAGACAAACATTAGCATCCGGCTGGTAGAGCACCAGTAGGTCTTAAAGATAATTTGGTGCATGGCAATAGAGACAGCGATAGGTGAGAACGGCAATCTTGAATTCAATCCGCCTTTCAATGGGGAGCAAATGAAGAGCTTTAAAATAAGGTTTTACCAGATCGAGCTTCCTAATACCAACAATCATTCGCGCAGCCGCATTTTGGACTCTATGGAGGGAGGCAAGAGAATTTTTTGGAAGACCAACAAGTAGAGTATTGCCAATGTCAAGTTGAGACGTGACAAAGGCATGGTTGGGTCAGTGCAGATCGAGAGAGAAATTTCTTGATTTTTTCTATCCTTCCTAAGTGGTAGAATGCCTTCCAAGAAATGTAGGAAATCTGAGGCTCCATGGTGAGATGAGAATCGTGGATTACCCCAAGACTTTTGTAGAAGGAAAAATAGTTGACTCTCCAACGATCAATGGCATAGAGACTGGATCAATCTTCGTTGTGCTGTCCTTTCTAATTATCTTAGCAGATGTGACCATCGTATCCGTCTTATCGTCATTGAACTAAAGACGTTAATTATTTTCGTTTAATTTTGACGTTATTTAAAAAATATACGGCGTCGTTTGTTCAAAATTCCTGGATAGATTGACCACTATTTGAGTGAGGATTACTGGAGTACAAGAAACCTGTAAACCACATTAACTAATTTTAGCACAGGCTAGGAGGGTAAAGTCTACGATCAGGCATAGGGGTGATAGAAATTGAAAAGTTATGCAAGTGGCAACCGTATGGTAGCGCGCTGAACACTAGTTTACAAATGAATTATTTTTGTCTCTTTACTACTAATCCCTTTATCTTAGTTTGTAAATAAAAACTAAAAATTCCCTTTATTGAATTAATTATTTCAGAACTTTTGTTTGTTGTAATGTTTTCTATCCGTCATTCCAAAAATATTATCGAATATTCTCTCGTTTTCCATTTTTTCCCTTTCAAAATATAAGCCATATGTAGTCATTTCATGACTCGATTTCATGAATACTAAACTTGGCCTATAAAGAATGGGAAAAGCTGGAAATCGTTTGAAATTGAAGTATTTTTGAAATGCCAGATAGAAAGCATCCAAAATTCTGAAATAAAAATTCAACAGGGAAAATTTTAATCTTAATTTACAAAGTAAGATAAACGGTTTATATTTTTTAGTTTAGTGGAGTCTATCAAGTATTTTTGGAATGCCGGATAAACAACTAATAAAGTTCTGAAATAATCAATTTAAAAAAGGGAATTTTAATTCAAGGGGAAAATTGCATATTCAAGACGGTATTATTATATAATTAAATATTCTTAGGCATATTTAATAAGATCAATTGATCTTGTTTAAATTTTCTAGGAATGTTCTAATGAAAACTTTTTGTTATTACGTAACGTAAAAATAGCGTAGAATTTACGTCAACGTGCTGTTCTGGAAAAAGCGTTAATTAACGTATTAACTGAACGGAAAAAATCCCAGCTACGTTAATTTAACGGATAACGTAAACGTTTCAAAAATCGTATAACGTAACATCACTACAGAATGGATCCTTGAGGAACACCAAAAGGCAGAAAAACAGAACGGGACGACTTTCCCTTAACACTGACTGACTGCCTTCTATTGAAGAGATACGACTCAAATCAAGCAAGAACACAACCAGTGATCTAAAATCGTGCCGTCAAACGATCAAGTAAAATAGCATGATGAATCGTATCGAAGGCGGCGCTCTGGTCCAGCAGAGTAAGGATGGCAGCTTCACCTCGATCAACAGCATTCAAGAGATTATTCAGCACCTTAAGCAAGGCAGTCTCTGTCGAATGATTCGCCCTATACGCTGATTGCACAAGGACAAGTAAACTTCCTCGCTCAAGGTAAGCAATCAGCTGACGAGCAACCACTCTTTGAATAAGCTTAGATAAGAATGACAGATTAGAGACAGGCCAAAAATTACCCAATACTTCAGGGTCAAAGCTGGATTTCTTCAACAGTGGAGTCACAAGGGCCAGCTTCATCTCATCAGGAAATACGCCAGTAGAGAGAGAGAGGTTCACCAATCTCAACAGTGAGGGGGCTAGGACCGGCAGCAGCTCTTTCAACAGAGAGGTGGGAATTGGATCACGAGGAGATGACTTAGTTGGACAAGCCAAAATTAAAGACGACAGTTCAGATAGAGTGACAGGAGAGAAAAAAGAGAACACTCCAGGTTTCAGCCTCTCCTCAGGAATCCAGTTCAGACCAAGGGCATCAACATATCCTCTTATACGTATCTCCGACCTTTTTTATGAAGAAATTGTTGAACGTTTCTACTAGTTCCTTAAGGGAATTGTGAGCAGGAAGACGAAGACTAGGCTTCTTCAGCAGAAAAGAGTCGACGATTTTAAAGAGGGATTTTTTTCCAGTGTTATCGGCGATCTTGTTGTTCAGGAAAGCTACTGAAGCAGCCGAAATCAGCTGCCTTTGATCAGAAAAGGCAGTCGCTAATAACTCTTTGTCGATCATCAGCCCAGTAGATCTCCTTCTCCTCTCGACCCTCCTCACGTTCCGCCTGGCAGTAAGGATCTCTTCCGTCATCCATGGATTGTCAGGACGAACAGTGTAGGTCTTCCTAATTGTTGGAGCATGGGCATCAATGACATCGGTAACCCCAGAGTTGTATGATGCTCCTCCCGGCAGTTAGCACCAGATCCAAAGATTGGCCAGCAATATGAGTGGGGTCGAGAACACGTTGAACAAGGTCGAATGATTCGATGAGAGAAATAAACTTGCAGCTGAATGGATTGCCAAGCTTGTCTACATGTATGTTGAAATCACCAACCACTAACAGACGACCAGGAATAGCTACCAGTAGTTCCAGGCAGCCAGCAAACTCTTCCAGAAAAAGTTCAGGCATAGATGGAGGGGGCCTATAGACAGTCATCATATTAATACAGACTGAATTAACCTTAATTGATACCGACAGATGCTGAAAAGACTCCATTTCAGCGTTAATTGAGAGTGGATTGACACGAAGAGTTGAGCGATGCATGAAAGCAACACCTCCTCCTCTCCTACCGTTTCTTGGTCTATGAATCGCCACGTAACCCCCCGGACAGACATTGTGTAGGATATCATGACCGTTGTGTTCAATCAGCCAGGTCTCAGTAATTCAAAGTAAATCAAGGTCTGAAATAGTGAGATGGTGTTGAAGTGGATCCTGGCAACTGTTGAGTGAACGAGCATTCGCAAGCCTACAATACAAATATTTCTTGGCCGCTCTCTCTCTCCTCGTCCGTCTTCCACTTCTACAGCACCGACGAGAGCAATTCAGAAGCAATTCCACAATTACGAACCACTTGCAGGGTTTCAGCAGACAGGCGAGAGAGGTTGAGTGTAGGGCGCATGACTAGATTTTGTAGACCTCCCTTGCTAGTTGAGGTCTAAACTGAAGGCCGAGGACTATAAGCTTCTCTTCAAAGCCGCAAAGGGCGGTACAAAGCCATGAAAAAATGGCTGATATTTTGGGAGGGAAAATGGAAAAAATCGACGTCTATAATTCTGATAATATCTCCGTCAATAAAATCTGGAAAAATGATTCCTTATAAAATCGTATAATGGAAGTCTGAATTCAGCTTCCTGAAATTCAGTTTTTCGAAACTTGCCCCCTTTTTTCTAAGTCCTGCAAATTAGTTAAAGGTTATTAAATAATTTAAATTAGTTACGTAAATTATATAAATAGGCTAGGGATGAGGATGACTTTCATCATGTGGTTTGGATAAAAAATATTTTGTTGACGTTTTACAAGACGGAAACCTCGTTAAGGTTTTTATCAACTCTGACTTTGGTCACATTTTCAACGTACAGTAGTAAACAAAATTATTATAAAACTTTTGTTTTCCCATAAGCTCCCATGTTAATGTTTCGCTGAATTTCGATTGAACTACTGGAGCTAGAATTTGCATTTTGAAAAATTACATTGACTTATAATGTATTTGTAAAATCAAACAAACATTGCATTGCGATTTTCCACTGAAGCTGTACGTGAAGACAAGTCTAAGGGAACATTATTGTCTTTGGTTGTTCGCTTACTGTTATATTGGTTATTATGAGGTTGTTACTGGTTTAAAAGAATTGTAATACATAATTGGAGATTAATTACTTTGTTATTTTTAATGATACAATGACCAAAAGATCATTTCCTCTTAGACGTGTCTTTGACAACATGCATGCTGTGTTTTTTTCTCCTCTGGCCGGGAGGTTGAAGGCAAAAGGGATACTGATGTGTTTACCGGACAAAATTTTACATCAACATTGATGCAACGTACGTTCGACAGGTTGCGAGAGAACCCCGACACATTTGCGAGATTGCTTTGAAAATAAATACTAGACGAATACGACAATAACCAAACTTATTTCTTAAATTGTCGAAAAATTCTCGCTTATGGTTGAAGTGCATTCGCATATTTGTGGAAATAGTCCCACAAATTTGTCGAGGTAGTGTCACCACCTGTCAAAATTTCTCAAAAAGGTGTCGATGTAAAGTTATGTCGAATCTAGTGGCGAATCTAGTGGCAAGATGTTTCTGCCACGATCGTAGTCTTTTAACTCCGTAGTCTGTGGTTCTTAACGTCAGTATCATGTTCAAAAGTCTTTCGAAAATGGAAAGACAAGTATGTAAGCACTCACAATTGATTATAATATATATTTTATGATGTTATATTGGTTGTTGAATACAAGATTTACAAATCAAAAACAATGTTATTTACTTTGAATACAGAAGGCATTCCATCTTTGCCAAGCATTCGAAAATAGTTTAAATTTACAAGTAAAGAATCACGTTTTTGACAATTTTTCGAAATATATTAGGGATTTCAAAATAATTTTTCACAATTCAAAGAGAGGAATGGAGAAAATTTGATTCTAGGGAATGCATGCAGACTGGCAGATCCATAAATATTGTCATCCAGAATTTATACTATGTTTATTCCTAACGCCTTCTTCAATTTGAAAATTTCCATGATGGCAAATATTTGAACTGTGTAGTTATTATTGGTTCATTTCACATAGAAAGTATGGAAAATATTGATTTTTGAAGCGTGCACAAAAAACACTGACATATTTCCGTACATCAAACAAAATTTGCATTGTAAAGTACAAGAAAGGAAGAAATTTGACAATTTTAGCATACCTGATCAATGCACACTTGATGCATGATGTCATTGATGGATTGATTAGAAAATACTGGTACCCTTGTTCACTGTCGTATGATCTTATATTAAGCGAGTGGGAGTTGATGTCTGATGAAACGATATAAATATCAATAAAGTGTCACATTATTGCATCATGATGCAATTTAATCAATAACATTTTGTAAATTTGAAACAATGGCTATAATGTGATTTTAAATTACAGAAATTTTCAATATAATATTATGTTTTCATTTTTAAAATAAATTTTAGGTGTCTATAGAAGGTGTCTATAGGGTTTAGCTATAAGGAGTCTAATTATGTATTTATGCCTTTATAGTATTTTATCGTATTTTTTATTTTAGAAGACCCTCTATAGATTATTTCTTTAACGATGATCAGCTGTGTTTAGCTGATTTTAGCTGACGTAAGAGATATAGAGTTGGAAAAACAAAAATAGAATACAAAAATATCAGACAAAAACATAATGTTTTCTAAATAAAAGAATATTGTTTGTAACGAATTTTTACAGACAAGTGTCCATACAGGTGTATACATAAAGTGCGAAAAAATCACTATAAAAATTAAATTTCTAAATTTGTTCACCTATATCCCATAGGTAGGGATGGCACTTCCCTACCAGGACAACATTTCTCTGATAAAAAATTTATTGGTACTGTATTGTAGATCTCTTCATGGCGTTTTGCATGGACAACCAAACACGCATTAAAGCGGGTTGAGCGGGGGGAGAATCCGCGTTACCCCCTATAAGGGAAATGATTGCCGTGACGAGATCTACTACCCTGTATCATTAAATTTTTTATCGGAAAAAAATTGTCTTGCTAGGGAAATGCCTTTATCTAAGTTACATCACAAAAACTTTGTATGATACTTTCTTAGACTTCTAACGTATTCCACAATCTACCTGAAGACGATCGACACTGTAGCCGTCCAAGAAATACGTAACCATTTCACCCTTCCCTTTCACATTAACTGTTCCCCGGCAAGTCATTGGGTAACTTTTTGGTTGTAAAATTTGGCAAACCTCTTGCGTAACCTAATTGATAACAACCGTGTTTAACGTTTAAGAATTAACTTAAGTCTTAGTTAAGTAATATAAAGCTGATTCAAAGAAACAATTTAGGTTAAATTAATTAATATTACTTGTATTTTGTCAAGAACTCCGGTTGAATCCATTCGGCTGGCAACATTCACTGCATTTCCCCAAATATCATATTGTGGCTTACGAGCACCTATGACTCCTGCTACAACAGGGCCAATATTGATTCCTATAAGGAAACGATATCTTATTGTCGGATCAATAATGGTAAAATAAAAATAGAATATTCCATAGATATAAAAATTGTAATTAATCTGAATGTAAATTATTTACTCAAATATTTCTTGCTGTAATTTAGTTACTTAAAATTTCTTTAATAATTGTTGTTAAGCCAAGATAACAATTGATAATATTACTGTTTTGTTGTATCAGATAAATGGAATAAAGCTTTTTCTTTTTTAAGCATTGAATGAAACTATTTTTAAGTCTGGACCACATTTGATTTGATTTCTTAAAAGTACGACATATAAATTTTCTTAAAAATTATTTACAAAAATCTTAGATCTAAGAATAACTTAATTTCGTGTTGATTAGTTTTTGTCTAATAAGAATAAAATTAAAATGAAATTGGAATCAAAAGGAAACCCCAAAACAATATTTTTCTCTCATGGCAAAATATATTTGACCACTGAGTGGTTCCTTCGAAATTTTGTTTTTTTTTTGCAGTTTTTTTGCAGTTTTTTCCTGTTCTGTTTTTTAGGGAAAAGGGACAATAGTATTGGAAGCCAGGACTCAGACATGGTATATAAGTTAATGGTAGGCGTAATTTCCAGAGCCGTCGACTGCGGAAATGGGACGAAAACTGGAATCTTTAACAATCAGCAACTCTGGCTCGGGTGTGTAGCTAGTGGGCTTTTAACACAGGGTCTTATAGAACTACCCTTTTAAGCTTTAAATTAAGGTGTTTTTTTTTTCATTTAAAAAAATCTTATTCGTGTGTAAAATCAATTAATTTTCAAAGCTCATGAAGTTAATTTTCAATAGAAAATGCCTGTATAATTTTAAAAAATGAAAGTGGTTCACGGATTTCTAAAATTCCTTTTCTGCTTGACTGTTCCACATTATAGAACGTGGAAAAGTCTAGCAGAAGTGGAAAGTTCAAGAATTTCAGAAAATAATGGAGAAAGAAAGAGACAGAAAGGACCATTTTTATTCTTTTGAAATTATATAAACTTTTTTTTATAGAAAATTTACTTTATGAACTCTGTAAAATAATTAATTCTACGCATGAATTCAATTTTTTAAAATTAAAAATTTTTTTTTACACCTTTATATAAAGCTTCAAAAGGGGTAGTCCCATAAGACCCCATGTTAAAGTCAGCCCACTACACACACGGCCAGAGTTGCCTGTAGCAACCCATTCCAATTTTCATCCCATTTTCGCTCTCTAATCTCTACCATTCCCTTAGATGCGCCGCTTTCCTGGAAGCTTGATGTGAGGTAAAATTTATTACAGAGGAATTGGGATCGCCTTTTCCACCGGCCTAGAAGTAGACTAATGAGTATGCCATAGAAATCTAAACGAGTAAACTTTTGCAAAATTTTCGCCGAAAGATGGCAGTACCCCAACCATGTTTAAAAATATTCCTTGGGAATACGACCTAATAAAGGGCGATGGGCCCTCAGAATTCGGTGAAATTTTTCAGTGATAAATAAAAATTTGAATAACTATTTCATCAACATTACATACCATCCTTAACATTATAAATAATACAAACTTGAAATTTTCTCAATAAAATTTTTGTTGTCTATCTTTTACGCTGCCATCGACTGGTTTAGATCGTGTGAAAATAAATAAATTCGCTTTTTTGGAATGAAATTACATCTAAGCGGTGCACATACTTTGGCACTCCGCATGCCACATCCGCCGATACAAGAAACAAGGGCAACCATATAAGCTATTTATTATAAAACCTATCAATTAAATAAAATATCTAAAATGAATGTGGGAATATAAAGAAAGCCTTCAGATAATTAAGAAGTGTAAAGACAAATATTATGTGCTGTGTGGTCTGCCAAAATCTGCGTGTCTGTCAGGCATGTAATAAGTAGGGAAATTAAAATTTTTGGAAAATTTGTGATGACGTGATAAGTAGTGGTGGGCTAGAACATATATTCTTATTATATTATCGAACATACAATCTTAGCCCGTATTACGGTAAAGATTGATAGTATTATTTATATTATTGGTCAATTTTTATAATTTGGTTCACGTTGTCTTGTTCTGTTAGTTTTTAAAAATTGATTTCTATTTTATTTGAGGATTATAAAAAAGCAACGAAATTTAATCTTTTTCAAGCGAATAATTCTTTTTAGTTAAGTAACGACTCAAATTATTTTTTCTCATACTTCGCATGACGTAAACCCTAAAAATCCCTGATAAGACGTGGAAGTTTGACGTTTAGGAAGTGTTACTCGTTTTATACTACTCATTTTATGTTACAAAACCGGGAGATCTGGAGATCTGCCAACTACGCAGACAGTTTAATTTGTTTCTTAACATGGGTAAAGCGTGTGCAGAGTGGTATGAAATTGGGGGTTTTCTGATTTTTCAAAATGAGCCTTGGTGTAATTAAGGGTTTTTCTAAGGACTACAATGATTGTAATGTACAAGGTATAAAATTGACAGTTAGCCTAACTCAGAGAAGGAGAGAGGGCCGAACACCAGCTACAAACACATCGGTGGGCTTTCGGCGTTGCCATTTGACTTAACATTATTAGGAGTAGGAGCCGCATAGCCTTAATGGGAAATGTTTTCTATAAATACAAATATGAAAAGGTATCATATATTTACAGAAAGTCATTATTTCGTATGTTCATTATCATTATCATTCATTCAGTATTTTTGCCTTTAGGTGGGATATAAGGCTGGCAATTACTAGGGCTAAAAACAAAAATATGGAAATTTTGTAATTGCCAATATAGAAGATAAAGACAAAAATGTCAAAAAATGTAAAGTTTTTTTAAAATTTCAATCGATGATAACTCGTTCCAGAAGCAGAATAATTAAAAACGGAAAACATTTTTTGGAGATGTGGACTACAACATCGTTTCCATGCAATTGATTTTTTACGAGTGAAAAATTTAGGTGAAAACGAATTGACAAAATCGAAAAAAAAACACTTCATATTTGGTTGATCGAAAATCCATTCTAGTGTAGACTGGAAATGGAGAATTTAATTTAATTCAGATACAGGAATTTTTCGCAAAAACGATTAGTAAAATTAGCAATCGAATAGCTTTTATAGTTTAGTAGATATTTACAAAAATTAAGTACATCCAACCCAATCCCCGAAAACAGTCTGATTGAGTGACGGACGACATGTTAAAAACTAGTAAACTGAAAAAACAAGTAGATAAATGTGTCTATGTTACAGTAGAAATGGTATAGGGGCTCTAAAAAAGTATAAAAGGAGCCAAGCAAAATCTATTACAGTTGAAGCAAACCAGTCGCGCCGGTTCTGACCTCATTTTAAGACGAAAGTCCCCTACAGGCAAATAGTGACAAAATGCTTGTTTAATGTTTTGAAAGTTAATTTATTCGTTTTTTTTTGTTGCAGGAAACTCTAGCACCAAAAAATTTCATTGCTTTTTTCTTCCTACCATGGAAATACAAATTTTCATTTTTCGGCGACATTTAATCTGATTTAAAAAAATGTCTTGGTTCAAATTTGAATAAAAAATACGTTGTAAGTGACAATGTAGTAAACTTTTCTCCACCGAACACAACTATAGCACATAAAATACTGCTTCTTTGTACGTAACAATTTTATTATTACTAGGCTATTACCGACCATTGTTTCACCAAACATTTTTTACTTAGGATGTCCATACGGTAACCTCACAAGTCGTTTGATTCGGTTAAAGAGAAGATATATTGCTTAAACTGAAGAAAAAACAATAAAAAACTCGTCAATATTCAGTTTTACTCCTATAAGCCTCTTTCAAAACTTCATGTTATGGCGTCTTATTTATGGTATACCACTATCATCCTATTGTATCATTAACTGAGTTTGAAATATTTATTTTTTTAAATTTTGGGAAACGAGGCTTGTACAGTATAGCTATTAACCAACGTGTACCGTCTCGTTGTACCGAATGCGTGAAAAGTTAGAATATCATTAATAGCATTAATAATTCTCCCCAAATTAATTTGAAAAACCAACAAAATTTTATAAATTGATCAATAAGAAAAATATTTAAAATTACCTATTCGGATTTTGAAATTATTGAACGAATGTTCATTGACGTAATCTAGTTGTTCTCTCAAACGTAAAGCGTAATCCGCCATAGCAGTTACGTGATTGAAGTTTTTCATGTCACAAGTTGCTTTTGTGAGACCTATAATAACGATGAAACGAACCCATGAAGGTTAACACAACAATATTTTTGAAAGGTTCACAAAAACACATTAAAAAATCTTTTCTATAATTTTTCAGTAAACCAGTTAATATCTTATAGAAAAAAAAAACAGAATCATACCAGAAGCAGCCATGTAAGTGGAACCTGTTGATTTTATTTTTTCAATGTATTTAAATTGCTCTTCACTCAAAATCTCATCGAAATCAGCAATGATTTCGTTTAGAAGGCGAAGGCATTCTACACCTTCGTTATTTGACTCTAATTCAACATAAAACTCAGGGAAATTGGGGATTGAGGCAAACATAATGCAAACACTTTCACATTGTTCATGATAAAGCTCCTATAGAAAACCATAAACTGTTTATTAAATTATTTTTGAAAGTTATTGAAATATTACGTCATTATGTTTGTCCATAGACATGAAATGTTCCGCAACATGAACGGGAAGAATATTAGCAAGGAGTTTACGGTTGTAGGCCTGTAAATGTTCCATTTCTTCTTTTTCTTCTGTAATGAAATTTTTTAAAGATTACATGAACATTATCAGTAGGGTCATTCCAAGCGCATTCAACAAATCCTATCCACTGCGACCTCTCTGATTCTGTTTAAATTTGGTGTGTATGTTAAAGAGCACCATCCGATATGATCGTTTAAAGGGTTTTCAAATATTAATTGGGGAAAAATTTATAGAATTTTGGAAAATCGATTTTTTCAGTTTCCATTAACATTTTGAATTTTGCGCGTTTCGCCTTGTTGTTAATTAGGGGGGTTCATTATAGTTTTCATTATTTTTTTAACGTGTTTTTATTGAAATAAGGAATGTACATAAAGTTGATTTTTAAAAAATGCAACAAACATTTATTTAAATTACAATTTATTAATATTTATTATCTGGGGATGTGTTGAAAAAAAATGTTTTTCAGAAGTTTGCTTCTGCAATAAAATATTGTTTTCTTCACCATAAAATAGGTAGCATCCCCCCCAAAGAGCATAAATATTAATAAATTGTAAACAAAATAAATGTTCGTTTCACTTTACAAAAAATAAACTTTATGTACATTCCTTAATGCAATGCAAATCCTTAATAATTAAGTTAATGGCAACTGAAAAAAAAAGATTTTTTGAAAATTTACAACATTTTCCCTAATAAATATTTCAAAAATCCTTGAGTGACCATATCGGATGGAGCTCTTTAACATACACACCAAATTTAAACAACATCAGAGAGATCGGGGCGGATCGAATTTGTTTAATGCCATAGGAATGACCCAGTACCAGTTGCTTGCAGCTTCCATAAAAAATCCAATCGTGAAGTTGCCTCAATTTGTTGTCCATGGATAACAAAAGCAGCCACAAATGCAGCTAATATTAAAGCCGTTAACATTCCCAAAGAAATGACTGCATCTGGAGGTTCCCTTTTGTTAAGATAAAATGATCAAAAACTGGGTAGTTTTTTGTACATTTTGGAAATTGAATATATAATTTATATTTTTCATTATAAAAGTACTATTAAAGAATATTCCATTGCTATTTTTCCCAAGCTCTCATGTCTTTTACTTTTGTGTCATTATTACCAGCACTGAAAATGTTTGAAATTTACATTGATACGTGTGGGGAGACCATTGTCTAAAGAGGCTTCAGATTTCTGCAAACAGTTTCTATGTTACAGAAGAAATCCAAATGACCTGTATATCGAAGGGAAACTTTCACCATTCTTTACTGTAAAAACACTGATTAATTTAGTTTTTATAATTATTTATCCCTGATGGTATACATATATACATGGTTGGACACGATCAGGTTTTTTTCATTTTACGCTCCCGATCCCGATCTTTAAAAAAAAAAATTTTCCCGATCCGATTATCGATCAAATCTTAGACCAAAATTACGATCAAATCCCGATCATCGATCCGATCAAAAAAAACGCCATCTACCGAAAAAAAAGCATTTTTTGCAAGTGATAAGTTTTATTCCTCTTTGTGAAAATGAACAGCATATCAAAGTTTACTACATATTTTTACTCATTTTAAGAAAAACAAACTGCCCAACATGGTTGGTGGCAACGGAATGGTATCAGCAGGTGTTTGACCACTAATCAATACCGAGTATAACATTTAAGTAACAAATTTGTCAATAAGTTGACTAGCTTATAAAACTTACATTACTGTTGAGTCTACCTCAATCGAAGAACTTCCTGATAGAGATGGACTATTCAAATTGGATTTATTAGGCACAGAAGTTGTTGATGGTGGTATAAAAAGATCATCATCCATGGTGGCTTACTTTTGACAAGAATAAATTTGACGTGACAAGTCTTGAATAAACAACGAACTGACAATTGTCTTTGACAGAAGCCGACGATACGAGAAATTACCCAACAATAGTAAATTAGCGCGAACACTACGGTAATAAGAAACCTTTTCGCACCCATGAAACAATTTTTCGAAATACAGAATTTGATGTATTTCCTACGCAAAAGATGGCGCAAATTGAGCGGAAATCAGAGCGGACAATAAATCGTATCGATCCGATCAACGATCAAATCACAAAATATTATTTCGATCAAATCAGCGCTCATTGATCGTTGATCGATCGGGTGATCGGATCGGAAAACGAGCGCGATCTGTCCAACCCTGCATATATATTCAAAGTTCCTTAAAGAATGTATATGGTAGGTGGTAGGGTAAAAGGGTAGAAATCAGAGGGTTTATTGTGTTGAAAATTGTCCAATATATTATTCGATATACGTTTCTTATCCCTGATTGACTAATCATCACCAAATTTTGAAGGAAATTCTATCAAAATTTATCGGAGTGCACCGTCGTATTTTCAGTTCATTTTTATAAACCGTTACTCGAAATCTGCAGCCAGTTTTTAAGTAAACATAACGGAAACATGAGAATTTGGTGTGGGAATGAGTATTCTCCAATTTGGCTATTGAAAGGGTTTTTTAAGAGTAACAGAGGCCAGTCGAACTCCGAACATAACAGGAATTTTGGTAAACTTGTGCGCTAGTTTGGTTGTGTAATAGGTGCGCTTATAGGTTTCTTTCCGTTAAGTTAAGCTAGGTTAGAATATATTTTAATAATTCATACATTATGCGAAATTAAGAATCTTTCATTATCTCCCTACTCAGAAATGTTGGTGCATAAATATTCAATTCATATGGTTTCCTTCTGCCAGTCATTTTTTTAATTTAGTCTCTCTTCCCGTGATTAAACAGTTTGAATATAACCTGATCCTATAACCTTATCTGCACATTTTCTTTCTGCCAGCAATTTTTTAAATTTTATATAACTCTCCCTACGATAAAACTGACCTATGAATAAATTTGCCTGCCCGTATCTGCCCTCAAGGTTTTATAAAATTGAATTAAGTGTGTTAAGTTTTTCTGTCCGTTATATTATTCTGCCCGTCAGTTTTGTGACTAAATATTGCGTTGAGTTGGTCTAGGACCATTTAAGAACGGTTATTAGTCGTCCTATTGTTTTTCAGACATTAAAAAAAAATTTTTTTTGTGGCTCAAGAAGTCAAGATGGAGAAAATCCTGCCAATATTTTGGTTTGGTTTTGTGGTCTGATGGGTTTTTCCAATGTTTGGTTTTAAATAATCTCTCTGCCTGTGATCAAATAGCTGGAATGAATATAACCAATTACCCATTCTTGATCTACCCGTAATAATGTTTTTCCCATCAGTTACTCTTTTTAAAAAAATAATTTGACTGGCCACCTGCCTGCCAAAAGCACGATTTTTAATTTTGCTTGGCGGCTGCCCATTAAAATCCAAATTCAAAAATTTGCCAACCGCCTTCTCTCTAAAAGCGCGATTGAAATTTTTAGTGGACGACTGCATTTATTAAAATCATAATTCTTATATTTTTCAGCCGCCTTCTCAACAAAAAGGCTATTTGAATATTTTTTGGCCAGTCCCTTAAAACAAAAATTCACAAATTTACCAGCCGTTTGCCCGGCAAAAACGCTAGTTGAATTTTTCTGGACAGTCACTTAAAATCAAATTCAAAAATTTTCCAGCCGCCTTCTCTAAAAAGCAATATTTAAATTTTGGCCGGACGACTGTCCGTTAAAAGCAATATTCAAAAATTTGACAGCCGTCAGCCCGCAAAATGGGCGATTTGAATTTTTGCTGAACGACTGCCAGTTAAAATCCAAATTCAAAAATTTGCCAGCCACTTTCTCTCCAAAATCACGATTTGAAATTTCTCTGGACGACTGCTCGTTATAATCACAATTTGAAATCGCCAAATTCAAGATTTGAAATTTCTCTGGACGACTGCTCGTTAAAATCACAATTTGAAATCGCCAAATTCAAGATTTGAAATTTTGTTGGAATTCTCAAAATTTCTTGACGAAATACAAACTAATTTGTTGGTGGTACCGTTCCCAAACCCCCTGTAAAATTTCTTAAGAAAATGGACAAATTAAATCTTCTAGTTTTTTTACTGGAATATGGACAAACAAACTGATTATGACAAAGAGTGATAATTTCAATCAAATGAGGTTTTTTTCATTTTCTATATTGTATTATTGTTTCATTCTCTCATTCCCTAAACTGACTCGCCTAGACTTTTTTACTATCAAGTTATAAGGGTAACACACGCTTAACGACATTTTAAGCGTCCATTGGAATTTAACAATTTTTAAAGCTTCGTTTACTTCATAAACAATAATGAAAGATAGAAAGGGATAGAAAATAGGACCTTTTTCGCAAAATCCGTGTATCCTTCATTAATTTTTGTTCTAAAATATGTAGAATTATTTGAGGAAGCTTCAGTTAAAACCCTGCTCAAAAATTATATGCGTGCAATCTAACCCAAACTTATTTTCTTTAAAATTTTTCTCATAATTGATTAAAAATACAGAAAATACGTAGTTAACTGCACTTTCTCCGAGTTCCGTGTTTAACACGGTGCTTAAACGGAAATCATTTTCATTTATCCAGCCAAAAACTATTGGGGGTGGCCTATAAGATTTTGAATTTCTAAATTTAAGATAAAAAATTTTAAAAAAAATATTGAGTAGGATATATTAGAAGACATTCTATTCAATTAGAAATATTGGTTTATATATTGCCATTTTCTAAGATTACCAAATTTTGTGGCCGCATAAAGTTGTCGTATTGATCTCACCCGATGCAGTTAAAAGCGCCACTTGGTGCTTAAAATGAAACCAATATTTTTAGTTGAACGAAATGTCCCTGCTCAATGTGATTGAGTATGTACATAATCCCTGCGCCATATTTTTTTAAAATTATTTTTATGTATATTAATTGTAGCAAAAAAAGGGCATTTTGTTCCAACTTCATGTACACTGAATTTGTTTTCTATATGTGCTAAGTAGAATGGAACGAAATAATAAACAACAACAATAACGAAATAATTAATAACGACAATAATTTTTTAGAAAATATTACATTATTATTTTTACTTTATAAATTACAAAAATTATAGGAAAAGGGACAATAGTTTGGCATAATATATAGGCGGTTTGGTGATTTCCCCGTAAGCGCCGTGTTAAACATGGAACTTGGAAGTGCAGAAAGTTACGTATTTTCTGTATAAATTATCCATTGTGTAATAGATTTTAATGAAAATAAGTTTAAGTATAGATTACACGTAGATTATTAAAGCTCGTGAAATACAATTGTAATTTTAGTAATCTTAAATGAAAGTGGTTTCCCCGTAAGCGCCGTGTTAAACACGGAACTCGAAAAAAGTGCAGAAAACTACGCATTTTCTATATTTTTCAACCAATAGGAGAGACCGGGGCTGAATGGAACAGTTCATGTCTGCCGTATTTCTGTTGATTTCAGAAAAAATTTATACATTTTAATTTTTTTTTTTCTGTATTATTAGGCTTCATCTTGGCTACCCACTGATTTTTGTTTGTTTGTAAAGATTAAAAAATAAACGAGATATGAAAGAAAATCTAACTAAGCTTTTTTCCACTCGACCTTGACTCGGCCAAAAAAAAAGAAGGGGTGAAATGGAACAGACCCCAGGGTAAAATGGAACGACATTTATCTCAGCACCGAATGAATAAAATCTATTTAAATAACTGTAGTAAAATAGGAAATTTCTTTATTTTCAAGAATATGACCATGTTTGCGTAAAACAAGTTAATTACTCTTGAGTAATTATAGTTTGTAGTGGGACTATTTTTTCTTCAATTTTTTTTACTGAATTCTGGTTATTCTCACTAAGCTCCTCCTATTGACGCTACAACGTGTTCCATTTCACCCCCCCCCCCCCCCCCCCCAAAAAAAAAAAAAAAAAAATTGTTTCATTTCATCCCGCAAAAGGTTGTTTCATTAAAATAGCTTTTTCTCGGTGTACAAGTGAGCAATCTTTTTTTAAAACGCCATAAAATCGAAAAAAGAAAAATCTTTTAAATGGCTATCTTACTTTAATTTTTGTTGAAAAACCCTGCGTTCAAACATTTGCTACCTGAAAAGGGTCGAAAAGGTTCAAGAGCCCACCCCAAGGGAATGGACCCTTTTTTGACCCTTTTTCAGGTACAAAATGTCACATGACTTCGTGGACCAATCATCGCATGCGCATCGACATATTGACTCCTCCTTTTTTCCTTAATGCTTTATTAGTATAAGATTTATAAGATGGAGATTTTATTTCATTTGGGAACTCGTTATCTAGTTGGTTGTCAAATCCTAGTTCGTGAAAATCATGTCACTTTTATTTGCATGACCTCGTTTCTGTCAACAAAATCAGTTGCTAGAATGAATGATATCATTTAATCTCCTGACCATTTGAACGTTAACCCTATTATTCTTAATAAAATCGAGAATAAAATAATTTTTTACCAAAACAAGTACACTATATCATTTGTTTGACAGATGAACTTATGTAAAAATATTCTGTATAAGTTGATAATATGTTATCTTACAAAGCGAACGAAATGCTTTATTTCGTTAGCCATGTGAATAAGACGAGGGGTTGGCAACTCCCCAGAATCTTCGTACACTTTTGGCAAGAATCCCGTAGAATTCCAATTATTTTGTTCTTTAAAATATTAATTTTGTAATTCAAACCCCAAGAAACTAACTTAGATCCCCCAGAATCCTCAGAATCAGCGTTAAAATTTACATAGAACCCCTTATACCCTTAGAAAACCCACAAAAGCCGGTAGAATCTTCAGAATCTTCGTACACCCAAACTTTGAGTTGCCAACCCCTCGGAATAAGAAAAAAAATTATGTCATGGCAAACTTAGACAATTTTAAATTTTCAATGTGATGAAATACAGGATTTGCCTTAACTTTTGACAACCGTGATTAACAGTCATGTGACATGGGGTTTGTTAAGTGACTACGCCAAAGCTTAGTTTGGGGAATTTTCCAGGTTGCCAAATTTTTTCATATAGAGTTTTATTTAAACAACAAATCATCATCAGAGCTCCCCCCCCCCCCAAGGATTTCTTTTTAGTTTTCGTGTAATCTTTTGACCAAATGAAATACAAATTAACCTAATTTAGTTTTTTCGTAATGTAGGTTATTATTTCAAAGAAATTTTACGAAATGTGACCAAACACAATATTTATTTTGATATTATTATCTAGATGGCTGAATCTTATTGATTTTTACCTTAGTCCTAGTTAAAATGGGAACTTTTAACTATAGAATGCTTACCTCATCAACATCAGAAGAATATCTTGTGAGGAGAAAACTCCCGAGTGACTTCCAAATACAAAGTAGAGGTAAACTGAACTCATTGTTATCAGCAATGCCAAACGAAGCAAACTGGTCATAGGTTGGAATACTGAACTGGAAATCATTGACAGCAGGACGCAAAGTGTGACATACTGAATGTTATGAAAACATTAATAAAATGGTTTTAAAACCTTTTGAAATCTTTATAAACCTTCGTGTCTAAAATATTTATATGAATCCTTACCTGAGGAAAAGGTGAAGTACATTCTTCTTTTGATGTTCCATTTCTGTTTTCGGGAAAAGATGAATTGGCGATAACCGACGAATCTTTGGGTTTTTCATAGTTTAGTACTGCGGAGCTGTTAAATTGAATCCATTGAAGCAAGCAAGTTGGCAGTTGTTCTTCAGTAAGTGGTACCTTTAATCGAAGAATATATGCGAGGAAATTAATTGTACGGTAACGACGGCATTTATATATAATGTAACGTGGTAGGAGGGGGGGAGGTTGAAAGCCATGTTACGGATTGTGGCAAGGGAAAACGTAAGTAAGTAGACGTAGTATTTTTTATGGTGTCATCTATTAGAAAGATAAACCACAACAAAATTCGAGAATAATTCTTGTGACCCAATTCTGTAGACACTATTTGTCTTTATATCCATTGAAACAGTTTAGAAATGGATTACAGTAAAATTTATACAAAATGGTATAAATCCTGTGTTAATGCGTATCTAAACAAAATTAAATCAAAATGTCTGAATTAAACGAGCTTCGATGAAATTAAAAAAGGTTCGAAATTTCACCACGAAATTGTCTGAGTTTTAAAATGAACTGAAGTCCAACAAAAGCCAAAGAGAAAAAAGAGGCGGAAAAAAAGTTCAGAATAGACGAAAGAAAGAAACTGGAAGAAGAATGCGAAACAAATCCTGAAATAAATGAAAACTAAAACAAGTAGAGCTCGATTTGAAGAAGATCGGACTTCTGGGTTGAAATATTTTGAAATGTTGTCATCGCTCTTGATGAATCGGCTTCTCAAAAAAAGAGACAATCTTAACTATACAGAAGCATCATGACACTAGATGAGTTGACATTTTGTAGATGAGTTTGACATCAAGTTACAACAGATGAATTTAAAATAAGCCTTAGTGGCTGCTAAGCTTGCTCCAAAAAAGTAACAACACTCACGGGGGAAAAAGCAGTTTCAACTGTTCCTGTAAACTTGATCAGATAAAAAAATGACCACCGTTTTAAAAATCCCGATAGAAAGTTTTGTACTGTCACTATCAAAAGACTAGAAAGGGTTGCCTTTGGGCCCCTTTGAAGCCTGCTTTTTTATTTTGGATGATAAAGCGAGGCTTCTTATCGGAATAACTACAAAAAACAAACAGACCCCAATTTTATTGCACATGAAATATCTGGTTCGTCTTTTTTATCACGTCTGGGTATTAGCAGTACGCCACAAATTCGTTCCTTCTCTAGTTTCCGCTAAATAAATTGTGTCCCATGGTAAACCGGGTGTCGTGGGCTATTCTGACCAACTTGCATAACCATTACATCCGGGAAACATCCACCGTCGACTTGCTTGTTTTTTTTTATGTCATCTGCCTTTTTACGAAATCTGGACCTGAAAATTCAGTGAACCAGTTTAACCTTCGATAATTGTCTTGTTTTAGACTCACTTGGTCACATTGTTTGTCACTATAAATGCCCAGAACGAAGCGCATGTTTTTGAGTCTAACGCAATATATCTCCGCTAGTATAGAGAGCTGCCTGGATTGATTTTACCACATGAGACCTTGACGCAGCCACGCCTTGACCCTTGACGCAGCCAGAAGATCTATTGACGACGACTTAGAAATAAAAAATTTTGATTTTGCCGGGCAAGTTCTCTCTGATATTTGGCCGTAATTTAAATTAAAGGTTTCCCGTGACGTGGTGAAATAAATTGATCTCGTTAATTGTGAACTGGAACGTTAGTTCCTACGAGGAAAAACTAAATTTTCGCTGGGAAAAAGACATCAAACCAAATTGAAAAGTTCGCGTCCTGTAACAGCATTGAAATCAGTTGGCCAAACCATACATTTTTTATCGAGTTAGATTAAGGGGGTAATTGACCCTGTTACGTATTAATTTAAAGGGTTCGGTCAGTAGTTTTGTGACAGTTTTTACAATGGGGAAAGAAACGGAGAAAAAAAACACAAAAATTGTGTTATATTATAATATACGAACACCGGCAATAAACTACGATAATCCAATTCATTTCACACTTTCTCTCAATCATTACTTACCAGTGGTGCACATGCAACAGCATACAGAATAAGAACTACCCAAGCTGAGAGCAGCTGTGTTAAACGACGGCTCGCAGCTATACGACGAGAAAACATCATTAGTTCTTCTGGCAGGAACTAGAAAAGTAAAATCATTTATAAAGTATAAAATTAGGTAAGAGGAAATTGAAATGATTTCATCTGCAATGTAAACTTGCGCTGCATTTATCAGCAACTGCAACGAGGACAATCAATAACAATACTCCTCCACATATTGCGCCAGTATATAACACCACGTTTGATCTGAAAAGATTACGATTTATAATAAATAGTTATTGCATTTTTCAATTGTATTTAGTTCATTACTGTGGGATGACGATATATTGAACAACAAGAATGGAAAGCAGAATGAAAAAGGAACAAACGAAGTAGGCTTCCATCATTCTGTCGCGCTCTTTAGAATACTAAAAACAAATACAATTATTCTTTACATTTTATTATAATCTATATAGGAGAGAAGGTGTTATTTGAAAAAGATGAAACCCCACTTTCGCGTGATAGAAAAATTCTAAATCACCTAAAAGCTGATCCCTATAGCTAACTAAAAACTAAAATCCATCCCTTTCCAATGAACACTCATTTAATGAGATTGCTGAGAAAATCAACTTTTTTTGTAAGGTTCTCTCGCGCATTCCGGTAATTTACGTATCCACTCTATTTTATTGTTGCATGGTTAATTTGAAGTATTCATTTTATGAAGAAAACAAATTCAAATTCATTTGTTCCTTCCTTCTTTCTTATAATAGTCAACTTCAAAAATTGCCTAAATAGTGTAAAAAGCTTGAAGATTAATTTGCAAGTACGTTTTCCCCGGCGGATTTCGTTTAATTAATAACCGAAGGTTTCAAGGTCTTTAATCCAGCCCAACTTGCAATAGGTTCCTCCTAAATCAGTCGACCCAAGAACCTTTATTGGGATTTTTCAACCAATAGGAACCGATAAAAGGAAAAATGGTTCACACATCTTTGTCCGCGTTGCTAAGAGTAACTAGGTATTAGATTCCCTTCGGGAAGGTTCTTAACACTAAACTTTATACATTAATTAATTTTACATACTCAACTTTCACTAACCTTAAATCCCGAAGGTTCCCAAGGGACTTTTTATTTCAAAGATTTAATTTTTGGCACTTTTTAAAAGCAATTTGTTATGCTTTGACGAAGAAAGGGTGTTACATTGGTTGAGCAAAACTTCAGTATTCCAATTACAAAAAGTGTTTTTTATTTAGATTTTGTGACGCCCTTCGCAAGAAATATTTTTAACTGGATCCGTTCTGAGTTTTTACGATTTTTAAAGATTTTAAAACGTCATACGTTTATCAATTAACTTTTTGTTAAATTTCAAAATAATTGTGAAAAACTATTTTTACACTCTCGTTTCTTTTGGGTACTCGAAGTTCACTTAACATTACATTATGTCAAAAGTATTAGAAACCACTTTACTTTGTTCTGATTTGAATATGTAAGTCGGATCATTGTTACAAAGATCTTACTTCTCCACAAAAGAATTTACATTAACTTTTTAGTTAAGCTATCAACAACCAAAATTCTTATTTATTTATAACATGCCTGTCTTGTCATTAACACTAACTATATAATTATGTTTAACCATTTGAGGGAACCTTTTAAAAGCTGGAGTACAAGCGAAGCTCGTACTCGAATATAGTACCGAATGGCTTCGGTGTGTAAAGATAAAATGCTCGGTATTGATAAAATATCATTTGAATCTCTTATCACCATTTCATGCATACTCTACTTTAAGTTCCAATTCCTGTAAAAAAAGAGTTTATTTCACGTTATTTTAGAATTTAATTTAGCCAGTGCCAGATGGTTCATAGTCAAGAAGCCACTTTACGAAGAAGCCAGTACCAAGAAGCCAGAGTGGCTTCTTAGTGCTGGCTTCAGGACTAGTCCACTAATGGGTAGTGGCTTCGTGGTCATCTGACTCTTGCTTCTTGGTAAAAAAGCATCCAAGAAGCCACACTGCGTCTTTGTTGAATTGATATTTTAAAAATGTTAATTATATTTGTATCCGAGACAGCTTCGTTCCGTCTTTTAGTCGTCTTTTCTCCCAGTAATTGGGACCGCTAGTACCGTTTTAAAGACAACGGTTTCTTGGCTGAAAACTGACCCAAACAAGGGAATCTGTCCATTTTTTTTTTGGGGGGGGGGGGGTTTATATGCGGCTAAAGTCCAATTCTATGCCTTTGCGTAATATGCTTAAAAAACTCAAAATGCTACACTCTTTTAACTCAAAATATTACAGTGTTTATAAAATAGACTAAGCAATTAAATAAATTATAATGAAATTATATATAGAGAATATATCTATCGGACTTTATCATAAGAAAATCCCTATAGAAAAAAGTTTTGAATTCTCTTTTTAACCAGTTAAATACTCAGTGTGGCCCGAAAAAAAAAAGGATAGCTGATTTTTTTATTACATTATTAGATGCCACTGGCTTCTTTGATGATCTAACAGTGGCTTCTTGGTACTGGCTTCTTGGGAAAGTGGCTTCTTGACCATCTACCTGCCAGATTAGCCAATGGGAAACTGTGGGCAAATGCCCAGGACCCGCGCTTTCAGGGGCCCGCCAAGCCTCGTTAAAAGATTACAAAGTTTTTTAAGCCCAAAATCTTTAGAGAAATTGAAAAAGCTTCGATTTTGCCCAAGGCCCACGAAACAACAATCTGGTGCTGCATTTAGCGCGTGGTGTCAGTAAGAATCAGAACTGGCTGGGAAGAAACCAGTTTGAATGCAAATGAAACAGTCCGAAAACGTAGTGGCAAAAAAAGGGATTCAAATCTACCAAGGCTAAGGGGCTACTACCAAAGAAAATAGGATATAAAAGGCTAAAGAATAAAACCTTTGCATATAAGAACGAATTAGGCTAAAACCTCAGGGTAAAAAAGCTATTGAATTCATAATTTTTCCAGATTGACCTTTTTCGCTTTTGTTCCTTAGCCTAAAAACTGGTCGTTAACTACTTTGTAAAATGATACCTTAGCTTCAGTTTCTGGCTTCCGGAAGGTTAGTAACCAACGCCGACAATGTTCTGCACGAAGCCGGTCAATACTTCTTGCATCAATTGCTCGCGCTAAATAGTCATTTACTTCTACTTCTGGGTCTTTCTTTTCCTGGTTATCGCCAAAACCTAGTCTAATAATTAATAATGTAAATGTTTTTGGTTATATTAGATAATAATAATGTATTATAATAATGTATTATGTTGTTAAATCTTCTATTGCTTGAAACAATGTTAAAATATTTTTCCGATATATTATTGCCTTCAAGGGGTCCGCAACTCAAATTTTCTTTAAAAAGTAAACTCATTTTTTTTACTTTCCGCCCCTTTTTTCACATATTTTTTTTATTTTTATTTTTTTCCTTTGTTTCTTTTTCTTCACTTTTTTTTACTTTATTTTCCCTTTTTTTCTAATTTTCCTTCATTTATTGTTACTTTCTCTCATTTTTTTTCTTTTTTCTCATTTCTTTATTTTTACATCGCCTACGGGAAAGCCTTTGGCAGTCGATGACAGACATTGATTAAATCACATAGTTCGTGCTGGGGTTTCTTCTATGACTAAATTAGCGAATAAACCGAACCATTAGATATCGCTTATTTCTAAACGAATAAACCCCGGAATAAACTGATTTTATACTATATCGCTAATAAAATTAATAGCAAATTCATTAATTCAATGGCTAACTGACAACATTTAATAACAGTTGCAGTGGCAAATAATTTTTATTAGCGAATGCCATCGCTAATAAGAAGACTTATTCTTGAACAAATTTTCTCACTAAGAAGACTTATTTTTAAAAATTTATCTTATATGCCACCTTAGATAGCGATTGCAATCGCTATTAGACTGGGCCTATATATAATTATATCCCATTTATATATTAGCGACTGCAGTCGCTATTAGTCGGGGTATATATGCCATCTCTATTAGCGAATGCATGAAATCCCAAAAAATTTCAGAATTATTTTTTTTGTAGAAAAACCAGAAGAATACGAATTTTTGTTTAAAATAAAAGGTAAGTACTGGTCCAGGTGAATGTTATCTGTACAATAATGCGTATTTCCATGGATATATCTACACTGCTTAAGAGACTGGAACCATGGTGCCTGGTGTTACCAGACGAAGTTCATAGCCACTTCACTGTAAACGTCTTACAACTGCAGATTAAGTTTAAAGGCATATCGATGAAGAGTATTAGCCATTGCAATGGCTAATAGAGATGGTATATATAGGCAGTTAGGCACAGTCTAATAGCGATTGCAATCGCTATCTAAGGTGGGATATAAGATCAAATTTTCAAGAATAAATCTTCTTATTAGAGATGGCATTCGCTAGTAAAAATTATTTGCCAGTGATGCAACAGCTATTAAATTTTGTCAGTTAGCCATTGAATTAATAAATTCGCTATTAATTTTATTAGCGATATAATATAACATCGGTTTATTCGCTAATAATTTAGTTTATAGAGGTGGCCCAATGTTTACTATTGTGTAATGCATTGTCTGCTAGGATTCACTGGAAAAATAAAAGTAAATTTCCTTTTTTTCCTTTTTTTCTCTTTTTTCCTTATTTTTCATCATTTTTCATCATTTTTTTTCCCCATTTCTTTCATTTTCTTACACTAATCCTCCCTTTCTTATTTTTTTTCTTTTTTTCCCCATTACTTCTCTTTGTCTCCTTTCTTTGCGCACCCACCTTTTTTTTGCGCAATTTTTTGTGGTAAATTTGAGTTGCGGACCCCTTGATTGCCTTATTCTAATAAAAGATTCTTAAGTGTGTAATTCAGGATATCTATGGCTGGTATTTAAAAAATGTGCATATTATTGAACTGAGTTGCACCAGTCACAAATCAGAAATAAAAAATTATAGATTTTCAACTTTTTCCTAATTGATGTAAACCGAAAGGAGAAATATTCGCAAATGAAATTTTAAAAGTTTTATTTGTTTCATATTTTTGCTGTATTTGTAATTAAGTATTTTTTCAATCTAAAATGAAAAAATGGAATAAAACTCTTACGTATTCTTCTTCGTGTTACTTAAAATGAATATCACAATATATTCTCTCTCAAAATGTTGTCGTAGAAAGGCGAAAATCTCGCTTTTACACGAAAATCGTATCCGTTAACTTACACAATGTGGTTTGCCGATTTTTGTCGTGTAAATTCGTTTTTTTATCAATGAAAATACCTTATATATTTATCTTAGAGAATGAACGCTATTCAAGGGCAAAGTAAAGGTTTTCTTAGTGATAGTGGAGGAAACACCTTAAGCTTCAAGTTATTTCCTACATTAGAAATTCACCACCCCAAAAAATTTGACATATCTTTTTTTCATTTTACTTTGGTTTTTGATAAACAACAAACTGTAAAGCATAATAAATTAACATCTATTAACGCTAACAACTGGAGAGTAGACACTGACAATTTTGCAGGATTTAAGAATTCTAGCATGAAAATTTAACTTAATTTTGCTTAATTTTGTAACTAAGAATGGGGACTTTCTCTAAATTTTTCATGACTCACTGCTTTATACTCTTAAGGGCAATATGGTGGTTTGCTAAGCCGAGTGGAGCAGAGGGGGGGAGATGGACTTAGAAGGACAGAAAAATGATGGGTTAAAAACTTTCATTTTCATGAGGTGGATGCCCTAGTACTTGGCGTGCGTGGCAATATCGTTTTTTCTATGGTTTTTAAAACCAGATCAAAGGGAAAAACTGGTCCTGCATACTTGTTCTACACCGCTTGTTGGCGTGTAGAACAACGTTTGAAAAACCAGTTTTTTTAAACACATTAAAACCCACGCTTAAAATTCTTTTCCGGACTCCTTATTCCTTTTCAAGGTCTTGTCACGATATTAGAGGAAAGGTACACTGTCGGGTATCCCTAGACCAGAGGGTTTTCAGTAAAGGGCCCCAATATTCCCCGACAGGTTCGCTGGTATCGGAGTACGATTGCCTTTCGGGGGTAAAGTAAAAATTGGGGTTTTTCGTTCATTAAATAGAAAATTACCAATCAGTGTGTCCAGAAATTGATTTCATTTAATCTTAATTTAATTCTCTATCCTAAGATACCGAATTCATCTAGTTTAGGCAATTTTGGGATTGTTAAATTTATGATTAAAAAATGAAATTTTTTGAAAATTGCGCCTTTCGCAACATTGCCAATTTCTCAATACAGTGACTGAAATCCTGATCTCATTATTTTACCGAGGGTGGAATCCTTTTTTACCTCAAAAGAAAAGGGGGTGAAAACCACCGGAACGAAAAATTAACTGAAAACAAGTACTAGGGTGGTGAGTGAATACCTTGAAAGGAAATTAAAATTAAGTTGGTTTTAAGGGAGTTATGTGTGACAAAAATTTACCGACGAAAAAATATGGTCCAAACCGACGGTACTTGTATTTTTCATGAATAGGGTCGTTGTAAAAATAAGGGATTGATTTTAAATCAATATAGGTATACTCAGTTTTTCACGCTGATTCGCGTGGTATTTTTATTTATTTTTATGCACCTGAGTGTGTGATATTTCAATTTAAAGTTGGAAAAAGCCCCTCCCACTTTGAAACGGACCCTCCACCATTTTTTGTGGGCGGTGCTTAATTTTCTCAATTTTCAGACGACGTTTCGGAAAAATCAGTCCGTTTGTTTTTGTTGTCATGGTAACAAAAACAAGTAACAAAAAAAGTCCGTTTGTTGTCATGGTAACAAAAACAAACGGACTGATTTTTCCGAAACGTCGTCTGAAAATTGAGAAAATTAAGCACCGCCCCCAAAATATGGTGGAGGGTCCGTTTCAAAGTGGGAGGGGCTTTTTCCAACTTTAAATTGAAATATCACACACTCATGTGCATAAAAAAAAAAATAAAAAATACCACGCGAATCAGCGTGAAAAACTGAGTATACCTATATTGATTTAAAATCAATCCCTTATTTTTGCAACGACCCTATTTTGTAGTGATTCTATTTTGAGAGAGATATCACCTAACTTATTAGAATAGAAAATTAGTTTAGTACTAGGGGTTAAAATTGAAGGTCAAGAAAGATTGTTTTACTTGTTTGTTCATTAAAATTCCTATGTGATACTGCCTTAATATAATTTTATAAGGACTTATAATTTTTTATTTTAGAATTTATTTTATTATTAACCTACTTGTTATGGATGTTCTGTTTTGTGTGTTCTGAGTGGCCCATGACGCGCATTTCTTTGGACGTAGATGTTGTTCCGTTCATGGAGTTGTAGCTACTGGTTTTTTTTGCATGATGCTGTAAGAAAGTAATAATATAAGAATATTTTATTTTAAACCAAGGTACTATACTTAAAACTGTCTATCACTTAAAAATAATGTCCGCGATCGGTAGCCAAATTAGTTAAGCGGTACACAAAAAAGTTTGCAGTAAAGGGTTAGAAATTTAGAAACCCCAACGTATTTAGAAAAATTTCCGGAGGTGGCCTCGCTCTAACTGAACACAGTCTATTTCACAAAGGCTTATTGCTGTGCCAATTTTTTAAATATCCTCACCATGCCTGAAAGCCCGGAAAACTCTCTTCTAACAATATTGGATGATCTTTTCTCTCTGAAAACATATCCCTGATGGCAACCAAGGAAACAACCTCTTAGTAGCAGTCATAAAGCGTACCATTTTCCTGGAGGAGCCTAAACACCAAATGAAACAGCTTCTACAAGATGGAATTGTTTCCCCGAGCAGCGTATGGCGCTGAGGCACATCTACGCTACTTAGATATACAAAATAACAGATTCTAGTAAAACCAAGCTCCTCTACCCTCATTTGGATTTAAAATCCATTTGGAAGAAAATTGCAACCCTGAAGAACATAACAGTTTTTGAAAAGTTCCTCTTAAAAAACGACTACCCCTGACTAGGGAAAGAGTCCATCAGATCGACAGCATCATCGCTGCCACCTACTACTTTTATAAGCAAGAACTCGAGTTCCATGAGCACATTGGGCTACAATGTCCTGGTCAGGAAGTTTCTACTTATTGGTTGGAGAAGACCCTCAGATCCTACGCCTACAGCACCCGGCCTATGGACTTTATCAGAGGACAAAAAGGACCGGTTAAAAATCCAAGAACCTTAGAATTTCCTTTGCGCCTGTGACCGCCTCCATCAAAGGAAAGTGGCAGGTGGGAAAGGAGGAAGAACGCTGTCTACCAACGAAAAATTGAGGCTATGGGCTTCAATTCTTTCATCCTGCTGACCCAAATCACCTACCCAAATGTGTAATATTTTAATTGGTTAAGATTCTTGTTATTTGTTTTCTTTTTCTTTAGTTTTCTTTTGAATATGTACCCATGTTTGTTCTTTTGTTAATTTTTTTTTTGGTTTTATTTTTTTTCAAAGGGAATCAGATGCAATAATAAATACATGACTTTTAAATAAAAAAATCATCGAGGGTTTATTTTTATTTTCTCTATTTTTTGATTTTTTGGTGAGACTTTGATGACACACTTTGTTTTGAAAAATCTCTCTGATTTATTTTTCTTAAAATCAAGGGATTTTTTACGTGGGACTTGAGAAAAACAGAAAAAAATGCTATTTGTTCACAGAAAATCCGCAAGATGTCCCTACCATTTAAGTTGGAGAGATCGAACGGAGCCTTATAGAGAATTCCTTTTAGGTGAGACTGCCATCTCCTGTACTGACTCTGAAAAATGGATTGAACTATGCAATATATATTGACCTTGAAAATTATGCGTTAAGCCTTTTACAAGACCCACACGAAATTGAAATAATTTTTTTACAGTATCCTCTTTTTTAATTATTCAGACCTAGTGCTTTGTCTAGTGCTTAAGCGAAAATGAGTTAGCCATGCCCAATTAAAGGAGTACGCAAATACCTTCAAGTCGTTTGAAAAGCCATGGAAAGGAATTACGATATTTGTGAATAGGCCAAATGCTATATTTCCGTCCAACGGACGGATAGATTTTGCGATAAAAAAAATATCAATTAGAAAAAATAGCGCGCTTTCGCCCGATGTTGCCCTAAAATTCTTTCCTTTTTCGACGCATAAATTCTAGGTTTTTCAACTTCAGGTTTTAAAGCATCTATTACTTGTAAATTTCCTTATAGAGAAATTGAAGTAATTTACTCCACAAAACTCAAGAAAAAAAAACACAGGAGAAAAAAAAAATTACTTACGTCTCGATACTTATCACTTGGAATTATTAAAAATGTTTCAATGTTGTGATCTCGTAAATATCCATTTCGTTCTCCACCGTGTCCAGGTTCAACCCGGTAGTCACTTCCAAGATATTTTAATGTTTCTTTGGTAATATGTATTCGCCTTATGTGTAAAGTAAAACAACAAATATATTAGTTAATTTTCAATTAAGCCTTTTATAAAGAAAATAAACTAAAAAATTAGCTTAAGGTCAATATTTGCACATACTTGAATGAGTTGCAATGGAAATCTCGAATTTTGACCTTACAAATTGATTGTTCTTATAATCAAATTCTCCAGTTCTTAATTTGATACTATTTGTCTGGTTTTGTATTTACATTTTTTTGCACATATAAAATTGTTGTCAATTCAAAATTGAAAATTTCCATGATTACTAATATTAAAATAAATCGTGGTCTTAAACTAATTTTTTTTTTAAATAATTATTCAAGATCAAAAGAGAATGTACATTCAAAGAGTTATCGAACTTCTTTTATAATTCAATTCAAGGTAATATAACATAAAATGCCACTTTCCCTCCAATTAATCTGATAGGAAAGACGATTAATTTTCCGAAACTCAACTCAACATGTATAAACCCATCAATAAATAGATCTTAAAATTTAAAGAATATAAGTTGTCATAATAAAATCTTTGAAGATAGTGGAGCGACATTGCATCCCCCGACGTTACATCTCCTAACGACGGGGGATGCAATTTTCTCATCTCTTTGAAAATATCCTTCTACTTCGACATCAATCGTCGCCATTTTTGCGTTGCCAGATAGAAATATATAACAAAACAAGTCCAATAGAGCCCTATCCGCAAAGTTTGTTTTTCCCTTACATAAATCCCCTGTATTTCTTATTAGAGCGATGAGACTTTCCGAGAGAATTATTATTTCCTAGTGCTAGAAGAAATTTTATTCTCAAATATAACTTGAGGGTGACTTGATAACAAAAAAATGATATTGATTTCAGAGACGAAATCAAAACAACCCATGATAAATACTCGAAAAAATTGTTTTACTGATTCCATTTTGGAATACTTGGTAAGGCGCAATGCAAATGCAAACTCTCCTTTGCCTGCAACGAGAATTTAAAATTTGGAAAAAATTGCCAACGCTGGATGTTAGAGAGCGCTATGACTTATTCTTTATATCTTCCCAGGGGATTTCACAGGAACTTTTTTATCGTAGACCTTTCACTTTTTGGAACCTTTTTCTATGTTAAAGTTTTTTTTTTATTTCATGATAAATAAAAAATTGATTTCGAAATAAATTGTAATGAATTCAATTTTTACTTACCCAGGAATCCCTCCACTTTCCATATTGTTAGCGAGAGTCACATCGTTAGACCATACATCAAATTGCCATTTTCGAAGTCCGAGTACACCACAATGAACCCTATTTTAAAAAAAAATTTAATAATACTTTTTTCGGCATTTAATTGGTGTTCAATGTTCACCTTCCAGTGTGAATACCAACTCTCATATTTACATTCACTCCGGTAACTTCTCTTACAAGCCTGTTTTTAGGAATCTTTTTATAATTAAGATTATGACTTGTAATTTTTATACGTTTCTTACGCAATCGCATCAATCATATCAAGTCCCATTTCAACACAGCAATGTGCGTGGTCAGGCCTTGGCTCCGGTAACCCAGAAACGCAGTAATAACAGTCACCTAAGAGCTTGATGCGTAAACAATGATGTTCAGCTGCTAGGCGATCAAACCTAAAATATTAAATAAGGCTACATTGGCTCCTCTTTATTGTTTTTTATGACTAATGTAGGGATCCTTAAGGACGATCTGGACGCTCGGAGAACAGAACCCATTTTTACTCTCCCCACCCAAACAGAAGGTCTTTAAGTGTTCGCTCAGAGTGCTCACTATGTGAGGTTTGCGATCTTGCCAAAAAAATTAACAATCAAAATTTATGTTTTTGATGTTTTGAAAAAAAAACACATTATAATTGCAGCACATTATATTTTTAACTGGCAGTGTTTTCAAAATTATTAACGATTTCGATCATTTTTAGTGATTTTTATATTGATTTAAATCATTTCAAAATTTTGCGATTTTGATGTGGTTGTTTTAATAAATAATTTTGAAATCAAAAACATTTATTGAAAACTTTTTGCATTGCCTTAGCTTTAGCCGTCTCCTAGATATAGGAAGCCAAAGTAGCCTTCTTTCCGGAAGCCTCTACCGGGTGTTCCCAAACTTATGGTCCGATTTTATATCTACCCTTTCCGTGAATTAAAAAAAAATTGCTAATAGAAGACCCACAGCCCTACATGTAAAAATAATGTCATCCATTGCTTTTTGAGAGAGCTGCGCAAATCCCCTTTTTCCATAAAGTTCTCTCGCGTTTCCACCTTTCGGTAGCCACTGTATTTTCTAATATTTTCGATTTAAATTATGAACCGGTATAAGGATGAATTAATTTTTTATTTTATTTTTTGTCTAAATTTAATACAGTGCGTCTTACATCTGACGCAGGAAGTGATCAATGAAAAATGTTGCGATTTGATTTGCTTTGATTAAAGTAATGATTCAAATCATTTTTTCGATTGTTTGATTTATGTTTAAATTCCGATTACAATTTTTTTTAAAAAGGATTTGATGTAATTCTATGATATGATTGAAACGCCTTTAATAGAAATGATTTTGAATTCGATTTCAATTCTTTTTTTAAAGTCATTTTGGTGTCAAAATGACAACAACACTCTCTGGGGGGGGGGGGGGGGTTGTTCTTGTAATTGGGTTTAATAGATTGCAGTTCATTTTTCCTGGGTTTTTTTTGCCTAACTATAGTTTTTTTCTAAATTTAAAATCAATCCCTATCCAGGATCCGGACCTAAATTCCCAACCCGTGCTACGCTTAACATTTTTTTAAATTCGCGAAATGTGAAAAAATATTTTTTAAAGATCCCGATTGTTCAAAATTACTTAACTACGAAGCATTATTGAGCGTATTTCGTTGATTATAAGGCATTATTTTAACCTTAAATTAATCTATACCGAATTCTGAATGATAATCCCAGTAATTGTTCAAGTCATGTAAGGTTTTCGATCAAAATTCATATGCAAAAGAAGAAATAATAAAAAAATATTCATAAAATTATTTTTACGAAAAGATCGAGCCATTCCCCATGATTCATGCGTGCTCCCGACTCTACTGCACATTGGTGCTTGTTAAAGAGAAACGAAGAAAATTTTGTTTCTTTATAGAATTAAAAAAAGTAATTGGAATAAAATTCAAACTTCCCGCCATTTCGAGCGTACGACATAACGCTTTGATAACGTTTCGGATGTTGACGTTAATGGGTTCTTTTCAATTTACTTTAAAGCGTTACGCATAAAGCAATTTGATCAGACAACGGTTTCACGCATCGCAAAAACGGCTGTCTCATAAAGGTTGCTTGCACAAAATTACGTTAAACGAAACTCTCAAAAGGGTATTAAGTAATCAATATATTAAGTATATGATACTTAATATATTAGGCGTAGTCATTTTAGCTAAAAAAGGTGGTATGCCCCAAAAACTGTAATTAGAAGTTTTTAAATGAACATTATTAATGCTTAATTACTATTTTTATTACAATACTTACATTATTTACATTATTAATACTTATTTAAAAATGTATTTATTATTTATACATGAAACGATACTTGTGTATAAATAAAAGTTGCCCAAAATTTTTAGATTTTTCATGAACATTTACCATTTCCAGGATAAAAATGCCTACCTTGCAAATAGTTCATTGAGCAGGCGGACCAACTCTTCAGCAGTACATTGGTCAGAAAGACTGGTGAAGCCACAAATATCGGCAAACAAAATGCTGATTCAAAAGAAAATGATTTAAGGAATTCAAAATAAACGACAGAGATATGAATATTAATCTGTGTAATATTTTTAAAAAGTCTTAACATTTATTACCTGACATTTTCGTGCCTTTGTATGTATATTTTATGAAACATTGTATCTTTGGGCTTTCCTGCAATGTCGGCTTTCATTTCCATTGCAACGTGCCGTGGTAGTACTGATAGCAGCAATCGTTCCTGTAATAATACATTGAGAAGAAAACATAACATAAATTTTTCCAATAATACAAGCGTAATCTTAGGGAAACGATTGAACAGAAAAATAGACAGAAACAATGACCAAATTACCTGTTGTTGATTTTCTCGCTGAATATTGATTCTTGCCTCAATGCATTGTCGAGTTTCAATAAAAGCTTGACGTTGCGCAACTTCGCAGGGGTAATGAGTGAATATACCTGCTATGTTTGTGCATAGGAACAAAATTCCATTGGCCATTATCTAGAGGATGTATTTGCAAAACAATCAATAAATAAGCATGAATATTTATTTTTTAACTCGTTGTGTTTGTTCATTTAAACACTGAAAATATAAAGTCTTAAAATTCACTACTCTTTTTTAGTTATTCTACTCATTATTCATAGAATGCCTAACCATAACTAAATCTAAATTAAAATCACTTCGTATTTTAATGAAAAATCAGGAAAAGTAGACCAATTTCGGAAAAATACTATGGTCTTAGGTACTTTTCTTTTTTAATGAGCTAATATGTTTCGCAATAATGAGCTAATACGTATGTTTCCTTTTATCAATTAATTTAATTGAGAGGGACATTGCATAAAAGGTGTTTTAACTTTTTTAGTTACTAGCCACTGCAAATAAAAGAATCTCCTGTTTTTTATATAGTCAGCTATATCAAAGCAGAAATTTTGAAAAGATAGCTAATAATAAGTTTTAATGATTCTACCTAATGCAAATAATCAATATAAAATAAAATATATAAAAATGCTATTTTGATGAGACATAGTGGGGTTCTAAAGGTGGTGTTGTTTAACAAGATTTTTTTTTATTTTAGAGTAACCACCATAAGCGCCGTGTTAAACACGGCTCTAATATTTCGTTGAGCGCGTCGATTTTTGTAATTTTTCAATTAATTTTAAAATATTCATGAAATTAACCCAAATTATAAACAGATGATGAACAAAAACTGTAGGAGTTATTGACAAAAAACGGCTTTCCACGAGTTAGTTTTTTGCCGCCATATAAGGATTTACGGGATAAATACACCAAAAATGCATATTATTATATTAATATGGACACAAAGCTGTCCATTTCTCTATCGTTTAGAAAAAAAAAATGAATTTTATACCAATTATTTTAGGAAATAAGGACATTTGAAAAAAGGCCTCTTTTGCGGTTGCTTTTCCCAACTCAACCAACCCCATTACTATCTCTACTTCAATACATATAGCAAAAGGCGGGTCAGGGCAGGTTGAGGGCGAAGCTAAACTGTTTTTAATATTTTAAAAATTGTAATTTACACGATTATTTAATAATATGTTACAGACATATAGTATATCAATGTAGGGGAATACAATTTCAATTTTTGAAGTAATTTTCTAATTAATTTTAGGTCATAAAAAGAGAATGTCCCACACTACCCACCCTAATGTCCTAATTCACCGAACATTACAGCCTCCTCCAAAAATTTTGTGAAAACTTTGAACGTCTCCTTTGGGTAAACGGTTTATTCAAAAATTAAATAACAAATATAACCAATCCTTCCTAATCAAACCTTTAAGTGTGAAATAAATAAAAATGTAAAAAAATAAAATAGGGTGATTAAACAGGAGATATGCGAGAATAAAAATGTGTCCCGCCTTACTACAGTCTTCTCTCTCCTTTAAAAAAAATGTCCACTTTTTAACGGACAATAGTGCCCAAAAAGAGCTTCCAGTACATGTTATTCGTAAATATTTGCAGACATTTTTGGTCAATATTATTTGTTGGGCATTATAAACTATCCACAAAAAGTTTGCTAACTTGAGGGGTGTTTTCGCGCTTTCACATAGCGTGAAAAATACTTATTTATTAAAAAAATAACAGACTAATGTCACCATGTTTTTTTCTTTTATAATTATTGTGAATTAATGCCACTAACAAATATTTACTGAATTTGGAAATACTATTGTTTTCGTCACATGACTTCTTGTTTTCTGCTCTGCATTGGAAAAATCACAACTAATTTACTTACTATTGTTTCTTCATGACACAAATAATGTTCAATGGAAAAATATTTTATTAATGATTTTTGGAAAAAGAGGGAGATGAAAGTTCAAATGGTTTAGAGCTCCCTTTTAGTTTCTTCCTTTCTTTCTTCTCCTATTCAAACAAAAAGCTTACAACAAGAGTCATATGACAAAACTACGTTGTTTCCAAATTTATAACTTTTTATTTGTGGCTTGACTACAAGGGCTACACTACGCTGCTCCGTTGGACAGGACTTAAAACTGGAGATCTATTGCCCTCAATTTCTCCATCCGACGAAACAATAGCATTATTAAAGGCTGTAGCTATTGCTAATAGGCTATTGATTTTGTAACCCAAACTGTCCCTGCAGTACGCTGCAGGGACTCAGTATTCCCTTTTCAATGTCAATACTCGAGTCCCAAGTTTTAAATTGTTAATTAAGATAGGATTCTTATGTTAGAATAAAATCTTGGTGTTTTACTTAGCATCAAGTAGAGAATTCAAACAATCCACTATTTTTGTTTTTAAGAAAGCCTTTTGAAAATGCATAACTTTCGTTTTATTTCATAAACAAATGTATAAGTCTTATGTTATTTCGATCCCATAGAATGTTTTTCTACGTTTAGCAGTTAAAGTAAGAAAAACTTAGTTTTCTAAATAGGGTCTTTGCATGAAATTTCGATTGCTTTTAGATATACATGGTCAGAATCAGTTTTTCACGCTGATTCTCATGGTATTTTTATTTTTTTTTAAATCAGCCGAAATGTGTGTATTTTTAATTTAAAGTTCAAATAAGCTCCTCCCATTTCAAAACGGGCCCTCAGCCATTTTTCATGGGCGGAGCCTAATTTGTGATGAATTTGTAGACGACGCTCACCAAAGTAAACAAACTTCTGCACCAGTATTAATGTTTGTGTTGATTTTTATTTGGATTCCTGAATTACTGTATATAATTATATCTTTTTTTAATATTTTTCATACCGTAATTCAGGAATCAAAATGAAAACAATAAAAAAATAAATAAAAAAAATATTTTAGTGAGAAGTTTGTTTGAAAATACTCGAACTATGGCGTAAAAGCAAGTATTAACACATTGTGTGATTTGTTTATAAAAAAAATGTATCTTACATCTCATAAAAGGGGACAAGTCTAGTCCATTTGCCATTATATTTTAGTTGTGGTTACCTGTTTCCAAACATTTGTGTCTTCAAAATTGACACTCAGTGCGCATGCTAGTTGTGTAACTCCAAGAAGGCAGCCACAAATTGAAGACTCTCGAACATGAAGAGGCAGAAATGTATAGGTGATGTATATAAAAAATACAGTAGACCACGCTCCGGCTACAGCTGATTTTCTAGCATTGTCTAAAGCTAGTACAAGTTCCGTTCCGACAAATGAGGCCAAAATTATGTATGAAAATACAATAAGATAGACTTCATTGAGAAAGGAACGAGTAACTAACAACTCTAGACCAACATATAGAAGTGCAAATAAGCCTATAATTATGCCCTGTAGAAGGCCTTGATTGCCACCAGCAGCGTAATTAAGCACTGTGAAAATTAGTGCAGTAGCAATAAGCAGAGCTAATAGGCTTGTCAGGTTTGTTTGGTTCATCCGAAGAAAATAACGCTGGTATAAAACCTCCACATGAACGTCTTTAAAACGATGAGATCGAAAAACGCGTTTCAAAAGGTGACACAAATTCCACCAGCAACGCCTTTCGTCCAACAAAACAAATTCGTGGTTGATAGTGGCTGCTGCTGTAGTCCCGAACTCTTCCTGAAAACAAATATGTTTCTTAAAACTTTATTATTGAGAAAAACATTAAAAACGTATTTCATATTGTAATATTTTCAGAATCCCGAATATGTGTGAAATTAGGAGAAGTTGAGGTGAAATGGCTTATGGCTGTGGGGCAAAATAAACAAATTGATTTTTCTTGTAATAGAATTAAACTAGCAAGTTGAAATAATTCAAGCACATAATGTGCAACAATGCGCATCCTTAACAAAATTTTTTTAAATATTTCGATTGGTTCTTGAACGTAAAATAAAATACATTTTGAAATTGTGTAGACCGTTAAGACCAATTACGAATCAATTATTGGCTATATTAATCAATTCAAAAATTTACAGAAATGGTAAAAAAAGTTCTTGACTATTATTTTTAAAAGTTTATTATAAATAAAAAGTGCGGATATTTTTTTATTTTTATCGACCTCCTAGTTTGGAGGAGATGGCGTGGCAACAATGTGGCAATTGCGCATTAACAAGCAATTTGCGTGAGTCGTAGAGTAGTAGGCTGGATTTACGGACCCCACTTTTTTCGAAAGAAAATGACTTGAAAAAAAACTTAAAAAAAGGCAATCTGTTCGTCTCCACATGCCAGATTTAAGTACCTTATCAGATTTTCAAAGACCTTTTCAGGATTTCGAAAAAAAGAGAGGGGTCCGTAAATCCAGACTAATTCTCTCGTGATCTACGTGTAAAAGTAGTACTAGCGCTCAAAAAACCGTAGCAAGCTAGCGAGTCAACATGAAGGTCCAGTGTTCGTCTCTAGAGACGGTTTTTTGTCAATATAGATATATTCTTTACCTTTGGATCAGAAATATACGGACATTAAGACCGTTAGAACTAATCTTAAAGTCTGATAAGACTAATCTTAAAGGCCCGTTCACACCAGAGGTTTTCGGCTAGCCGAAAGATGAAAGATGAAAAAAACGAGCCGAAAAACGAGCCGAAACGAAAAAAAAAATTCATCTTTCCAAAGACGAAACTTTCTAAACTTTTCGGCGCCGAAAAGTTTCAGCCAGCCTAAAACGAAAGATGAGAACTGAGCAGCCAATCAAAGCTTTCCATTTGATGCGCAATTAATTTTTGATATTAGGGCAACATCAGCAATGCCAAATTTGTCTGCTGTCATTCACAGGCTTCTATGAGACGAAAAAATTTGTAGTGTGAATAACAGAAGATGAAAACGAAATTTTTTCATCTTTTGGTTTTCATCTTTCATCTTTCGGCTAGCCGAAAAACCTCTGGTGTGAACGGGCCTTAAGTGGCATTGACCAGTTTTGAAAAACTTGAATTAAACGTCTAAAATCGGTTTATGTTCTATATGGGTATAGAGGTTACAAATTTTACGGTATTTTTATATAATTATTCCAGGTCCATATGAGCGTTGGATCCCAGAAGGCTACTTCCGCGACGATAATCAATTAGAGACACCCAGACGGTTTGCCCGTCACCTTATATTTGCAACATATCAGCAGCTACACCTATTACGCCGTGCAAAAAGGTAGTAGGTTGACGGTACATTTTATCCAACATTTTGTCCGTTTCTGTTTAACCAAGTTTTTTTAATTCATGCATTTACCCGTATTGGTGATAAAGATAAATAGGTAGAGTTGCCCAGGAATCGTACCTTGGGCTTCTTGTATGGTATCCGAATGCAATAACTACTCACTCATTCCTACAATATATTACATTCCCTTAGTTACTGTCCTGATGTCCGGGAAAAGGAAGAAAGACTACGTTGCAGTCTTTTCATCAATTCTTCAACTACTGGACCCAAGTGATGCTACCCCAAGGTTTAAGAATTTCTTATGGATTTCCAGGCTGCTATGTGGCAAGTATGTTTGGTTGCCTTAACCTTTTATCATTGTCTTAATCATATAATAATTTTGTCTTTCTTAATTGACAGGCATGCAAGACCGTATTTCCGACGGTAAAGCCGGTTGGCTGCTCCTTTCACATTACCCAGTCATTCTACCACAACATTAGGTCCATAGGACCAAGCATTGATGATAGAAAGGACAGCAAAACCCGGAAAACCTGTCGCGAATTGATGAGCCTCTATCTGCTTCCAGCCGATAAAATTCGGAGGAGGTTTTACAGTATCACTTCTAAAGCCACCAACGACCTTATGTTTCGTTTCTGCAATTAAATTGAGACCACTTATATAAAGAGCACTATTTGGCCCCCAGAAAACTGGTCCATGTTTATGCAACAAGTGCGCACAAACAATGACGTTGAAGGAACCCACAACAACCTTAAAGCTGTTGCTGGTAAATAATGTATTTAAAATTAAATTTGTGACATTTATGTTATGCTATTTATATTTTAGGACCTGCATCAATCAACCTCACAAATTTTTTGTGTAAAATGAGAGGGGAGGCGGACAAAATTGGTATGACAGCGAAACTGCTGTCCCAGAAACAGGCTCTAAAGAAGCTTAGCAAAAACAAGGAGTTAAAAAAGCGTCACCTTACGATTCTTTGGGAAGAGTACAACCGAGCCGACAATCCCTTTTCCTCAAGGAAACTTTTGGTGAAGCTGGGGAAAGTTACGAGTAAGCATTCAAAGGCTGAATTAAGAGAGATCATTGGCGAGGAGGTGGAAGATTCAGATTGATAATTTGATATAAGAATAAAATGTATAAATGATGAATAGGTTATGAATAAACTATTTATAAGGCATGTTTAGTATTTGAATTCTATATGTTTCATTTCTATATTTAAAAAGTGGGACTGAATGCCTGTACAATTCAGGCCCAATTTTGAGCGACTTTCAGGCCCCAAAAAAATGGGCCTAAATGACTGGGCCTGAATTTCGGACACCCCCCCCCCCCCCCCCCCCCCCGGATTTGGTATCAAAATTGACCTCCTCCAAAAAGCCGATTTTTGGACTACTGAGTGCTGGATAGCTTGTTAAATACCCTATTACCTGCCTTTAGTGAATTTTTTGTTCCGTTGGTTTTCAGCTCTTTTAAACCCATTCTTTTGAAGGAATAAAGGGTTCCACTCACGCTCGTTATAATAAGGAGATTAGGTTTTCAGTCTTCGTTCTTTACTCAGATATAAACCAGTTCCTTCCACCGCTTTTTTTGTGTTTCTTTTCCTTTCTTCCGTCGGCAAAATAAAAAGAATTTTAAGAAGCTTAACTTTCTCTTAATCCGCGCGTGCTTCAAAAAAAGGCGGCACTTTTTTATGTTTCTTTATCAAGTGTTTTCCCCTCTTATTAGTTTCAAAGAAAGCTTACCGACCCACCACCCACTTGCCAGCGGCGAGTGAAACCTCCCATCCTAATTCCTAAATATCTTACTTGAAATACTCGTATTTACTTCATCTGTCTCAAATAAATAAATAGCTCAGACGTTAGCAAAAGAGAGCTACTGTTTCAAAGCAGTAACATTCTGGCTTCAAACCCCGGTTTGGTCAAACCACTATATGAATAATATCGAATAACATTGAAAATGGAAAAGTGGAAAGACTTTTAACGTTAAATTAAAAGTTTCCTCATTCCTTTAAGCCGCGTTCACACCAGAGTTTTTCGGCTAGCCGAAAGACGAAAGACGAAAAAATCGAGCAGAAAAGCGAGCCGAAACGTAAACAAATCTCGTCTTTCCAAAGTTAAACTTTTTGGCGCCGAAAAGTTTTGGCTAGCCGAAAAACTAAAGACGAAAACTGAACAGCCAATCACAGCTTTCCATTTGATGCGCAAATAATTTTTTATATTAGGGGAACATCAGCAATGTCAAATTTGTCTGCTCTCATTCTTTTCAACAATTCGTGTGTTACTTGTGATTTGACTGATTTCTGGTTATTTAAAATTGTTGTTTTTTGTTGTTATTTAATAGTTGTTATCGATTAGTTTCTGAATCTCATGCAATGCCCAAGGTAGCAAAAAGGTTAAGTAGCAAAAATTTCCCAATGAAATCTTCACTTTCCAAAGTGACGATAAGATGATGTAAACAACCTTCAGCTTTCAAAACCAAATATCGGATTCATAATTGATCTCTTCTATTCCAACTTCCTTTTCAATTTAAAGAAGAAAAGTGATTTACAATAAACTAACTCGAAAATCAGAAAATCTGCAGACGACACAAATAAGTAGCGAAACAAGTAATAATAAGTGCCATCTACCAAGATGAAAAAATTTGTAGTGTGAATAGTCGAAGATGAAAACGAAATTTTGTCGTCTTTTGGTTTTCATCTTTTATCTTTCGGCTAGCCGAAAAACCTCTTGTGTGAACGCGGTTTTATAGCAAAAGTATTAATAAGACCTTGAAAGGGAATTAGGAGCCCGGAAAAGAGTTTTAAGCCTGCGTTTCAAAGTGGTTTCAAAATGCTGGTTTAAAACGTTGTTCTACACGCAAACAAGTGGTGTAAAACCAGTATGCAGTTTTTCCCTATGCCTTGGTTTAATTAATTGAATGGTTTAAAAAACCATAGAAAAACCGGTATTGCCACGCAAGCCAAGTACTAGGGTACTGATCACTTCATATATGGGAGAGCTCTAACATCCGCCAAAAATCACGTTATCTCCGACCGAAAAATTCTGAAAAATAGCGGACGTAGTCTTATGGGCAATTTTTTTCACCGTGCCACCACCATCCCTTCTACCACTCTTTCTAGACCTATAGAGAAAGTGGAGAACGCGTACCCCTTAGTTTTCCGAATGTACTTTGCGTGTGGAATCCAGGGTTTTACATTTTTTATGAGACTACGAAAGTGGATCTCGTTATTCTTTTTGTAGAGTATGAATATACTGAATTATTCATAAAGAATTGCATTATCTACACATTTTAATGCAAAGGTAAGTGAACTTTCTTTATTTTGATATTATGTCCAACATCGTTTTGTTGTTGGGAAAAGCTTAATTTCAATGATAATTGTTATGTTGGCTGAATTTATTGACCTGGCCTATAACCATCCACCCGAGTAAGAAAAGACGAGGAAGAAGTTGAAAGGGAAAATGGGAACCCACCCTTTTCGTTCCGCATATTGTTTAGTCAAGATGAAAAGAAACATAACATTCAATCGTTTTCAAACGAAAAAATCCCGTCATTTCATATTTTTTTCACACATGGCAGAACTGCCATCTATTGGTATAAAATTCTGAACTTCTAGACCTTGGGTTGAGTCATCCAATTATTTCATGAGGTAAATTTTTAAACTCTTCACCCCTTCCCATGATTTTTATTGGATTTCATGTTCCTAAAATGGAACGAGGCCCGGACAAAAATGGGTAAGTTGTTTTTACTGAGCTTATATAAGACTGTTTTGCAAAATGTGTTTTTGCACAAGTTTGATTTTTAGAACCTGGTCCTTGCATGGATTTTGTTTAAGAACTCGGTAATTTTTTTAAGTTTTTGATGATGTTTTTTTTCATTATTGAATCTTTAGAACTCACGAAGAATCAAATAAAGAATAACAAACGAATTTCATTTTGCTGATACTATGTAGTCTTTTTAGCAGTGTGTATGCCGTAGGTGACTTTCTATCCGTTAGACCAAACTACACCATTTTTTGTCAAACAAAATTGGGCATCTTCTAGTAAAAATTCTCATATTGATACAAACGAAAACTTATAAGTGGATAACTAACCTGTTGCTTTCCTCGGCTATTGGATGGCGTTCCGTGAAGGCCTGATTTGTGGTAATGCTCGATTACTTCCCAATTAGACTTTTTAGGAGTGTGTCCTGTTAATGGGCCCAATCCAGATGGGGTGGTAGGGTCATTGACAGAGGACATAGAAAATCCTAAACTAATGACACTAGAAGCCACTGTAGCACCTCCTCCATTTGCTCCACTTGTTTTTAATATTGTTTGTCCTGCTGTTGAAGTTTTATGATGACGTAAACTGGCACTTCTGCATCCGACCTCATTGTCCTAAAAATACGGAAGATAAATATTGATTTTGTTAGAAAATTTGTGGGAATGAAAGCATTTTCTAAACTTTTTTGCATTGTTTAAACTGTTTCTTTTTCATGAACGGCAAGATGAAAAAAGACAGAATATTTTTCCATATTACCGAATGTAGCAAGTGTGAACATAATTTTGATTTTTGGCTTGTTTCATTGGTGTTTGTAATCTATTAATAATTGCTACACAATTGCAAATTTCTCCAATCCACTGACCACAATATTCTAAATAAAATTCATCTAATATATACACTGCCCAAGCTTAGTTTGAAATACGTGGTTTATTAACACGTGCGTAAGGGTACAAATGCCTACCGAGCGAAATTTTTTGAAAATCCACGGGCAATGTAGCAATACACGAATTTCTGCATAGATCTTATTTACTACTTTTTCGGGTGAGTAGGGTTGTTTAGTAGGACCGTTTTAATTTCTAGTAAATCTCCCGAAGGTTAGATGATATTAGCGATATGGAAAATTCTTCAATGAATTCGTTTTGTGGTTCTGTACACAGTAAAAAATGACACTCACACTTAATCCCACTTATAAGGGGGACATGAAAGTCCCTACTTATTAGTGTTTGCCCGCTAAAAAGGAATTAATCCACATTGGGGGACACTAAAATTGAGTTGCGCCTCTCCACTAATAAGGGCCTAAGTGCGTGTGTGGCATATGTTTGCCCCCCAAACCACCACTTTTAAGTTTGCAAAAAAGTTTGGGATGGGTAAGTGGGTATTTCAAAAAGTGAAGGTTTAGTTTTTCAGAATAGGAGAAAAATGTGTTTGTGTTTTACAAAAATGTGTTTTTTGTACTTCTTGCATGATTCAATTCAACTTTCATGAGTCAATTTTTTATTGAATTACATTTTTAAAGTAGAATTCATGGACGAATCAATCAAGTATTATTATTTGTTTCCTGGTGTTTAGCACAACAGAAAAAATAGTTAGATTTGACATCTTTTCAAGTATTTTTTTTAGGAAGGTACATTCACTTCCATTAATATGGTCAGCAGCCGATGCTCACAGTAAAGTACTTCTTTTGTCGTTGTTCGTCTACTGTCGTTTCACTTATAACTCCAAAACAATTAGTATTTTACGAATTAAAAATATATATTACCACATCTTGCAAAGAACTTGGCTTCATGCGATTTTTAAAGCTGAAACGTTGCTGGCGATCACGCCTTGAATCACTGTTGCTTCTGTGCATTTTTTCTATCTCCTTTCGTGAGTTTTCGTTTGTCTGAAAAGTGAAATAGTATAGCTTCAACAAATTATTCTTGTATTGCGTAAATTTAATGCACTCTATATTTACAGATACCTGTAAGAAAATGTATATGTAGGAATTGATTGCAGAATTCCATGTAACATAATTTCGAAGTAGACAATGGAGTTATTTGTTATTGTTCTGTAAAATTGAAATTAATTTTTTGTTATTTTTTTTTTATTTCAATTTCAGTTCAGTTTCCACCAATCATAAATTTAGGGGATAAATAATTTCAACCACGAAAACTTACTTCGGCACCAGATCGACATTATATAGTATAACTTTACAATTCGTGAGACTTAGTTTTAGTTTAGAATTAGTTTTAGAATATTTAAAATCTATTCGTCCGTTGGACGAAAATATATTGTAATTCCTTTTTGGGTTTTTTGTCCGTCGGGAGAAAATTATATATATTTTCTACAAGCAATCAACCATTCACTACACGGCACAGTTGGCCGTAACGCACCAACTTAGAATATCAAATTTTTTTCCTCAGTCGTTTCAAAATTCTTCCTAGAATCATCTTTTGGGCCAATCAAAAGCTGCCTCATATCCTCCCCAGTATCTCCACTATTCTCCCCAAGCATAAATCAGAATCACCCGTAAAGATAAAATAACTAAGAAGATTCAAAAAGAACCCCACTGACGAGTTTCAAACCATCAATGGATAGTGAACCAACATTAGTGTGTCATATTAATAAAAACAATAACCGAATTGCCTATTTTGACAAGTCACTCCAACGCCTCTTGCGGTTTCTGTGCCGCAAGTTTCTACGGCATACACACTGCCTTTTTTCAGTTAAAGAAGGCCTTATAGTATTGGCTTTAGCATAGAATCCACAAGGGACGTTGGGGGTGACTTCAAAATAGGCCATTTTTTTTAATTAAAAACATATATATTATAATGAATCAAGAGCAAAAACCAAAACATAAGATCACCTTATAACTTATAAATCTAACGCTTTAAAGACCCTATCTTAAAACCCAAGATAAATCATCGAAACAATTGTTTTACTGATTTGACTTTTGAAAACTCCGTAAGGCGCAATGCAAATGCAAACCCTCCTTTGCGTTCAACGAGATTTTAACATTTGGAAGAGATTGGCAACGCTGGAAGTTAAAGAGATCTTTATCCTTATTAAGTTGGTACAACTTTCATTTTTGGCGAGGGTATTTATCCACACAAATTCCCAATGCTTCAGTTGAGGTGCTATTCCAATTCAGCCGATTTATATATATAGGGTATAGTAAACGTTCAAGAGGTCATACGTACAATACAGAATATAAATCAAAAAGAGATAAAAAGTTGCCTACGACAGATTACAAAAGGTTAAAATCTCTTTACCGCCTAGAGCATAATCTTCGTTAAAGTCCCTCAGTAATATACTCACTTCATGCCCTAAATTACAAAGAGTGCAATTAAAATTAAAATAAATGATAAATCTCGTGAGAAACTATGAACGCATTCATTTTTACTAGAGACTAAGAGGGTAAAGACTACGATCGGGCATAGGGCTGAGAGCGTATGGTGGCGTGCGGAACGCTAGTTCTAATATGAATTAATTTTTCTCTTCTCCCTACTAATCCCATTTTTCACACACCATCATTTCCCACTAAACTATGTATCATAAATTCAGCAACTTACTTTGTAAATTAAGATTAAAAATTCCCCTTCTCGAATTAATTATTTCAGATTTTTTAATGCTTTCTATCCGTCATTTCAAAAATACTATAGTTTCAGACGTTTCCCATGCTATTTCCCATTCTTAGGCAAAGTTTACTAAATCGTTCAACGCTGTATGGCTTATATTTTCACTGGGAAAAACTATGCGCGGCATACCTTCAAGGGATCTATAGCCCTTCTAAGTCTTTACCCTCTTAGTCTGTGTTTTTACTAATTTCTCAATGGATAAGACTCTGTGATATGCGACTTTCCCTCACGTCACCCAAGTTAAAAATATTTTACTATTTTACAGTGTTTTTTTTTTAATGGTGATTTTTAGCCTTCACGGTGTAACGCTCTACATCACACAAATGTTGTTAATTTAGAAACATTTTTACCTTCTAATTATTAAGTTTAATCAAAATAACTAAATTTTTTTTTTTTAAATTTAAATATTATTTTCTTATTAAATTAATAGTAACCAGTCCAAGGACTGTTATGAGTCGCCTAGTGGTAGTTTTAACTGCCCGCGGCTGTTTGACAGTGGCGGCAAACCGTTGTCCCCCCTCCCTCGCACCCCTATACATAAAAGAAAAGACCAACTTCCAGGCAGCCAATCACAGCGTGCCGACAATCGGACAGACAGACAGACAGACAGACAGATACACAAACAAACTCCGCCCACTAAATTTTTTTATAATATGTGGAAGTTTTAAAATATCAATATATATCTGTGGCGGTGAACCGTTGTCCCCCCTCCCTCGCACCCCTATACATAAAAGAAAAGACCAACTTCCAGGCAGCCAATCACAGCGTGCCGACAATCGGACAGACAGACAGACAGACAGACAGATACACAAACAAACTCCGCCCACTAAATTTTTTTATAATATGTGGAAGTTTTAAAATATCAATATATATCTGCTACCCGATTAAGCCCTGGACCGCGGAGGAAGAGCTGAAGGAGGAACATCGACTAGTTATAAAAGTGTCTACCCTATTGTAGCTTTCTAAAAAGTTGCCAGATTTTAGAAACTTGGCCTAACGATAAATCACGTAGGTGAAATTGCCGTAAAATTATGTTTCCATGACGACTATGCTACGAACATCACAGAGCAGACTATAACTTTAGGCACTTTCACCGAAATGTCGTTTCGTAGAACTGGCAAAGTTGGTCCTTAGGTCAGTTCCCAAAATCTAAAAATTTTTAGAAAGCTACACTTGGGTATTTTCTTCTTTCTGTGGGTCTTATGGAGCGATGTTCCTCCTTCTTCTCATCCTCCGTGCCCTGGACGACTCACGTTGCATAAATATCATCGGAAGACCAAAGAAACCTTTGAACAAAATCAATAAACCTAAGTGGCATGGATGCTCTCTTCACACCATGTATAATTAAAATGAAATAAGATAAAGAGCGATTTAAAAAATAATTGCTGTATGCAGCAATGTTGCACTATGTTAAAACTAATAAAAAAGTATTATAAAAAGTATTAAACTAATACTGAATTATACCCTCTAAATCAAGTAAAACACCCTAATTTTAATAACCACAATGAAAAATGAAAGTACGGTGGGGATTTGATTTAGTAATATATATCTAGCTATTTAGTAATATACTTAAGCGCGTCAGGATTCTTCCTGTGCAAATTATATCAAACAAACAAAAATTAATGCCCTCTCCATCAATAAAGTTTTAAAAAAAACACTAAAATTTGCTATGAAACCCTTGGATTTGCAAATGCCACCTTATATTCAACATAATCCAAATTCCAAACTTTTTATTTGAAAAAAGCTGTTTCAGAAATGTGATAGAAATTTTGAAATATATTCAAAACTAGAATATGTCACTTGGATACCTTTTATTTAAAAAAAACTGATTAATATGGAACAAGACAGCAACGCCCGCCAAATGGTCGTAATTTGGACTTTCCAATTCTGGGTGAAAATAAAAACTCAGTCTGGCTCTGGGAATCGAACCTATTCAATGGAATCCTAGTTCCCGAGAATCAGCCGAACGCTCTTTCCAACCATAGCCTACTCTATATAAGGAAGCCGAAAGGATTACTATACCCGCCGTGTTGAAAATTGAGGCCAATTTTGCTCACCCTTCCTCTATTTAAGCCCCACCCGGGTAACCCCACGGGAGCCATCTAGTAGTCGAAAAAATAAACTTTTTTTAAAACATCGCACGTTTGTTTGTTTTTGTAAGAATATTTTTGTAATATTATTGCAATCATTTGTATCAAATATTTTTTTATATAGGGCTGGTGGTTGACTTAGACTTTTCACGGTTTGACAAAAATAAATTGAAGGCAGTAGGAATCGAACCTACGAGCTCAGAGAGAGATTTGAATAGAAAAACATAGCTAGAACCACTTGGCTGACAGAAATGGTAAATCATAAACAGAACAAACCACAACATTAACGTCAGGGCAGCAACAATCAAACCTACCATCCCTTCCCCGAGTGCATTTATATCGATAGAAGAGCGTATCGATAGAAAAATGTCAAAACCAAGCTTTTAACTATCGCCAATAGACGATAAACTAGCTCCCGTGGGGTTACCCGCGCGCGGCTTAAATAGCGGTTGGGAAGCAAAAACGGCTTTAAGAATAAGCCCGATCCTTTCGGCTTCCATAAATAGAGAAGGCTATGATTCAACACACCAATCCAAAAATCGAAATCGCACCAAACACCAATCGCTAGTTAATAAGTTAATGAAATATAAATAAGAAAATATAAATTATATAATTAAATATATTTAAATGTTAATGTAAATTAAATCACATGTGTCACGCTGCTCATGCGTTTCAGTGTTTTCGTTGATCTTTTCCACTTGGGACTCTCTCTGTAAGCAATCTGGACTTTCGTTTTTTTCAAGATCGGTGTTTCTCGCGTTGCATTTCTGGCTCATCATTTCTATTCCAGTACAGTGGTAGTCCACTTATCGGACCAAGCTGTGCGCGGTTCTATAATCGGGGGGGGGGGGGGGGGGGGGGGGGGGGTTAGGCAAGCACCTAACCCCCATGCCAGTGCCATCTACAGGAAGCTTCTTCTTCAAACAATGACAATATTTCAGTCTAATTCGAGATGGGGAGGATTCGACAATCCCGTAAAAGTCTGTATATAAAAGACAAGACAAAAGTAATAGGGAATGAATGGTAAAATTATTTTTCCTTGAAAATGATTCCATCTTGTCAAACTCATCGAGTTAGAAAAGATTGTGAATCATGTTTCTGTAGGGAAAATGCACGGTTTAGCCGTAAATTAATTTAAATGTTTGTTTAAGGCCCTCTTCTCGAAAAACGGTCACCCGGCCAGTTTTAGGAGGCGTAGCCTAACTGGGTATGTTGGGATTTTCTTGTTGTAGGCAGCCACAGCAAATGCCTTTGCGTATTTTTTTGGCGGTATGTGGCTGCAGCAACTTTTCACCATTTTATTTTGGCACCTTTTTTTGGGCGTACCACAAAAAAAATGCAAATAGTGGTAGTGCACTACGCGTACCCTACCCGGTTTGTGAATGCACCCCGTATGCTGCCCCTTGCTGGGACCCCTGCAAAGCAGATTTCCCATTGGCTCTTGGCCAATAGGAGCAAAGTTGTCCCCGAACGATGTAAACAAAACAAAAAATTTAGTCTGCTAGATCCAACCCCTTCCTTTGGACAACTTTGCTCCTATTGGTCAAGAGCCGATTGAAATCTTTTTAAAAATCATAATTTAAAAACTAAAGGTTGTAATCTAATAAACTTATATATTAGTATCAATAGATACCTCATTTAAAACTCCGTAACGTAGTTTGGTTTTACACATGAACACAACACAGGTTTAGATTTTAAAGTTGATTAAACAAGATCACTTTTACTTCTTCACAGTAAGACAATCCGAATCGAAACAATTTATTTTAATTTATCTGGAAACTTAAAATTACAAAATCAAATCGAAATCAACTTGGAAATCAAAATCAAAACCGGTTTCCAAATCAAATTGAATTTGGTTTAAATTTTAAAATCAACTTGAAAATCAACTTGAAAACCAAAATCAAAATCAAAATCAAATTGCAAAATGCAAGTCAAATTCGAACTTGATTTTAAAATCGATTTGATTTCAGCTTTAATTTTAAAATTAAATTGATTTCAAGTGTGATTTCTAAATTGAAATCAAAGTTGTTTTCAAAATCAAATTGATTTAAGAAATCAAATTAAACTTGTAATCATGATTTCAAAAATTGTCCAAACGGCCTCCATAGGTATCATTCTTGCATTTTACAGAATTTCGCATGATAAAAAACAAAAATTGCTAATTTTTTCTAAAAAGAAAAAAATTTTGATTTGATTTTAAATTCACTGTTTTGTACTAATTTAAATCACAAATCAAATAAAATTTCTACTTTTGATATAATTTTCGAAATTAAATCAAAAATGATTTAATTTTTTATTTAATTCATTGAAACGATTTAAAATTAAATTTGATTCAGCAAACACTGCTTCCGATACACGAAATTAATCTGCATTTGTTTTTCAAACGTCTGCCATTTACATCATATCTGGAAAATAAATCAATATAAGTTACGTAATGCGATATATTGATTTAATAAGAAATTGCAAATTACAATATTTGAAATCGAGGTTAACCGAGTTAGAAAACACTCTGTGCACATTTCACGTTTACACCTTAGGGTCACTTTAAAATTTTTTACACAAATCTTTGAGGCATATGTTCTTTGTTTTATAAACACCAAGCAAATACAATCTTTAAAAGAAAACCTCTCGTTCATTTGAGCAGTTCGAAGGTCACCGACATAAGAACCGTTTTCTATTTCAGCCTACGTTCACCTGAATTTTATCGTGCTATGAAGCCTATGATGAAAAAAGGGATGTATCGATTTCAAATTGCATTTTTTTTCTTGTTTTGACAATAATAGATTATTATTATGAAGCCTATGATGAAAAAAGGGATGTATCGATTTCAAATTGCATTTTTTTTTCTGGTTTTGACAATAATAGATTATTTAGAACAGCAGCTAGACTAGAAATTTTAGATTATCGCAACTTGCACGACGAATTTCAGAAACGGTGTTTCGTACAAAGTTCCAGCGTATTGATTCATGTAGACGGAAAGGTGGAGAAAATCAATACAGATGCATGCTCAGATTCTATGCACCAGTGTGCAGGCTGTGCAGCGTATTATAAAGTTTTTAATGATTTTGAAGAAAACAATTTTTCTTTGACTAAATTGACTTTTTTTTCTTCTAAATATTACTTTGTTGAATAACGGATAAGGACATGGTCAGTAGCGAATTTTGTTAGCAGAGGTTCAAAGAACTTTAATTTACAGATAAGTATTGTTACATATTTTATTGATTGTGAATTAAAAACATACTTTTGAATTATACTATGGAATGATCCTAATCTTATACATTCAAATTGACTGAAAAGTTAATCAGAATTGTGAGTATGAGGAATTCAAATATTATTATATTTGATTTGATTAATTGTTTTTATAACAAACGGATCTCAAAATTAACTGATCATTTATTTTAATTTTAAAATTATATAATCTATAACTAAACAATAAAGTCATTTTTATATTAAAGTGTCACGGAAACAAGTAAAAATCTATACATTATACAAAAAATCTTGCGACGGATTCATCAACTGCTCACCATGTCCCAAACTCCCAATGTATTGATTTGTGTCGTGGGTAAGGTAGGGAAAATCAATAAAGACGTGGAGCCTGTATGCTTTGTATCAAGATCATTTTATCTATTTTCATACGCAAAAAGCTTATATTCTATGGAACAAAAAAAACTTTTCTGTTTCTGAATTGAATTAAGAAGTATCTGTAAAAAAATTTACTTACCAAATTTGTTTATATTCCTGAAGATACTCGACGATGTCTTTTTCCGTTTTTCGAACAAATCTTTGTAATATTATTTTTTCTTGGAAAACTTTCTGTCAATTTGAATAGAACATTTTACACTTACTCTGAAATAAAAGTTCCCTAAATAAAATTTGCTAAAAGAGGTCTATTACACGACTCCAGTTTGCTGGAAGTGGCGATCTGTTATATATCCTTCATGGTTGGGGTCTAGGACTCTAGGTACAGCATGTGAACTCCGCCCATGTAAACTATAGACTCCGCCCATTTGTTTTAAAAATAATATTTCAGATTTCTTCATAACAGTTACTCTACCTTTTTTGGATATCGTTTTATATTTTTTTATTTAAATTCAATTTACGTTTTATACTGTACTGTTTATACTGTACGTATTTTTGCCGAAATTTATAAGGAATATAAGGAATTAAGGGTAATATTTTTCTGTGTAGTTGATTACTTTAGGTGTATGAATTTGTTTCTCTATTTTCTATTTTACATAAACAGAAAAAAATTAATAATAAAAAATTAATAAATTCTACAAACAATAAGAGACATCTGACCATCATGTGACTAGCCAGGCCTTATCGGTATCAGAACACAAAAAGATAGTCCGTTGAAGGGCTGTGATTGAAGTAGGCTATAATATTGGGTAAAATGGGTAAAGTTAGAGATGAAGCAAAGGTTTAAAATGAGTAGATTTTAGATTGACACATTTTTAAAAAATACTCTAACTGTTTAACAGGAGGCAAAGAAACTTATAATTTTCATTAAAAAATCTGTTGAAAACAATAGAAAAATACAATTAACAAAAAAAAAATTATATTGAGATCCCAAATATGAAAAAGAATGAGCGGCAGTTTTTCCGATGTTCATAAAATAGAGAAAAATGCGGAGAATACAGATTATAGACCTTATTGCAATTAAAAGTACGGGAAAAGCAAAAGTGGTTCTCACTGCGCAGCTTACTCCAAACCACTGTGGCCTAAAAATTTTTGATGTATGAGTTTCTTCACTTTTTTTGTATGCTTGAGTCGTGGTTTGAACAATGAACCTAAGTGGGTAAGTGGGTGTACATACCAACCGAACAATGCATTGGCAACATACCACGACTCAAGGCCTCAAACATTAAAAAATTTTTAGTTCGGCTATAGGCCACATTGGCGTCAGCTGTGCACCACTTTTGGCTTTTCGCGTACTTTTAATTGAAATAAGATCTAAAACCATTAAACAAGCGCACGGTAAAATCCGTGGGTGAAAATTGCCGATTTGTCGTATCACTTAATTTAGTGATAAGCAGACGAAAATCAGTAAAAAGTCGTCTGCTCCACCTTAGCCCGGTAACCAGAATATGGGTGCCGGACGTTCAGGCCAGGAACATTCAGGCCAGTGGCCTGAAAATTTATTTACTGGCCTGAATGACTTTGGACATTCAGGCCTGTAAATGTAATATAGCCATCCCTTGACTTGCTGCGTTGGCAATTTTTTCGAATTGAAGATACTGAGATGGCTCAGAGCCACTTCTTCCAAGAAACGAAATGCTATCACTAGTACTTCCCAATTCTGCGCTTCTCCGTAATCACTATTTGATATTTTTACCTCCATCACCCATACTCATAAAGCCAATTCTTCAATGTAATTAAATTTTTTTTACTGGCCTGAAGGTCCATAATACTGGCCTGAAAGGCCAGGTATTTCAGGCCACTGGCCTGAATGTTCCTGGCCTGAACGTCCTATATCCCAGAATATTAATTAACTTTTGAACTGGACGTCTGAAAGACAGTTTTTTAAAGTGGTCCTATACTACACATATTAAAGTGACATTATCTCATCAATTAATTCCTGTCTCCATTCACAAATTTACTGATCCATAGAAAATAAGTATTTTAATAGCAAAAACGGATTGGTAATTTGGTATTGAGATTGTCAGATTGCTATAATAGGTGTAAGTAACAAACATAAGAGATAATAAGACAATTTTGATCTTTTATTTGACTAAGTGTGATGATGACGCAAATGTGTTTCAAAAGCATTTTCACTAGTAAAAGTTGTGGAGCAAAGATCACACTGCAATATTGGTTCACTAGCAATTTCAACATGTTGATGCATTTTATGGATGGCCAAACCCCTACGAGTACTAAAAGATCTGCTACAATAAGGACACAGAAACATATTACTATTGAAGATTTGATTATCTTCATGGCAGTTGTGGGATCGAAGGGCTTTGCGTTGAGCAAATGCTTGTTTGCAAACATTACACTGTAATATTAACACATTAAAGAGTATGAGTAAACATTTAGTTCTCTAGATTCAAAATAGAAAATTTATATTACCTGAAATGGTTTGACTTCATCATGCAAATTTTTATGCTCAGAAAGTGTTGATGCGTGGGAAAATGATTTCTCACACACATCACATTTGTAAGGTTTCTCCCCTGTATGAATTCTCATGTGAGTTTTTAGCTGACTTGCTTGGCTGAATCCTACAGTTATATCTTGTTGTCAATTGAATGCACTTATTGTAAAAGATTTCTAATTTTAACACCTACCTCTTCCACACACATCACAGGTAAATACCTTTCCTTTGGATCCTTGGTGAACTAACAAATGCCTAAAATTTATAGAAATTTAATATAATAGGATTAATGATTTTTCTAAAGGACTAAACATTATGTTATCTTATTACATTCTCAGACCAGTTCTTGTTTTTAGAACTTGCCCACAAATTTCACACTCCAAATTTATTCTTAGTCCCTCAGCAGCAGCTTCGGATGATTTATCAACATCCACCAACATTACATCTTCTATTGTTTCTAGAATACCAACAGCTCCTGGTGTACAAATATCTGGTTTTACTCCTCCAATTTCTAAATTCATCAACAAATTTCTGAAATCATCTTCTTCTTTTTCAGTGATAGTTGTTATTCCAGTGTAAATAAATTCAAGCATTTTCCGCACATGCTGACTACTAAAATTTCAGATTATCGATTTAAATTAAACAGTTTTAGTCCAAGTTGAATTATTTTAGACTATACACACCTATATTCTGAAAATGAAATTACACAGTCATCCAATACAAGCTCTTTCAAAATAAAATGAAAAAACTGGCTAGATGCAGCCAAAACAGTTTGATGGGCTTTGAACTGGCAATGGCCACATAACAGAACTATGTCAGCAGCCGTTCCATTATCGTAGATACTTTTAAGATAGTCGGTCAAAGCAGAATTGCGACTCTCGCGTTCCAGCAAAAATTCCATTTTTCAGATCACTGTAGTTGTAGACTGTATGATGTGATTGAGTAATGAGTTCAGGACGAGCTACACTGCTAATCTGCTATCGATATAGAAAACAACGAAGGAGTGGGGTACAGATCACTTGACGCTACGCGTGTCGCATGCCGTATGGTGGCGCGCGGAACGCTATTTAAAAATTGCACCCCGAATTTTCCCACTAAACCCAACCAGAGCCATGAAAGGGGAGGTCGATCAACTCCATAAGAAAATTTCCCTTGGGCTGCGGCACGGTTTTTCCGAGTTGAGACCACGTTTAACTCTTTCCCATCCTCCTACTTTTGGCATTTTTGGGAACTGCTACGACGACTGTGCTGCCATCTAGCCACTGTAACGCGTAAAAATGGCCAAAATCATTCAATTTTTAATTTATATATTGCAATTTTAAGGCAGCAAACATCGAATTGTAGCTCAGTTGGTAGAGCGATGGATAGCTGATATGAAGACCTGTGGTTCCAAGGTTCGATCAGAGCCATGAAAGGGGAGGTCGATCAACTCCATAAGAAAAAGTCCATAAGGCAACGGCACAGAGATTGCTACGACGACGGTGCTGCCTCCTGTGGGTGTGTGGTGAACTACAACTTTTCTACGTTTTTTTTCTAAGTCCCATGTCAAAATTAAAAATCCCCTAATTCCATAAAAAAAACTTTAAAAAAAAGATTTCTTGATAGAATAATGTGATTTATCAGTTTGGCATTAAAAAATGCAAAAAAAAAAAGAAAAAAAGTAAAAAAAAATTATGAAATAAAACAGTAGCTCCACAGTATCGAACCTTCGAACCACAGGACTTCATATCATTTTTTGCATTTTTTCCATTTTTTGGAGGTGCCGAGATTTGAACTCGGGACCACAGGGGTAGTAATTAACTACCGTAACCACTAGACCAATACAGAATGATTTTAACAGTTTTATTTTAAAAATAAAAACAAAACAAGAAAGTCAATATTTAATCCAATGCCCTTCAGCCTGACAACATATCTCCAAAAAATGCAAATCTCGTTAAAATTGCAATATATAAATTGAAAATTGAATGATTTTGGCCATTTTTACGCGTTACAGTGGCTAGATGGCAGCACAGTCGTCGTAGCAGTTCCCAAAAAATGCCAAAAGTAGGAGGATGGGAAAGAGTTAAACGTGGTCTCAACTCGGAAAAACCGTGCCGCAGCCCAAGGGAAATTTTCTTATGGAGTTGATCGACCTCCCCTTTCATGGCTCTGGTTCGATACTGTGGAGCTGCTGTTATATTTGATAATTTTTTTTTCCTTTTTTTCGTTTTTTTTTGCATTTTTTCCATTTTTTGGAGATGCCGAGATTTGAATTCGGGACCACAGGGGTAGTTATTAATTACCGTAACCACTAGACCAATACAGAATGATTTAAACAGTTTTATTTTAAAAATAAAAACAAAACAAGAAAGTCAATATTTAGTCCAATGCCCTTCAGCCTGACAACATATCTCCAAAAAATGGAATCTCGTTAAATTGACAATCAAATTGTCGTTTTTAATTACTGGTTTAATTAAATGATAGGAAAAAATAGGAAATGATTATTAATCGCCAATGAAATGATTTCATTGACGTCACGACATTCGGTAAAAATTGACTTGCATGAAACGTGATTCAAAGCCACCTTACTATAACTTTGAATTTTTCCCGCTTTATGGTGCAGGATTTGGACAGCTTTTTCCTTTTCTTGTCACTTGACGAAATATTGACGGTGAGCCTAGGGCCTAAGGCCTAAGGCTATTGCAATAAGGTTATTCGTTTTTACCCGCAAAGGAAATTCCAGACAGCCTGTCTGGTTTCATTCATGATTTTTTTGGGGGGAAAGGCATGACCGGTGGCTAAATGAGCTTATTACTCCTTTTCCCTTATTCCCACCTTTCGCTTTGTTCCTAGCCCCCCACAATTAGGACCAAAAGTGAAACATAGTTTCCCGTAATGTGGCTAGGTGGCTTTCAAAATAAAATCGGTGTTCGGATTTTTTTGGACCATACTGTACAGTGAAACATAATTAGCGGATGCGACACGAATACTATATGTGTAACACAAGGATAGTGTAACGGAAGGGGCAAAGTAAATCAGAGCGGATGGGGGGGGGGATCAATAAACTTACAGGACGAAGGATGTAGTTCGCTCCTTTCAAAATTTGGGAATATTTTTTTGTAACCCTATCGCACCCCAGCCCAGAAGGCCGAGTTGAAAATCGGAAAAAACTTAAAATGGGACACCCTAATGCACCTTCAGGCACCATTGCAATACAAGAGCGAACCAAAACTTGGCTTTTCTTGAATTAATCTCCGGTCTTGAACTTGTTAACATGTAGAAGAAATTAAGACCTATGGATCTGGGGCATTCTTTTCACCACCAAAAGGTTTTTGTCGAATTGATCTCATATACACTAGTAGAACTAATTCTGAGCACATTAAAAATATAGCACTTTGACATCTTTCCATTAATGTCCACCACTCTTAAGAAAGAAAAATTCTTGTTAATGGCACTGTAACAAAACGACATTTCAATAATACTAACAACTGAAAACTAAATACTGCTATAATATCGGAGGAGGCATTTCAGAGTAGGATTAAATCATTCCTTGAGGGTTCAGTACATCCTCTTCGTGAGACAGATTGTGCAAATCGGTGGGAGAAAATTTTTAAGCCTGGTGTCAAGAGAGTAGCAGAAAGTTACCGCAAGGAACGAGAAAAACTAATTAGAAACACAAAGTTATTTTATCAAGCATGCATGCAAGGAATTAGTAAACACTAAGACTTAGGATTGGATTGCCTCCAAGAAGTTGAGGTCTTCCTCGGAGTCCTGGGAGGAGAGTCTTCTCCAAGGTTTCACTGTAAGATCACATTTGTTTGAGGGTCCGGAATATGCCGAAGATGCAACTGTGTTTGATGTGAAAAAAAACTCGCAATTGCACAATTGACACCTTACTATTTCCTAGTGGAGAGGGAATCTTACACAAGGATGAAGTGAATAGAACTTTTGTTGAACATTTCTCTAAGATATTTAAGGGAAGGTCTCCTTCCGATAGTACATTTGAAACGGCTTTTCCAGATGGCCGGGTTAGGGATCATTGTAAGAATCCAGATTCTCTTCTAACACAAATCACTCCAATAGAAATGAAAACAGCACTGCTAGCTAATAAGAGAGACAAATCTCCCGGAATTATGGTATCCCAATTGAGTTTTATATTTGCTTCTGTGATTTGATCCCCCCCCCCCATTTCCTGGAGATTTTCATGCATGTACTGAAAACCCTAGTAGAACGAGATATCTTTTAGATATCTTTTAGATATCTACATATCTTTCTGGTGTCTTTTTTTTTGTTGGCATCTTACAGATATCTTTTAAATATATACAAAAATATCACCCGTTTATCATATCTATAAAACATTTAGAAAATCCACATATTATAAAAAAATTTAGTGGGCGGAGTTTTTTTGTGTATCTGTTTGTTTGTCTGTTTGTCTGTCCGTCCGTGTATCAAGTTATTTAGAATCAAATCATTAAAAGCGTACAATGTCAAATTAAAAAAAAAAATCCTTCAAAATATACTATCCACCACTTTTTTCAACACATTGGAGATAAAGGTAAAGTTGCAAATCTCCTACTAAGAACTGAGGTCCTGAGTTTCTAGCAAACATTTGAAAACGGCAGCCAATGAAGGAGGAACATTGGACCATTGTTGTTTTTAAAATGTAGTTTAATCACGCTTGGATAATTTAACTGTTTGGATGGGCGGATTAGATATCAACTCGATAGTACGACTGGCTAGTTGCAATAAAGTGGTTGCATGCACTCTTGAAAATCCAACAAGATTTTATAGCTTGCTAATAATACGGTTTCTATACGCAAAACAGCTGAAGATTTCAAGGGAACCGCAAATCGTCTACCTAGAATCCTACATGTTGCAGATAATATCTCTTATCTTTAGTTAAAACATAAATTCCATTGGTAAAAAATTATATTTCTTATTTATGCTCTTTTAGTATGTCATGTTGGTATTGTGGTTAGCGAGTGAGTCTATCATTCTAATAGTCATAGGTTCGATCCGCACAATCGATAAAAAACAAGTTCTCGTAGTTAGGAATTATTAATACGATAAAGTGAAACAGAAGTGGCGTAGTAAATTTAAAAGCATTTTTCAAAGATTTATTTAAAATATCTATCAAAGATGTATAATAGATATATTTAAGATATCCAAGAAAGATATATATTAGATATTCAAGAAAGATATCTTTAAGAGATGACAATAGGTTACTAGATAGTTATCAATAAGATATGTTTCTGGTAGATAACTCTTTGTCTTTAAGATATCTAAAAGATATCTCGTTGTACTAGGGAAGGGACTCAATTTCTCAAACACAAAGGCAAGCTGCAATTCGTCTAGTACCAAAGTCAAATGGTTTATGTGGGGTGTTGGTTTTGTTCAATATCTCTTTTGAACACAGATTATTAGCTCATGGCATCGCTACTCTCAAACAGACTCAAACTTTCCCTCAACGACACCGTAGGAGATTACCAGAAAGATGGAGTTCCCAGGCGTCTACTGACTGACAATGTCTGCCTGTTCAGAGATGTCATCCAATATGGAGATGATCGGTAAAATCCAGACCAACACTCCTTCTCTTCTGGTGGAATGAAAGCAGGCATTATAGGGGTTGACTTAGAAAAGGCTTACGACCTGGTAAACAGCGAGGAATTATGGAAAATTTTGGAAGTGATGGGATATTCTATTCCCTTCCTTAAGTGGCGGAGAACTATGTACTCAGTCACGCAGATGCCAAACTGTAATGGAACTCAGGTAGCCGAGACGATTTTGAATTTTCATTCGGTTCGCCAGGTATATGTCCACTATCCATGCACATCTTTGTTATCTATATTGCACCATTACTTACTCGACTTTCCACTGTTCCTAATGGTATCAATTTATTTGGTACCAAATTAACTGTCAGAGCCATTCTATGGGGGTTATGGACCCATTCTATGGATTGATGATGTCGCTATTTTTTTCTCATCAGATAGCGATATCATTTTGCAGGAGAGGTCCTTGACCAATTCTGCAATTAGACCAAGCCAAGGATGAATAAACAGAAGACAAAGGCTCTTGGGTTGGGAAGCTGGAGGAGTACAAGTAGCTGGCCAATTGCTTGGCTTGAATCAGTCCTACCTTGTCCCTCCTTGGTATTAAAATCTCACCTGCCATTCAAGAAACGATGTCGAGATTCTGGGACACAGCATATGGCCACTTAATTGGTCAGCTCAGAGAAAATGCATCTCGTCAGTTCACTATCTACCAGAAAGTGAACTACTTGTAGACGAAAGTGCTCTCTAGGATGATATATATTGCTAAAATACTTCCTTGGCCTGCAAATGTATGTCCCAAATTTTTAAGTGCAATTTTTGGATTTATTTGGCTTGGAAAAATTGAAAACCCCCAACGTTCTGTAGTGTATCGAAAAATTCGTGATAAGGTGGCCTGTCCCTAACTGAACCCAGTCTGTTTTTCAAAGCTTATTATTCCTACGCTTGTTTAAAACCCTTACCTGACCTGAAAGCCCAGAAAGCTCTCTTCTACGATATTGGCCCCAGTTGAACGAGATATATTTTAGATATCTTTTAGATATCTGCATATCTTTATGCTGTCTTTTTTTGTAGATATCTTACAGATATCTTTTCAATATATAGAAAAACATCACCCGTTTAACATATATATAAAACATTTAGAAAATATCTTTATAAAAACCACTTCGCTACTTGTCTATTATCTATAGGTTTTGTTCCATCGTTCCTGCTACCTAATGTTCCTGAATTGACTATAGCTACAGCGGAGCTTTCTGTAATAAATGGCGTAATTCTCAGGATATTTTTTGTAGATCCCCGCTTTGAGCTAAAGATGATATCGTTTTTACCTTGTCAGCACTATACAAACGTTAGTGTTTTTGATTTACGCGGGCAAAAAGCCGAAAGTATAAGAGAATTAACTCTTAATAACTGCCTTTTTGTAGGATACAGAGATAAGGAGATGGCTCACGCTGTAGAAAATCCAGCTGTGGACGTTTTTAACCTTTACCCCACCTAAGAAGACGAATTCGATTGTAGTGCCTCTATCGGCGAGCTCCAGAAGCTTTGTTTAAGGTGGCGGTTGTGTGTGGGTAGGGGGATAGGGGGGTCAGAGAGGGGGAAAACATAAGGGGACCCGCCAAGGACGAAGCTTCCGGAGCTCGCCGATTCCCCTAATTTTTTCATCAAAATCTGATCATTATAGTTTAGACGTAATCAAGATTTGAAAAAAATGGGGGAAAAAATATCAGGGAGGAAAACTGGACAGAGAGGGGGGGGGGGGGATAAAAGATATGGTAATAACTCTAAAGCTATTGCAAAACAATTCAAAATGATAGTCTTAATAGTTACTTTGGTCATTAAAGTTATGTAATTTGTGAAAAAATAATAATAATGATAATATGCTATTAATATTTTTTTTTAATGCTTAGGGAGGGGGTTGTGGAATGAACAACGCAGCGTCAAAGAGGAGGGTCTTACAGAGTATCAAGAATTGAATCGTAATCGATTATGAAAGGGCATACTCAAAACTTGTTTTGGCCATACTTCTCGTTAGACTATGACTGATAATTTTTAATATCACCATGAATAAATTAATATCATCTATAATATCATATATCATATATATTAATATCATCTTTGAATATCGTTTTCGTCCGATATTACCCCTAAAAAGATGTCCAGTATTACCCACAGCAAAGATATTTTTCTAAATCATTATTTTTCTTTAACGATTAATCGTAACAATAAAATTTTAACACAACATGAAAATAGAATGAATAAAGTATTTTATTCAACAATAACATTTTTTTTAACCGTAGAGGTTGTTTAGTGATACGAAAAACTAAGGCAATAACAAACATAAAATTAGACCGCCATTTTTTTTAATTATTGCTATAACTCAAAACTATTTGCATGATTTTTACTAAATCTTACATCCTATATTTGTTATGAAATTCTTCATTTCACACAATTTTTAATTTTTTTCCTTATCCCCACCGTCAGTTATTGCGCTTGCCCAACCTGGTAGGTGTCCATCGTAACCCCGCTCTCCCCTACCTTAACACTATGTGATATTATTTTTTTTTGTTTGCCATAATAGGTTTGAATTCCAAGTGTTTTTAATACTATGACAGCAACCAAGCAGTAAATTTGAAATATACTTTATGCTATTAACTTCAGAAAAATTTTGCCGTATATTTAGTATTTACTTTTTATTTTTCAGATTTGTGACTTGGCGTTGACATATTCATTACGGAATTTCCGCTATTACAGGCCACGGGGTGAACCCAATTTCCTATTCGTACTGATATTAAGAGAAGGGAAGCGAAATTTAGCTTGATTTTTAATTATTACACTTCTTTATTGGTGCGTGTGCTATTTGTTGTGTTAGCACACCTCAACCATGCCTAAATTATCTATTCTCAATTTCCCATGTTTATTATTTTCATTCATTTTTTTACACCTTAAACATTTTTTCAATCAATTTGAATAATTTAATAAGTGAAGGTGGCGATTGTTTTTAAATTGTGTTTGTTCAGCCAGAAATGTGACAGTGTTTTCTACTAGATGTTTAATTTATTTTTACATGTGGTCCTTAAACTTTCATCAATTTGTATATTAGGATAAAGTAGCTTTCGTTACATTTCACCACCTCTGTACTTTCGATTATTGCTGTTTCCTTTTGTGTTTACTGTCTTAGACCACGCATTGTTATTACGGTAAAAGTGTAGGAGAACTACCCATTTTACTTTACTTTTACAACTATTTACTACACTTTACTTCTAATTTACTTTATTTTACTACAACCTTACTATACTTTTACTTCTCTTTCACTTTACTTTCTACTACTCTTACTTTACTTACAAATGTGAAGTAAAGTTTAAAGTAAAGTGAAGTGAAATCAATGTTCGATTGTAGTAAAATTAAGTAAATTAAAAGTAAAGTGTAGTAAAGTCTTAACAATACCCAAACTAATTAACAAAATGAAGTAAAGTAAAGTAAAGTTTCTAAGGAAAACCAAATATTTTGTGGCCAAAAAGCTTGCAACTTAATGAATTAAAGTAAAGTAAAGTATCATAAGCCTAATTTTACTGCATAATAAAAAAAAATCACAACTACAACAAAAAACAAAGTCATCAAAACACTTGAACACAGGTGAAAATAAATACTTACTCCAATGTGGAAAGGAAACGCTATATCTATCCAAAAATTCCACAGTGAGAGAGAGAGCACACAAAACACCTTGCCTTGCCCTTCGAAGAATGCATTGCTATCGAATGAAAAGAGATTTTTCCCTCCATTTCAACCGGAACTGTGTTGCCTTGAAACAAACAATTGAACAGGTTAAATTACTACACAATTTTTTGCCTAATATCAGAGCTATATACTTAGTAAATGACTATGGTAATATCATTTCACTAGTATTTTCCTTTTAGTATCTCTTAATTTAAACAGTATTGAACTAAAAATTTCTATTTCGAAATTTTTTCGAATTTGGACTCGATACCGATGCATCGATATTTTAAAAGCGTGGGAAAGAAGGGGTTGAGAAAAATAAAAAATGAAAAACATTGACGTAGGTCGAGAATTGGAAATATAATCACTAGTATTTCCCTTATCATATTTGTTAATCTAAAAATGTTTAATTTAAATGTTTATTATTAGAAATTATGTTTCAAAATTTTGACTCGATATCGATATTTGAAAGCGTGGGAAAGAAGGGTTGAGAAATATTCAACAACCTTGGTGTAGGTCGACAATTGTCAACAGCCAATCATAAGTTTTCTGGATCTTTCAGTCAAAACAAGTATCTGATCTTGTACATGTTGTTTTAAATGAAATATCCAGTTTTTGTTACGTGCGCCCACGTAAAATTGAATGCAGACAGACGTTGAAGGTATAATGTTGCAATCTTTTATTTGAAATGGATTTTCAGTCAGACATTTTGCGCAAGTATAGCAAGCAGTTTAATGCAATCGAAAAGAAATTGAGACGATTTCAACCAGGAGTAAAAGTAGTATTTGATAAAGGACCATTAAATTGGCACACTATCGAGTTAATTACTATAGTGTTGCCTTGCAAAGATTTAATTTGTTACTTTATTGAACAAGGTTACATAGTTAATTCTCTGCTGAAATGTCCATCGTGTAAATGTAGTGGCAAAATTGTACTCGTAAATTCTAAAGCATCAGTTGATGAGTGCACTTATAAATGCAACAACAAAATTAATGGCCGACGTGCAAAAAAATATTGTCACACTAAAATTTCAGTGCGCTCAAAAACATGGTTTTACGATTCAAAAATGTACGTCTCAGAATTGTTCAAATTCTGCTATCTCTATTGGCACAACTACAAACAGAGCGATATAATACGCGAGCTTGGCATTAGTAACAAAACGTCTGTAAAATATGGGAAGTTCTGTCGCAAAATTGCTATTGATTTAGCAACACTCGACCCTTCGAGTGAAAAAATTGGGGGCCCAGGAAAGGAAGTGGAAATCGATGAGAGTGTTATGGAGAAACGTAAGAGTAAACCTATATTATAAAATAAAATAGAATGAGACTTAAATGAATTATTTGTTGACCTCGTCTTTTCTTTTAGGAAAATATAAAAGAGGAAGATTAGTCAAGGAGCAGTGGGTTTTTGGTGGAGTCGAACGCGGTACAAATAAATGTTTTCTCGTTAAGGTCCCTAATCGCACAAGATCAACACTTATTGAAATCGTGAAGAAATATATCCTTCCTCAGACTAAAATTATCTCGGACTGTTGGAAGGCCTACGATACACTCCCGTAAAAGATACAAGTTTAATTTACTACACTTCATTTATTTTATTGGCATTATTCATAAAAGGGACCATTGCGACTACAAACACCAGAAGGTTAATCAATCTAAAAACTTTAAGGACCCTGAAACTGGGGAGCATACGAATACCATCGAAGGTTACCAGAATATTATAAATTTACAAAACTAAAAATTAAACAGTAATTGATTATATATGGCAGGATTATGGCATTTAGTTAAATTGTTTCTTCCTTCCACTAACAGAAGCCCAAAGTACTTGATGGGTTATTTGGCTTTGTATATGCTCCATCGAAAATGGAAAAGCAATGACGGATTTTCTTTATTTATGAAAGAGGCCGCAAAACTATCGGCCGGAATTTACGATCTTGACGATAAGGAATCTGAAAATAATGATCCTGACATAGATTCTTCATTTGATTCCGATTCTGAGAAAACCGCGGATGAAAGTTCAGAATCAGATGGTGAAAACTATTCTGAATCCGAAATCGATAAAGTTGATTCTGATAGCGCGTCTGAAGAAAAAGACCTCTCTACATCCTCAAATTCGAAAGCTGAATCCGACTCGGAATTGGAAAAAAAAAATGTTGATACCTCTGATTCTGAAATTACGCAACATAAAGAAGATACATCAGATTCTGATATATGAACATAATTTTGCCTTAAACTGTGGTCAGTTTGTATTTGATTTCTGCGTAAACTGAATGTATATTAAACGGAAGTGGATTACACAACTTATTCTTCTTTATGTATTCATGGAATGTATTCAACGGAAGTGGATTACACAACTTATTCGTCTTTATCATCATTTCCTGGCTCGGGTTCTTCCTCCTCTGCCTCAGGAATCTCCTCCATCTCCTCGTCCATTTTCTCTATTTTCTTAGACGAACGGCCTTGGTTATTGAACACTTGTTTGATTCCGTTGATAATCCATTTTCGAAGAACGGCACCAGCAACAGGGAGACCGCTCCAATTATTTAGCGCTAGACCTTAAATTATTTATATGGAATTACATTTAAAAATCAGGATAATATACAGAACTAAATTGTTTAGTTACTCATAACGGCATCTTTATCAGCATCATCCATTTTTGTCTTTAAATCCACTCCCCTTTTGGCTGCCTGACCTGACCACTTAGTTTTCTTCAAATAGTCATCTGGGAATCCTGCCTTCATGACATCGTCAACATACTTGGACACGCTGTACATCATTTCCAACTCTTTTTGCTGAGTTACGTTAAAATTAAGTTTATTTTGTAGGGCCTTCTTGTGCACTTTCTTAATTCGTTCACTCTCTTCTTTTGCTTTACGTCGATAGATTTTCTTTTTATCTTTAGAGATATTGAATACTTTTCCTGCCTGCATATATACAACGACTATATAAGTGTTTAATGAAGACACACAAGTTACTAAACTTACGGATTCGGAGAATTTTACTTTGTCGGAAGTACTTTCATTTTTTTCAGTGTCATCTCCATTGTCCAATACGTTTTGTCTTACAGGAGAAGACCCACTTGACACAGATTTATTGTTGTCGATATTTATATCAGTGTCCATATTTACATCAAAATGTAGTTCAGCTTCTGACCCGTCACTTAACGTTTTCTTACAAGAGAACCGACAACAATATTAAATATATTCGCGAATTTCATAAAACTTTGAAATACCTTGCCGCTTTCCAAAGCAGATTCTAGTAGAGAGATCTTGAGACGGAGGGCTTCATTTTCATTGCCTAAAACTACGTTTCGTTGGGATTCTTCTTGCAACAAATCAAGAGTTTGCTGTAATTTTAATTCAACTGAATTTTTATTCTTAGGAGGCATTGCATAGAAAACGAACTACTATTCCCACAAAATAACTTGAAAACCAGATACTTGTTTTGACTGAAAGATCAAGAAATCTTATGATAGGCTGTTGCCAATTCTCGACCTACACCAATATTTTTGAATTTTTCTCAACCCCTTCTTTCCCACGCTTTCAAATATCGATATCAAGTTGAAATCTTGAAACATAATTCCTAATAAATTAATAATAAACGTTTAGATTAATCATTTTTACATAAAAAAAAAAATAAGGGAAATACTAGTGATTATATTGCCAATTCTCGACCTACACCAATGTTGTTGTTTGTTTTTTTTTTTCTCAACCCCTTCTTTCCCACGCTCTTGAAATATCGATATCGCTCGGTATCGAGTCAAAATTTGAAAAAATTTTGAAGTAGAAGTTTTTAGTTTAATACTGTTTAAATTAAGAGATACTAGAAGGAAAATACTGGTGAAATGATAATACCAGTCATTTACTAAGTTAATGGCTCTGATATTAGGCAATTATTGTGTAGTAATTTAACATGTTGCATTGTTTGTTGCAAGGCAACACAGTTCCGGTTGAATTGGAGGGAAAAATCTCTGTTCATTATTCTATAGCGATGCATTCTTCGAAGGAACAGCAAGGTGTTTTGTGTGGTCTCTCTCATACTTTGGAATTTTTGGATAACGTTGCACTTTCTCAGACGAATAAGTATTTCTTTTACCTGTATTCGAGTGTTGTTGATTTTGTTTTTTGTTTTTTTCTGGTTGTGATTTTCTTTTGATTGTGCTTTGATGCAGTAACATTTAGGCTAAGATTACCTTTTTTGGGGAGAGTTGCGATTTTATTTTGTGCAGTAAAATCGAGGCTAAGATCGTTTTTGTTTTTTTTTGTAGTTACAATTTTTATTTTTTTTTAGTTGGTTATTATGCAGTAAAATTTTAGGCTAAGGATACTTACTTTACTTTACTTGAGTTGCAAGCTATTTGATCACAAAAGAATTCGCTGCTTTTGAAACTTTACTTTACTTTACTTTATTGTGATAATTAGTTTGGGTATTGTTAAGACTTTACTACACTTTACTTTTAATTTACTTAATTTTACTACAATCGAACATTGATTTAACTTCACTTTACTTTAAACTTTACTTCACATTTGTAAGTAAAGTAAGAGTAGTAGAAATTAAAGTGAAAGAGAAGTAAAAGTATAGTAAGATTGTAGTAAAATAAAGTAAATTAGAAGTAAAGTGTAGTAAAGAGTTGTTAAAGTAAAGTAAAATGGGTAGTTCTCCTACACTTTTACCGTTATTACATATGCTTTTCCACATAGTTGTTGTCTCACTAACGTCCATGACACTTTGGCCCCACTAAGACTGCTCTTTTAATTACTAGTTAAAATATTCTAGCTCCACCCTCTGATATTCACCCCCGGATGACTTCATAACCTTCTTCAGCAAGAAGCCAGCTGATCTGAGAGCCGATCTTGACACGCGTGAGACGGGAGAAAATCACCTGGACGGCCTATTGTCACCAGCTGTTGCTGATGAAGATTGTTTTTTTTTTTTAAATTTTCCTCGTGTTTCTCGTACAGATGTTATTGATATCGTTAAGCTTTTTCCTCCGACGGCCTTGCTGAAAAGTGTTGTAAGGCGCTTTTATGGACGAGTAAAAGGCGCTTACTTGAGAAATAACATAAGACAATTTAAAGACAAAACTAGTTTATTATACTACCACAGGAGATCTAGTAGAGAGGAGTTACTCAGCAGACTGACTGACTACTCGGTCTCACTAGTGGCTTTATATACGATACACGGATTCCATAACTAACTAGAAAACATCGAAGGTAATGGATCTAAAGATGTCCATAGATTCAATTTCAAAGTATCCATGGATCTGAAGTTGTCCATGGATTTAGAACATAATAATATTGGGAAAAAGATGCAGAGTTAGAATAAAGAATGAAGAGAGTGTATGCACAAATATTGGTGCATTACAAACCTCCCCCCCCCCATAAAAGACACGTCCACGGGTCTTAACATGGGGAAAAATAAAATGAATAGTAAAAGTAGGGGAAAACTACGTACACATATACTAACGGGGGACACGCAATAAATCTTCTAATTATGTCAACGCAGGGGGCGAAGACTGTCTAGACGTAGCTCAAAACGATGGGTGTTAGTATTTCCCTACACGGCAAACTATAAGTATAAGAAAAGGAATAAAACGAGCATGGAAACATAGAAAAATTACACAAAATCAGCTGAAAAAGAAAAATCTAATCTAAACAATTGAGTCTTTATAAAACCGTTGTATCAAGAAACGCCGGTCGTTATCGTATTGGGCCATAATAAACTGCATGTCGGTGATGAGTTTTCTTGATAATTTTTCCAGTTCCGTTTCCAATGTCTCTCGTTTTTTCGGCTGCGCTTGTAGAAAACTTACGAGCTCCAAACAATGACTCGTACGATGGTGGTTGTGGGTTGGTGATACTTGGTTGATTAGAGTTGATCTGTTCAGATGCTGATTGGCGCGAAGTAGACGGGAGGTTGGTCGCGGCCTGGCTTGATGTAGATGGTTGATTTATTTGACGATTTAGATAGGTATTAAATTCACTTTGATTATGAACTTGGAGATTTGGTGAATTGCTATCAGTCATTGTGAATGGAATATCAATTCTTTCGAGAGGTATACGGCGGGTGATGCCGTATATCTCAAATCTTGACGGACGTTGTCCGGTAACAGCACTTGGTCTTTCACTGCTCACACTTGGAACAGGTTGACGGTCGTACGGTGTAATGTTTTGACGACGACGCTCATTGTTTTGTTCCACTTCACTGTCACTTTCACTTAGCAGGTGTCGACCTCTTCCATAACCGGACATTTTCTTGGTGACTGAATTGTTGAGTTTTGAAATGACGACTGCTGAAATCAGTTCACTTAGTTCATTTTTTTTAGAGCATCTCACACAGTACTTGACCCCCTCCCTTCCATACGTAATTTAACACTTTAAGTGGAGCTCAATGGAATTGTGTGGGGTCAAACTTTGTAAAAAGACATTCAGTTTGATTTTCCAAGTTTGGAAAAATCTCGGTTATTTCACTTTCAGGCCATTCTATGGTTAACAGTGGCTGGAAAACGTTGACGTAAATTTCGCTCGTCATGCCATTTTCTTGATTCACTACTATTGATGCTGCCGTTTCTTCTTTGTTGTTTAATATTGAGGTGTGTGCACCATGTATTACTAGAAATTTTGCTAGTTCCGTATTTTGATGCATGGAGCAATAATGCAATGCCGTATTTCCGTCATTGTCTCTTGCATTTATTGAGTTCTGTATAAAAACAAAATTATTTTCCGCCATCAATTGATCGTCTTGCAGGAATCTAAAGGGGTCGCAGTCGGTTGTTGAGTCCTGAAAAAGTTTTATTGCTGCTTCCGTGCAATTATAATATGCCGCCGTTATGAGTGGCGTCCGCATATTATAATCGACAACATTTAGATCTGCGTTTTGCTCCCGTAACATCTGTACTGCTGTATCGTTATTCAACTTACATGCCACATGTAAATGTGTTTCTGCGTTGTTGTTTGGCGAATTTATGTTTATATGAGTATTTAATATAGTTTTAATGATATATTGGTTTGTATGAAGACATGCATTGTGTAACGGCGTGTCTCCGTCGCTATCCACGGTGTCTACGTCGAAGTGTCTTGTTTCCTGTAGCATCAACACTGCCTTTTCATTATTAGCTTTTAAGGCTAATGTTAATGGAGTGTCTCCGTTTATGTCTCGGACACTTGGTGGCGTCCTATTTAATAGAGCTGCCAGCGCGTAAGGCGCGTTCTGTTCTGCTGCCCAATGCAATATTGTTCTGCCAAATTGATCTTGCACATCCAGGTTTGTCAACGGCAGTAAAACTCGAATCATTTTTGTTTTATTTTCTTTAATAGCTAATGAAAACGGCGTTTCACCACTATTATTTCGTATGTTGATGTCGATTGTTTCTGCGGTTGGCAACACTCTAGCTATGCAAGCGTTATCACTTGCGACGCATAAATGAAGAGGTGTTTCTCCAAGATTATCTCTTGCATTTACGTCGGCTTCTCGACGTGATAAAATCTTTTTAACTGTGGATAACAGACTTGTTTCTACACAATAGTGTAAAGGTGTCCTTCCACGTACGTCGCTCACAGAGACGTCAACACCTACGGCAATTAATTTATCTGCATACCTGAATGCTCCTAGTTGTGTGGTTGTGATTAAGGGTGTTTCCCCGAGATGATTTTGTTTTGAAGGGTTGCCTTGGTAAGATTTGTCTAGTTCTTTTGTTCGGCGTCTCTTTTCGGGGTGGGTTTCAACTGGCTCTATAGAAAAACGTTGAGCAGAGCCTGGAGTTGAAGTTGAAGTTGAAGTGTCCATCGTATATTGAATACTAAACTTGTGAATAATTTGTATTTCATTTTTACTTCCTTATATAGTGATTTTCGATTTGTGGGGGACTTATTCTTTGCGGGGGATGATTTCCATCACATAAAGGATTTACGTGTTAATATTGAATATTGAGGCTGAAGTATTGTCCATCGATGACCGATCAGTGTGGGTGGTGGCTGTGGGGGTTAAACTTTAGGGGGTAAAAAAACGGTTTTTCCATGGATAACTTTTTTTTTTTAGTTACACAAGGCTTTCTTCTCTTTGTCCTTGCGCTTGTCTTTTTTCTAGAGTGTCTTTCAGTATGAGTCTTCTGTTTTCCTCAAGTTGATGTGCATAGCGCTCGAAACGGCTTCTTGATTGCAACGTTCGTGCGCGCAGGAAAATTATTACTGTCAATATGATCAGTATTAACGTGAACATTATTGCAATTGTCGCAATCAATCCTTTTCGGATATTGTGCCATATTGTAAATGTTCCAAATCTTGATTAAGATTTTTGATCCTCTGCGTATGTTGTTCTTGAATCTGAATTTGATATATGAATTCGTGTTATGAGTTCATTTATCGCGTTGGTTCTTTCAACTTCTTGTCTTTGATAATATTCATGATGATTGAGCTGGTAATTTGCTTCAATGTCATTGATTTCATTAAATTTAATCGCTAAGCGAAGCGCCGACCGATGGTGAGTAGGGTGAACGAAAATCCAGTCGTTCACTTCCTTTTTCCACATATATATTTTTCCGTTAAAATTTACTAGTCCGTCTTCCCAAAAACATTCCCTGAATGGATGAAGAGAATATCCATCTCTTCCAATGGTTTGGTTGTTGATGAAAGGTTCGTATCCACAAGATGTTTCTTTTGCGCTAACTGTTATGTTTATCACGTTACATTTTTGTATAATAAAGGAGACTCCCATAGGTTTTAGTCGGTTACACATGTCGAAATTATTTGCTTGAGCTGCCAATATTCCGCTTGATTCGGCTAGCAGCGCTGTTGTATAACGGGAAGTTTCCAAGTTATTACAATATATCCGTTTTAGTTCGTTTTCAATTATATTTTCGTTGTTCACTGATTGATCTTCTATAAATTGGTGGTGTTGTAAAAGCAGAGGCTCTTTTGCTTCTAAATCCTCTGTAGTTGGGTTGTTTGGTGTCCCGAGGATCCACTTTTGGTTGTTTTCTCCGGTACAGGTATTTAACGTTACACTTTCATTACTGTTCATTTGTATGCACTGCACTATCATTTTATTTCCAGCTGAAAGCTCTAAGGTGTTTGGGTTCCATTCTAACGCGTGGATTCCTTGAAATACCCATCTACATTCTTCTATTCGATGACTAAAGTGGGAAATGAAGATACACATTTTATTCTTATTGGGACGGGAAAAATTTTGAAAATTTAATCGATTATCTGATACTGAAAATTGTCCATTTGGTACGCTGCTACAGTTTACTGGGTTTCTAATATTTTCGTTTATACATAATTTGGTCTCTAAGTTAAAGATGTGAGTTTTATTTTTAGGTTGGATTTTTACGTATGCTCCATTTATATTTTTTAATTTATGTATAGTATAATTACAGATTGTTTGAATTTCATCTGTATAGATGTAATCCAATTGTCCGGGGGTATCTACTAATTTATAGGTATTTTTGTTAATTTTTATAATCGATCCTGAACTTTTTCTTAATTGTTTGATTTTACATTCTTTTTCAAGGTTTCTATTTTGTTTTGACCAAATTATAATTGAGTCGTCGTGGAAAACAAAGGTTTCGTTTTCATTGACTTTTAATGGGCCAAAAGGTGAAGTTACTGGGCATGCATTGCAATCTTTTCTCAAAATAATTTTCTGTAGCATGCAGTTTTCTGCTTGAAACGTTTCTTTTTGCATCCATACGCCTTCACCTGTCGGTTCGGCAGTGAAGACGTATTGATTTTCATCTTCTATCATCTTATTTTCACCACATAATTTCGTTTGTTGCATACGGATACATTTGTTTTTCGGAGAGATGCTGTATTTCTGAGTAAAATACAGTATCATATCCACCGAAAAAGAATCCGTCAATTGTTTTCTTTTTCAACCATGCTTTGCATACATATCCTTCCCAGGACATGTGTGGTTCTTCTTTTATAAAAAATGTATAGTCAGCGATGATGGGATCTGTCTCCATTTTTGGTCGACAGTAAGCCGGTGTTTCCGTATCCATGATTCCAATATATTTAGGAGATTGACAATCACATACTGTGATGTTCAGTGCGGATGAAGGGTTGATGATCATGACATTGGTCAATAGGGTTGCGATGAGTATGAAGGAGGCTGCCATCTAAAACGTAAACTTTATATTATTCCGTAGCGTTGTGGCATGCGGATTCGTTTTCTTAAATTGTATCTTGGTTCTTTGACTAGGCTAGGCTTTTTATTTGATTCTTCTACAATTTCCAAAGTACGAGCTCCGTCATTCTTCTGCACGGGATTACATTTTTTTAGTCTGTCTGAATGTACAACTAACAATTTCTTTCCGTTTTGAGATATTATTTTATAGTTAACGTTTCATTTTCTTTCTTTTATGGAAAATGGTCCTTCCCAGCGCATGTTAAATTTTCCGGGAATATTTGCCATTTCCTTTAACATTACGATGTCTCCTATTTCAAATTCTACTCTTTTCGCATTCCTGTCATAATATTTTTTCTGAATTTCTTTTGCTTCTTCCAGTTTCTCTTTCGTCTTCTCTACTGCGTCGTACCACATTTGTGAAAAAATCATATTCACATCTGTCATATCTCTATTTCTGACGGGCTGGATCATATCCTGAGGTTCCGTTGCTTCTCTTCCGTACATGAGATAAAATGGACTGTATCCTGTACTAGAGTGCACTGCTGTGTTGTAAGCAAAAGTTGCTGACGGAAGGAAATCAGACCACTTGCTTGGTTCTTCTGATACGTAACTTGCTATTATATCTGCTAGAGTTCTATTTACTCTTTCGACCATTCCGTCACATTGTGGTCTATACGCTGTTGTCTTGACTCTCGTGATGCCGCATTGTTTATACAGTATATTCATGAGGTCAGACTGAAAATTTGTTCCTTGGTCAGTCAATACCTTTTCTGGAACTCCATGAATTAAAACTACATTATTTACAAAAGTTTTCGCTACTGTTTCAGCTGTTTGATCTGGCATCGGTGCCGTAATTATATACCTTGTTAAGTATTCTCCCATCACTAGAATGTATTGATTTCCTTCTTTCCCTGATTGAGTCAATGGTCCCATGATGTCCATGGCCATGACTTGCCAGACTGTTTCTGGAGGAGGGATAGGGTTTAAAGGTGATTTGTGATTTCCTATTGCTTTTCTTTTGGCGCAGATTTCGCATCCACGTACATATTCTTTAATATCTTTTCCCATTTTAGGCCATTTAAATCTACGTTGAATACTCGCCGCTGTTTTCTTTATTCCTAAGTGTCCTGCGTACGGACTGTCGTGAAATCTTTTTAAAATATTTTCTTTTAAGGATTCCGGTACTAGGATTCTTCCTGCTGTCGTCCCTAAAAGACCATTATCCAATTCAATGATTTCTTCTTCGTCATCAATTTTATCGTCTTCTGAAAGATATCCTTCGTCACCGTCTCGGGGGCTTTCTTTTATTTTATTATTTTCTTTTAAAGTTTTCATTTCTATTTCGATATCGTTTATTAATTCTTCTTTAATCCTTTGTTCTTCTTCATATTTAGTGCGCGCACTTTTACAATATTTATCTTTCTCTTGTTCTTCTGCGAATTTTACGATTGTCAACGCGTTTATAACTGGTGTGACTTCAGGTTGCGTTGTTGTCGCTCCATCGTGTTCGGGAATTCTGCTAAGGCAATCAGTATTTTGATTTACCTTTCTAGCTCTGTAATCGATTGCGATATCGTAATCTTGCAGACATAAAGCCCATCTAGCTAATTTTGCTGAAGTTTCTTTCTTTCTTAATAACTCTCTTAGCGGCTTATGGTCACTTAAAACTTGAAATCTCCTTCCGTATAAGTACGGGTAAAACTGCTTTACTGCATGTACAATTGCGTAAGCTTCTTTTTCTATAGTGCTCCAATTTTTCTCGACATCATTTAAATGCCGGGACGCGTACGCAATGACTACTTCTTTTTCTTCTCCATTTTCTTTATGCATTTGGCTTAATACTGATCCTACACCATATCCTGACGCATCTGTATGAATAAGGAACTCTCGCGAAAATTCCGGATAGCGTAAGATTGGTGGATTGATTAAGCATTTCTTTAAAAATTGGAAAGCATCTTCTTCTTCTTGTGTCCATTTCCACGGAACATTTTTTCTTGTTAACATTGTCAAAGCATGTGCTTTGGCAGCAAAATTCTTAATAAATTTTCTATGATAACCTGCTAGACCGAGAAAACTCTTTAAATGGCTAATGTTTGTGGGAGTTGGGAAACTTTCGATCGCTTTTGTCTTTTTGGGATCAGGTGTGATTCCTGTTTGAGAGATCACATGTCCTAAATAGTTAACTGAAGTTTGCAAGAACGTACATTTTGATATTTTAATCTTCAATCCTGCTTTTCTAAGAAGGTCTAAAACCTTTTCTATGTGCACAATGTGCTGCTCTAATGTTTTTGAATATATGATTACATCGTCTAAGTAAACTAACGCAAATTTCTTGATAACCGATTTTAACACATCGTTCATAAAACGTTGAAACGTTGCGGGGGCATTTGTTAACCCGAAAGGCATGCGGTTGAAATGATAATGTCCACTTTCTGTCGAAAACGCTGTTTTCGGCTTGTCTTTTCGTCGATCTCTATTTGCCAATACCCGCTGATCAGGTCGAGTGTTGAAAAAAATTTTGATCCGAATAGATAGTCGATCGTTTCGTCGATTCTTGGAAGTGGGTATTTGTCCTTTGTTGTTATTGTATTTAACGGTCGGAAATCTAAACAGAAACGGTATCCTCCGTCTTTCTTTTTAGCTAGGTGAATAGGTGTGTTATGTGGGCTAGTGCTTGGACTTATGACTCCGCAGGAAAGCATATCCTCAACTTCTTTCTCTATAAATTTCTGTAATACTTTTGCTTGTCGCATGGGTCTTTGGTAAACAATCTGACCTGTCGTAGAGATTGTATGCTGGATCCCCTTGGCTTTTCCTAGCTCATAGAAGTTTTCTGCCATCATATCTTTGTTTTTGTCCAATAGCATTGTTATTTTCTCTCTATGTATTTCCAGAGCTGGATCTTCTATGTTTATAGTAGGGCCATTGGATTTGAGAGTCACCTCAGCTCCTTTTATCGTTACTTTATATTTCCTAATGTTTTTTATTTCATCGTCTATGGTTATTCTATTTTTATTTACGACGTAAGATAGTTGTCTTGGTTTACTATTTAGGATTACTGAATTTCTTGTTAAGAAGTCTATGCCTAAAATGCAAGTTTCAGTGAGTTTCGGTATTACATAGAATTGGTGCTTTATTTTATTCTCGTCTGTATCTAGACTCAGGGGGATTTCGTATATCCCATTGATCCCTATTTCTTGTCCACATATACTATTTAATTTTTCATCCTTACTTTCTATTCTATCACTTCTAGTTTCTAAAGGTAGTCTTGAAAACAAAAATTCTGAAATTGCGCTTACCGAGGCGCCGGTATCTACTAAAGCTTGTGTTGCTACGTCTCCTATTTTGATTGCTACACGAAAAAAATTATATTGGGGATATTTACATTTTCTTCTTTTACGTATTCTTAATTGCTTCCTTTCCGGCCAGCTTCTCGTTGAAAGCTGTCGCGTCTGTATCTTTGAAATTGCGTGTTTTGTTTGTTGTCGTAACGACGATAATTTTGTTGGTTGTCTCTCATTTGGTTTTGTTTGTGATTTCCATCTCTGTTGGCTCTCCAGCACTGTCTTGCTAGATGTCCCTTTTTGTCGCAGATGTAACATCTTCGTGATTCGTAAGATTTTTGATTGCCCCAGTTAGAATATTGATTTGGGTCTTGGTATGAAGTTTCTTTGCTGTAAGTTCTTCTTCGGTCTGGAGTTTGGCTTCTGCTTCTCTGAGGTGAGTCGTTTCGGAAACGCACTACCTTTCTAAATCCGGAGTTATTTCCTTTTGAGCCGGAGACCGCTACTCTGTTAAAGGCTGCTACTGTTTTTGTTTCCAAGTTTGGGTTTTCAGGATGATTGATACCTGTGGCCACCATCTGGGCAATGATTTGTTCCAGGTTGTTGATTTTCTCTGCGTTCTTCTCGTTCTCTTTTGAAATTACAGTAACAGCAGAAGTTAGGTCGTTATTCTTTGATATCTTCTTGATTTCTACTATCTTTTCACATTCCTCAGCCATGTCTATTGTTTGCGCATAAGTCGCATTGTGAATATTTGGCCTATTCCATACTAAATCTGCTATTGCTGTCTTTAGACCATTTAGTAAGACGTCTTTTTTAGTTTCATTTCTTAATGCTATAACAGTTACGTTTAAGCTTGTCGCCGCATTTTCACCATAAGTAATTTTATAGTAGTCATCGATTCTTATTTTGAAGTCTCTGACCCTTTCTGTGTCTTCCTGTTTCAGCGTTTTAAGCTGTTCTTTCTTTCTTGCCTTGGTTGTGTTATCAGCGAGGCCTTCCTGTATGTTAAGTTTCCATGTTCGGTAGTTTATTTTCTGGGCTGGAGTTAATGAATCATTGAAATTTGCTGCAGATTTAATCAACTTTTCTTGAAAAAAACGTAGTCTTTGTTCGTTCGTCCATCCTGCGTTTGTCGCTATTCTTTCAGCTATTTTGAACTATTCTTCTATTGCTAGTTTACCCTCGATCTCGCCTGTAAAAAATGGTATTTCTTTCTTAGCCGTTTGCGCATTTATAACTCCTAGTCCATTTTCCAAAATCTGGGCTTGTCTTTCTACCGCTGTTCGCCAAGCATTTACTGCCTGTTGTGTTAATGCCATCTCTTCGTTGAAAAATTGAGCTGGTATGTATGGTTGTACTTGGTTGTCTAGTACCTCGGTAGGGTCGAATAACTGTCCAAATCCTGTAGATCGTCGCTGGTTTTGTTGTACTTCTGCCTCTTCCTCTTGTACTGGGTTTTCTTGTTCTTCGTTATCCTCTTCTTCGAGGTTGAGTTCTTGCTCTTGTCGTACCTCGTCCTGTTCTTGTTCTATTGGGTTATTTTGTTCTTCGTTATCTTCTTGTTGGAGGTTGAAGTCTTCTTCTTGTATGCCTTCGTTGTTTCAGGGTTGTAGGCGAAAGTATTGAAGTTGGTCTTCAAGTGTGTTGTCTTGTGGGAATCGATTTGTGAAGTTTCTGTGTCTTATGTCAAATATGCTTATGAATAGAGGGAACCTAGTATCGAAATAATTTCTCCTAGCTTCTTCGTAGCTTTCAGTTTATTCTCCCAAAGTATTTGTTCTTTCGACTGGAGTTGTTAGTTTTATAACAACTTTGCATCTGCTAAACTGTCCTACTGTGGCGTATGCTGAATGTGAGACAGTTGCGTTACAATTTGCTAACTGGCTTGCGAGTTCTTCTACGTTACGCGGTGGTGCTGCCTGAGCCTGAGCTTGATCTAGAGCCTGAGCTTGATCTTGTGCTTGAGTTTGATCTTGAGCTTGAGCCTGATCGTTTTCTTCGGTGTAGTCAAATAATTCACTAACGCGATTTTTCTTTATTGGTACTTGGTTAAGGAGGGCAAAATTATCGTTTTCCAGTGTCGACGGTTTTGCTCTTTGTTCTTTCCTTTGCTTATATATAACAAAATTGGGGTCTAGTAGGTCTCTATATTTTAGTTCAAGGCCTGCAATATTTGCCTCTAGTTGTTCGATTTCTCTCGAATCTCCTTCTTTTGGGCGATGTTGTCTACCTTTTATATAATCGATTCTGAGTTCAGCCGGTGCGAGCTCCGATTTCACTTTTCTTATTAATTTCTCTAGCTCCGCGGGTGTTAATATCTCTTTTGTCGGAGAAGTTTCGGCTTCTCCTGTCTGCGATTTAGACTTACGAAAAAATTGAGGGATCTTATTCATTACTTACATCGGAAACGAGATGATCGTAGTCTAGTTGTTTTACGAGGTTCGTAAGTTAGGCACGTTCACCAATTGTAAGGCGCTTTTATGGACGAGTAAAAGGCGCTTACTTGAGAAATAACATAAGACAATTTAAAGACAAAACTAGTTTATTATACTACCACAGGAGATCTAGTAGAGAGGAGTTACTCAGCAGACTGACTGACTACTCGGTCTCACTAGTGGCTTTATATACGATACACGGATTCCATAACTAACTAGAAAACATCGAAGGTAATGGATCTAAAGATGTCCATAGATTCAATTTCAAAGTATCCATGGATCTGAAGTTGTCCATGGATTTAGAACATAATGATATTGGGAAAAAGATGCAGAGTGAGAATAAAGAATGAAGAGAGTGTATGCACAAATATTGGTGTATTACAGTGTTATTGATATTCTTGCCACACCGATCGCCTTGCTTTACAACCTATCCGTCTCTACCGGTATGTTCCCATCCAAGCTGAAATTATGTGTTATAACTTCATTGCTGAGGAAATCGCCTTTCTGTCCCAACCAAAAAGCTAATTTCCGCCTAGTTAAAAATGTTTCTTTTTCCTCCAAGTGTCTTGAGTGGCTTGCTTTCTAGAGTCTTGTTCGTCATCTTTTTTTCCTTTTAATAATGAATATTAATAGTGAATAATCTGTGTGCCCCTGTCCAATTCGCTTATCGTGCCCAGGATTCAACAGAATCGTCTCTACTACGCGTCTACAACGATTTTCTGCTTGCGGTTGACGATGGAGACGCTGCAGTGCTAGTTCTTTTTTACTTCAGTGCTGCGATTGATCATGGCATCCTTCTACGGGGCCTTGAGTCACGAATCGGGATTAGAAAGAAGGCCTTTGAGTGGATGGAGTCTTACGTCACTGGTCGCCACCAAGCAGTTCTAATGTGATATGTGGTATGTGATATGTGCCATATGTGATGCCAAGGGTTCTGTACTTGGCCCAATTGTATTCACCCTTTACACCAGTCCACTGTATGACCTTATTTGTGCATTTGGTATCAACCATCTGCCATTTACTCTTCCCCTTTGACACCCAACTCTACAAATCCTTCCTGTTTTTGCGTCGTCTCGGTCTTCAAGGTAGTTCCCGGCAGGAAACCTGTCGTATTTTAGCGAGCTGCATTGCAGCCATTCAAGGCTGGACTGTATAGAACAAGCTATCCCTGAACGTTGCGAAGACTGATTCACTGACGGTGTCTGCGGAGAAGGCTGTGGTTCCGGCATCGATGATTGACTTAGGCGAGGAAGTGATGATCTCATCAGCGTCAGAGAGAAATCTTGGGGTCATCTTCGATGCTAACCTCAAGATGGATAAACATGTGAGTGACCTCTGCTGTCGGGGCTTTTATCACATCCATCGCATTTCTCTTATCCGCACACAGCGACGCGATAGTACTTAAAATTCAGTTTTCAGAACCTTGTGCATACTTAAATCGCGAAGTACTTTTATTTGTATGCTGAAAATTTCGAACAACCTTGTTTGGTTGCTTAAAACGCAATGCCCATGCTTAATAATTGAAAGTACTATGGAAATAAGCACCTTGATTTCCGCGGGGTTTCGTTTAACAATAAAATAATAACAATGCACTTTTAATTTTCAGCACCCTCTGAATACTTTTTTTTTCAACAGTCCATTCTTATTTCCTGTAGGGTGCTCAATTTAGAAAGGGCTTTTCAATTTTTAAGCACTCTGATGAAATTTCACCCTTCGACCGAAATTTCTCAGTCCGAATTACATATTTGCAAAGCTCATATGGATAGCTGGGATTCTAAAGAAATTCATCGCTCAGTTGTTAGCTTCTATGACTGGTGATTGAATCATATATATATATTGGATATCTAGTACGTACGTTCGATTCCCTGAAACGGCTAAAATCAAACTACTTCAGAGTATTATGTTTTTACGCTTTACGAGGTGATCTCCTCCTTAAAACAAATTTTCCCTTGAGCGAGGATTAAACTTTTGGAAGGTACTTTTATTTTAAGCATGAAAAATACGATAAGCACCCAGTTTTTTAAGCACCCATGTTTATTTTAAGCACCCTGGCACTTTGAAGCATTCTTCGCCATATGAATTTTCAGTCACTTTACGCCGCTGTGCAAGTATCTTGACCATGACGCCACTTCCCGCCTTATCTCGGCATTTGTTCTATCTCTCCTCGACAACGGCAACTCTTTGCTCGTTGGCCTCATCGAAAAGCAACTAGACAGGCTGCAGTCAGTCTACAATGCAGCTGTTCGACTAATCAACTGGTCGTCGAGAACAGAATGCATCAAACCGCAGCTGAATTCACTTCACTGGCTACCAGTCCGCTCCGGAATTGATTTTAAAATCGCTACATTAGCTTACCGCTGTGTGCACGGCCTGGCTCCCTCTTATCTGGCCAAACTGGTTAGTCTTCAAGGAACTGAAGCGCTCTGGTCTTCGGCCTGAGATTTACATGCTGAAGCTTGTCGTCCCACCAGCAAGAAAGGGGCGATTCGGTGAGCGTGCCTTCTCCTGTTGTGCACCTAGAATTTGGAACGCCCTCCCCCTCTCTCTTCGCTCTCTCCCAACTCTTTCTTCCTTTCGAGCTCAATTCAAGATTTTTATGTTTAAAATTGCTTTTCCCTAGATAATGTATCATCCACCTATTGTGAGCTTAAGGGCGCCTTTGACCATGCAATGAAAAAGGCGCCTTACAAATATACATTATTATCATTATTATTCTTATACTTTGAAATATGAAATAAAACTATTGAGCAGTTTTCTTTTTTTATTCAGTATTTAGTCCAACCACCTTCGTTTTCAACAACCAATCGAAGTCTACTAATAATGGAATATGCAAGTTTTCGCCAATAACTGTGGCTACCCCTGTGCGTGGACGTGGGGTGTTATGGTCTAGAGCGTCAACATCTTGGTTAAAAGGAGTTGATACTCCGGGTTCAAGCCCCAACCGAAGCCGTCACAAAACTGTAAGGAGCGCCGAGACTGGCAGCACACTATATGATTGCTTTCAAGAGTATGACGTTAAATATACTGTGATGTGTATCACATCTGGGTATCACATCAAAACTGATCCAAAAAAGCGCCTTTGATCACGTGTGTGGAAAAGGCGCTATATAAATGGAATACTGGAATACTGGAATACTGTATCCCTCCCGAATTGAATGTGCATTTTGGAATACTTCGTTATTATCAGTACGTGGTCTGAAATATACCGAATCTTTCAATATATCCCCCCACACATTCTCTATAGGATTAATATCTGCTCCCTTGGCCAACCAAGGAAGAAACTCAATGCCAGGATTGTTGGCGAACCAGCTTTGAATTATATTTGCACCATGAATTGGGGACTTGTCCTGCTGTATAAACTTGACGCAAATCTCGGAAAATCTTATATGAATTGATGGGAGCAGCGTGTCACCGAGTATTTCTAAATATTTCTTTGCGTTTAATTTTCCATAAATACGGAAAAATCACCAGGGTGGCTGGCGGAAAACCAAGACCAGACGGCAACAGTTTTTATCCCACTTCGATCTGTTACTTGCACATGATCAGGATTGAATCTAGTTCCATCTCTTCGGTACACGAATACCCTGCCACACTCGTCGGATTTAATAATTTAATAATGAAGCATGATAGTATTTACGCCATTTTGTACTTATAGTATGGATTATTAAATACCCGAATATTTTTTCATCACAGAAAACTTCCTTTTTTCAAAATTCTTCCGTGCTATTGACGAACGTGAGAGCAAATTTGAGTCGTAAATTCCCAAGTGCATCAGATAGAAATAATTTACGCGCAGCTCTCCGCGGATGAATTCCTCGTTTTTTTCAATACGACCATGATGGTGAGGGTTCCAAAATTGACAGCAGTTACATCTAGCAATGATTTTAAATGTAAACAAAAAGTAGCGAAGCTTTTTTGGTCAAAAAATTTACCTGCTATCTCTTGAGCTGTCGTTATCGGTTTTGCAGAAACGGCAAGGACAATATCTTTTTTATTTTTAGGGGTTAGTTTTTTAACCTTCCAGCCCTGCTTCCTCATTATGCTGCCCGTTTCGTGGAACTGATTTCGCCATAACGACACAGTAGCAGCACCAATTCCTAGACGTTCACTAATATCAGCAACTGTTTTACCAGCTTCAGTAAAAGCGATGATTGCTGCTTGTTCTTGGCCATTTAAATGCTTCCTGCCACCATCATCTCAAAGCATGTCGAAAACCTATAGTTTTGTGGACTGAGCTTTTTTTAAATCTTTGAAGCACTCCCTTAGCCCTATTTTACCACCCCACACACTTTATCGTTCTCTTACCTCTACATTGAGTAAAAAAGAAAAAGTCCTTGTTATCTGGCGAGCACTGGATCAAAATGTCTGGGTAACAAATGCAATTAAATGTAATACAAAAAATATTTTTTTAAACAAGCAGTTCGCGAGAGAAGTAGGCCGGATTTAAGGACCCCACTCTTTTTTCGAAATCCAGAAAGGGACTTAGAAAAAAACTAAACAAACCAATCTGTTCGTCTTCGCATGCCGGATTTAACGGCGTTTTCAGAATTTCAATACTCTTCTTCGTTTTTGAGTTATTCGAGTTTGAAGTTAGAAAAATTTCGAAATTCTTCGATTTGGGGGGGGGTGGGGGGGGGTGTTTGACAGCACTTTTTAAAAATTGTTTATTCATATTTCCACAAAAAGATTCTAAAAGGAAATATGTTTCCGGATTTTATTGACGGAGATATTAGCGGAATTCTAGACGCCGATTTTGCTCATTTTCCCTCCCAGAATATCAGCCATTTTTTCATGGCTTTATGCTGCCCCTTGCGGCTTTGAAGGGGCCGAGGACTAGTAGCTTCTCTTCAAGTAAGAGCAGTCAACATCTGATCTTTCGTTTTACCCTGCTTTTTTCATAGGTTGTTCAACCTAGTGAATAGCAGAGATAGATAGATATACGCCCAGATAGGAATTCTCGTCCCGATCGAGCCCAAAAGACATATTAATGGGACGTCTGAGCCAGGCTCAAGTATAAAACATCTAAAAGCGGTCCCTTGTAAAACAAAAAAAGCGCCAAAACGCGGGAATTTTAACAGTCACTTGTGAACGTTATCAGTATCATTGATTACATTTTGGCTCAAACAACACACTTAGAAAATTTTAGAATTATCTTGCCCTTTTCGTTTTACGCGAGGAAATTTACATAGTAAATGGTAGTTTTCAGGTTGGATCTCAGGTAGGTGACTGGTTAGCTGGCTGGCATTTAGCATCAATGGTCACTGGTTGGAGTCCAGTAGTTTGCATTTTATTATTTACTGAATATTCTTCACTGAAGTGAAGATAGTTCATCATCATTCATCGTCATCATAATTTACAATTGTCTCAGTCTACGCCAGGACAATTAGAATTGTTCGAGATTATATGATTCGATTTGAACTTGTGTTGGCCGATGTATTAACAGATGTTTTTAACTAGGAATAGGAAAAAAAGGGAGTAACGGGCTGTCGCCTGTCGCGCGCAGACCATTCATTGATAACAGAGGTAGGGAGGGAGGGCGGACAAACAAACAAACGGAACAACAAACCAATAAACCAACAAACAAAGGGGAACAGCACAATAATGGTTCCGGAATCCTGCGTGGATTGAATTTATCATGGTATCCATAAGATGGCTATCTGACTCTTAGTCTCCTCGACCACGATATCCCCGGGTTCTTCGGATCTTACATTCGCATCAATTAACCGGACGCAGTCCTCTTCGGTACAAGCGTATAACAGGAGCAAATTAAATACCCGTTTCTACTGCTGATTCCATCTGGCTGAAGGACGATTTCGACCAGTGACCATCGGTACTTCACGATGAAAAATATTTCTGAAGGTGGACGCGGAAGCCTAGTGGCCCGCACGCAAGACCGTATCGACTGGCCGAGATCCCAGCTGAGAATGCCTTCGAATATGTTTATGTCGATGCCCGCCTCCCTCAAAACTTGCTTGATCCAGCCAGATATTGTAACGCTCTTGACCGGATTGTGCTGACCTACCGAGCAATGATAAACAGGGAGCCTTCGTTATGAGGGCCCCTGAACACCTCTTTTTTCAACATGTACGCTGGTAGGTACGCAACCGGGTCCAGCAGTTCGTCATCTAGTTTTTCCAATGAGAAGGACTGCAGCGATCCTGATTTCTGAGCCTTGTAGAGTCTGTTTAGGGCGAAGGAACCCTATTTCCTGTGAATACTATGAACTTGAAATTTACTGAAGCCGAGTCCGACGCTCGAAACAAGGTGGCCAAGAGCGTCGCTAATTTTTTACGCCAACGCACATAGTGAGAGAGACGCATTTTCTTTGCTCTTGAGATGTGACAGCACTGTATCCACATCCCAAACGGAGTCATACTTGGCTGCTGGTGGTTTTTTACTATGAATTCCTTTCATTAGCAATAAAATCTTTGGATGTTGGTCCACTGGGAAGCTACAACTTTTTCTAGTGTGGCGGACAGGGCGGATCTATACACATTGATTGTACTGTATGATTTTGATCTGGATTGCTCCGCCAAAAAGGCCGTTATCACGATCAGATCATTAGACTTGGGATCTGAATCCCTTACCATACACAAATCTGCCCAGTTTCGCCAGGCGCTATCGTACGCGCTGGTAATATTTGCTCTGATGGCCCCCATGAAAAGCTCGACCACCTCTCCCGAAAAACCCTGCTTCCGTAGACCGCCCTGACAACTTCCAGGCGACTAACCGGAAGCCCAGGACGCTGCATAATGGGTTCGTCTCTCCTTTGACCGATTTCAGGAACCCTGGGATTGGCCACAAGACCCGAGGCCAACATAGACTACTTCGTTAGCCGGCCAAATTGGGGAGATCAACAAAATCGACGCTTCTTCCCTCCGTGCTTTCGACAGGCAATCCCGAATGACCGAAAAATGGCTGGAACGCGTACGCCCCTGTCAGCTCCACCCAATTCAGTGAATTCGCATCCCATACCCAGGCTCCAGGCTGCGGATACCAAGACACAAATTTTGGCAGCTGTGCGTTCCAGGAATTCGCAAACAGGTTGATCGAGACCTTCCAATCTTCCCGAAGACCCTGAAATGTCCTCGGTTCCAGTTGCCAGTCGCTCCAGTCAATCCTCCTTCTCGACTCTCTGTCTGCGATAACTTTCAAAATGCCGGGTAAATACTGCTCTCTTAATATAACATTTCGTTCCTCACACCAGCGCGCAACTTGAACGGCCAAACGCGTCAACGATTCGGAATGTGTGACCCCCTTCTTATTAATATACGCAACGGCCGTTGTGTTGTCTAGTCTGAGCTCGACAGTGCAGTTCTTTTCAAATGCGGCGAATGACCTGTGAGCATTGAAGGCGCCCAACAAGTCCAACTCATTGATATGGCGCCCCACCTTTTCCTGTGACCAAGTCATACCGGTGCGGAGCCCATTACACTCCACCCCCCAACCTGAGAGCGACGCGTCAGTGCAAATTGACATGATCGGATCTGCCTCAAACATAGACTGACCTTCACAGGTGGCCAGGTTTTTTGCCAACCACTCTAAATCCTCTTTTGCTGGACGTGAAAGGAAAATTTTTTCCTGCAGGTTTCCTTCATTCTCTCTTGAGCATTTTATATAAAGAGCTTTCACCTCTCTGTAGTGTGCCTGCGCAAACGGAACCGCTGTTGCCGCTGTTGCTTGATTTTCTTGCCAACTCTGTGCTCCTGGTTCCTATTGCCTCGACCTTTTTTTCTGGCAAACGGAACCGCATGAAAACTGAGTACACGATCATACCCAAAAATTCCATCAATTTGCCCGCGTGACTTCTCCGAATTGATCACAAAGCCCAGAATTTGTAGCAATCTTTTAATAAAATCTAGTTGCTCTACCATGACGATCTTACATTGATTCACCAGGATAATGTCGTCGAGATAAATGATTACCCTAAACCCGAGGCTACTCAAGAAGGCTACCACCGGTCTCAAAAGCTTAGTGAATGCACAAGGGGCTGAGGCCAGGCCAAAACAACACCCAGATAGAAAATGTTGTGTTGAACAAGGCTTTTACCCGTCCACCCAAGACCTCCTAGACGAGATCAAATTTAGACGACTTTAAGTTATCTATTCAAGATGCCAACAAGATATTACAAATAAAACCATTTATAGCTTGATATTAATCTATTTTTGTTGACGATTATATCGGTCTTAGTACATCAATATAAAGCAGATGTAAGAACTCTTTGTGTAATCTTAGTACGACGTAGTCTTTTCCGTCTGAATAGGCCTGATAAAAGACGGCTTTTGGCGGTTGAATTTATGAGTTTCAAACTGGGTTTTTTAACGATCCAAATTTTTTTTTCTGGCCGCAAGGAGTATTTAATTGGTGAAAAAAATAGTTTAAAATTTGTCTCTATCAGGATTTTCTAAAGATTTCTCATTTACTGTAACTTAAGGAAAAAAGTTTGATATAAGTTAGTCCGTTTGATATAATGTTGCTACATAATTTCTATCGTATTTAACGAAGTATATAGCGTAGTGGTTAGCGATCTAGCGAGTTAACACGAAGGTCTAATGTACGGATCTAGGTACGGTCTGTTATTAACATAGATATATTTTCGGTCTAAAAAGGAAAAGGCCAAAAAACGGACATTAGCCCAAAATAAAACCCGATAAAGCGGACATATTCCCTAGTTTGAGCCTGAAATGAATAAAACAAGTCTAAAAGTAATCTTTCAAGTTTCTTTACCTTTGGAAAATAAACGTATTTTGGATCAGAAATATACGGACCATTAGAACTTATCTTTAAGTCGGAGACGCTTCTTTTCAAGATGAATTAAAGCGGTATGAACCAGTCTTGAAAAACTTGAATTAAACGTCTAAAATCCGTTTATGTTCTATATGGGCAGGTAAACTAGAACACTTCCCTTCCCATACGAGCTGAAGGAACTCGTGGAAATCCTTATGGACGAGAACTGTCAAATAAGCGTCTTTTAGGTCCAACTTCACCATCCAATCCCCTTTCACGATCAAGTGCCTCAGTGAGGCCAGGTTCTCCATCTTAAAATGTCTATATACCGGAAACTTTATATTTTACTACGACAACTACTAACAACTTTTGCAATTTCAAGCCCTAGTAGAAAGATATATTGTTGCAGACTGCCCGTCTCAATACCCCTTGCTATGTCCCTCTCCTCACCCCATCTGTGTGTCGGTATGTGTGTGCCCTGAGGGCCTGTGTAGTTGTAGTTGCCGTGTGAGGGCGTGACGGTCTGTAAGCTGGCCAGCGAACGAACAGGTGTCAGTCAGTTGGCAGTTGTCCCTTGTCACCTCGTCTCTTGTCGTCACTTGTCCTGTCTCCTGTCGGAGGCGTATGTATTTGTGTGTGTAACACACTGTAAGACTCTGACTTTCGTCTGAGTCGTCTAAGGAAGGGTTGCGGCGTTTGCCTGGCCACTTCCGCGTAAGTGTTAATATATGTGTGTAACTCCCTAACTCTTGTGTCTTCTGTTTTATTCTTTAATCATTTAGTGCAAGTGTTTGGCTGAATCCGCTCGCCATCCGAACACCTTGCAAGAATTAGAGTATTAGTTTGCAACTTTTAGTGTCCTAAAAGGCACTGATTGCAACAATATCTTTTAGATATCTTTAAGATATCTACATATCTTTCTGGTGTCTTTTTTTTGTTGGCATCTTACAGATATCTTTTAAATATATACAAAAACATCGCCCGTTTATCATATCTATAAAACATTTAGAAAATATCTTTATAAAAACATTTTACGTAAGATTTCTAAAATAAAAATAAAAGAACCAAAATGGGTTCGAGCCATGAACCTTCATGTACACTCGTCACCTCGCTAACCACTATAATATCACGTTCTTTAGAAAACTTAGAAATTATATATTAATCAAGCCTATTCGGACGGTATAGACGACGTCTTTTTTATCCCAAATGAAAATATGTACGTCTAAATTAGACCGCCAAAAGCCGACTTTTATCCAGCCTATTCAGACGATCACACAAAGACGTCTTTTTTCCCAAATTAAAACCAAGCGTGTTGTCTGGGTATTGAGACACAATGAATGAACAATTCGAGTATCAAGTTATTTAGAATCAAATCATTGAAATGGTAATGTAAAATTTAAAAAAAAATCCTTCAAAATATACTTTCCACCACTTTTTTCAACACATTGGAGATTAAGGTAAAGTTTCAAATCTCCTACTAGGAACTGAGGTCCTGAGTTTCTAGTAAACATTTGAAAACGGCAGCCAACGAAGGAGGAACATTGGACCATTGTTGTTTTTAAAATGTAGTTTAATCACGCTTGGATAATTTAACTCTTTGGATGGGCGGATTAGATATGAACTCGATAGTACGACTGGCTAGTTGCAATAAAATGGTTGCATGCACTCCTGCAAAATCCAACAAGATTTATAGGTTGCTTATAATACGATTTCTATACGCAAAACAGCTGAAGATTTCAAGGGAACGGCAAATCGTCTACCGAGAATCCTACATGTTGCAGATAATATCTATTATCTTTAGTTAAAACATAAATCCCATTGGTAAAAAAGTATATTTCTTATTTATGCACTTTTAGTATGTCATGTTGGTATAGTGGTTTTCGAGTGAGGCTACCATTCTATTATTCAGATGTTCGGTCCCCACCACCAACAAAAAATAAGGTCTCGAAGTTAGGAATTATTAATACGATAAAGTGAAACAGAAGTGGCTTAGTATGTTTAAAAGCATTTTTCAAAGATTTAGAATAAAATATCTATCAACGATGTATAATAGACATATTTAAGATATCTAAGAAAAATATATATTAGATATTCAAGAAAGATATCTTTAAGAGATGACAATAGGTTACAAGATAGTTATCAATAAGATATGTTTCTAGATAACTCTTTGTCTTTAAGATATCTAAAAGATATCTCGTTTTACTAGGGAGTGCATCTCGCAATCGATTGAAGGCACTTTAGGCTCCATGCTGTCTTCCACGTTCAACCTGTATTTGAATTTCAGTTTCCCAACTCTTTTGTTGCTCACTCCTCTTCTCATTCTCTTCAGCATGCGCCTGCTTTGCTTGATGGAAGGTTTGAGCCTTTTCTTCCTATTACTCTTTGGGGCGTGCTGAGCTTCAATGAAGGAGGCTAGTTGTAACAGGGCCTGTCCCACCGCTGGATTCGGTCTCTCCTGAGCCACTCCGTCTGCTGCTGCCGCGGCACGTGCCGGTGCTTCAATCCCGCCTGCCTCACCATCTCCTTCCTCTGCTTCTTCTTGGGCTGGGACTGGGATTTCTTCACCAGCTCTCCCCAAAGTTGCTTGAAGAAGTTTGGACAGTGCTACTGAGGCTGCGGAAGTCTTCCCTGGACCACTCGCCTTCGGATTGCTGGGATTTTTCTGGATACGATTGGGGGACGTGTCTCTCTTACTGCTCTTCTTTCTACGTGATGCGACGTATGAGTCGGTAGACGAGCCGTCCGAAGTGCTTGTCGAAGACGACGAAGTTGAAGAGTCACTAGAACTAGAAATTTCCGATTCCCTACGCCTTTCCCCCATCTTGCAATCGAACTTTGACTAAATAATTGACTGATAAAAAACTACGAAACTACGAAACTACGACTGCTCCCCGCTAACAGCTAGAATGGTCTGAGGAGGCGACGGCCGGTTTGTACAATATCACAATGTTCATAAATAAAGGATAGCGCAGTGGTTAGCTGACTGGCATCCTATGTAAAAGGTAGATGGATCGTGTCCAAAATCACACTTTATGCATAACTGAAAAAGATTTTATTGTTTAAGATGGGTTAAAGTACCTACTTAGCCCGTACAGGAGACGTACCATGGGAAAACGATAGCAGTATGAGCCAGTACCAGCAACAACCTTAATCGACTTAAAGACCTCGCGACCCCAAGAGTCTTTTGCTGCCCTGGCGAGACCTGTTCTGCACTCTATTCAACTGTGGCATCAATGGCTTGGTTACGTGTGTATTCCAACAATAAAGAAGAGGGCGGCTTCAAAAATGGCTGATGGTCTCATCATCAGCGAAGAAAACCAAGATTACTTCTGTGAAGGTTGTTAATTTGGCAAACAACATCGTTTTCCTTTTCCTATTGGACAGACCAGAGGTACACACATTGGTCATATTGTGCACTCAGATGTCTGTGGGCCAATTTCTGTCCCAGCTATTGGAGGATCAACTTATTTTCTCACTCTTAAAGACGATTTTAGTGGATACTGAACCATCCATTTCCTAAAACAGAAATCCGAAGTGATGTCTCTTTTCCAGAATTTTGTTCAGCGCATCAAAGTGAGTGAATTTGGCCACTCAGTGGGTACACTGCGAAGCGAAAACGGAGGAGAATATGTTGGGAAGGCGTTTGAAGAATGGTTACTAGAGAACGGTATTTGCCATGAGACGACGGTCGCCTACACACCTGAGCAAAATGGAGTTGCCGAGAGAGTGAATCGTACCATTCTAGAGTCGGCTCGAAGCATGATTCATTTTGCCGGCCTCCCCTTGAAACTATGGGCTGAGGAATGCAATACGGCTGTGTATCTCATGAATCGAGTCGCAACAAAGTCCATCATCGGCAAAACCCGGTGGTGGACCAAGGTGTAAAGCCGAATTTCAATTATTCCATAAACTTATGATTAATTTTCAAATTAAAAATCAGAAAGATAAAGAGCAACCCTTTATCTTTCCAATAAAAAAAAACGAATGTTCTACGGGGAAATTTTATATTTTTAAAAATTCCAACGCGAGACACCCTAGCGCTATCTCGCGCGTGTTAAAACGCTAAAATTGGTGGGGGTGAGCCATTACTCATGGTGGGTACTGTATAGTGGAACTTTTCTTTTCAGGTATCACAGCAAATATTTCTTTTAATAGAAGTCGATGAGATTTAAAATACGATGTTTTTATAGACGTTCGGTGATTTTTGTGTTTATTATGAATCTAATTAAGGCTCTGGCGATTTTATCCTGGGTTTGTTTAGGGATGGAGAAGTTGATGCCTGTTACAGTTGGTACCTCTAGGGGGAGCTTGAGTTTCTCCAAAGCGTGGGCCAGTTCCATCCTGGCTGTGGAATAGTGTGGACATTGGAGGAGTACGTGCGTTGGGTCTTCTTTTTGTGGGCATCCGTGGGTGCATTCTGGTTGGGTGTCTGGATTCCATTTGCTGGTTCTGCCGTTTAGTTTGTTGTGACCACTTCTGAGCCTAAATAGTGCGGATTGTATTCTTCTGTTTTTTTTAGCATGCCAAGCGACAATGCCCATTGTGTTTCTGTTGGTGACTGCTTGATTTGTGGAGCTGTTTCTTAATTTCTCCAGGTTATTTATTGTGTCTCTGTTTTTAATTTTAAATAGTTTCTCGGCCATGTTTGGAATATGTGTCATAGTCTCGCCGTCGTCTGCAGTCCTTCCTGAGTTGGCTAACTGGTCGGCGATTTCATTTCCTTTAATCCCTGCGGGACTAGGTATCCAGTTTAAATTTATTTTAGTACCCGCTGACCTAAGATTGTTGATTTGTTGAATTATTTCAGGGATGTAGCTACTGGACTTCCATTTACAGTTGCAAATTGCTTGGATTGCTGATTTTGAGTCAGTGTATATAGTTATTTCGTTCCAATCTTGGTTATAGGTGAGTGACAGTGCTTGTTTTATGGCTGCGAGTTCGCTATTGAAGCTGTTTGTGAATTCTGAGAGTAACCTTGCCTCCTTTGTTTCTTTTTGAGGGATGTATACAGCACATGTGGATTTCCTGGTGGTTTTGCAGGTTGAACAATCCGTGTAGATTGATAGATGCTCTTGGGTGTCTGTTTTCTTCGTCTCGTGGAATATGGAAGCTGTAAGTGCATGATTCTTTGATGCTGCTTTCTTATTCAGGGGGAAAAGTTGGTTTTTATCTCAACTAGTAGCCATGGGGGTAATGGGTCAGTGTTTTGTTGTTGAGTTGGTTGTTGTAGGTTGCGTTTGGTTTCCACCTCTAGGTTGCTTAGATGTGTAATTATAGCAGGTTTGCTCCTGAGTTTCCAATTCTTATGCGAGTTAACAAGTTGGTAGAGTGTTGGATAGGCTGGTTTTCCGGGTTTGCTACTCAGGTTGGTTAGATATCTGGCTGCTAGCGTGTTCCATCAATCTCTGATGGGAGGAATTCCCGTTTCGATTTGAATTAGTGTGATCGGGGTGGATTTAAAGCCGCCGAGGATGGATCTAAGGATTTGGTTCTGTGTGGTTTCAAGTTTTTTTAGTTTTCGTACGTCACTGTTTTGATGCAGTTTGCACGGCGGCTGAAGCTAGTGTTGACGTGGTCTACATGCTTGTCTCATGTGAGTTTAGAGTCAAATATTACTCCGAGGAATTTGAAATGGTCTTTTTCCGCTATTCGGCCATTATTGAGAATAAGGTTCAGTTCTTCCATCTTGGTCTTTCTTCCTTGTAAAAGATACAGCGATGCATTTGGGGATTGAGAATTTTCCAAAGTTTTGCCCAGTCTTCAATTATGTTTAGGTATCTTTGCAATCTTATTTCTGTTTCCCGTTTCGATGATGCTGTTGTGTGAATTTCATCATCATCGGCGAATAGAGATGTTTCGCAGTCTGCTTCTGGTGGCGGGAAGTTTGCCATCATGATGTTAAATAGCATTGGGCTAAGAACGCAGCCTTGGGGTACTCGTCTTTTCAATTTATTGTCTGATGATAGGCTATGGTCAACTCGAACTGCGATGCTTCTGTCTGTTAGGAAGTTTTGGATCCATCTTAATATGGCTCCTGATATTTTTAGTTTGGAAATTTTGTAAATTAGCCCCGTGATCCAGGTATTGTCATATGCTTTTTCTAAGTTGAGGAATACTGCTGTCGTTGTCTTCTTGTCATTAAACCCTGTATTTATTGCCGTTCCTAGGCGGATGAGATTGTCGTACGTGGAGCAGCCGTTCCTAAAGCCTGTCTGGAATTTCGGTAGGAGTCTATTTTTATCAATGTACCACTTTAATCTTTTATTTATTATTCTCTCCAGGAGTTTGCAGAGACAGGACGTTAATGATATTGACCTGTATGAATCCGGGGAACTTGGGGTTTGTTTGGTTTCAGGATGGGTATCACTGCTGCGTTTTTCCACTCCGGGGGTATGTACCCGGTTTCTAATGAGACGTTTAGTAGTACCAGCAGTGTGTTGCGGTTCTTTTTGTTCAAGTTTCTCAACATTTCGTTATGAATCTTGTCTCTGCTCATGGCTTTATTAGGTAAACCGTATAGGTTTATTTCTAGTACGAAGAGTGATATGGGGGTGTTGAGTGGATGTCTCTTGCCTTTGTTGATTGCATCCTCTATCTTTTGTTCGAACAGTAGGGTACGGTCTTCTTTTCTATGTTCTCTTTCTGTTGGGCAGAATTGCTCTAGTAGTAGTTTGGATTTTTCTATTTGGTCTGTCGTTAGGGAGCCGCTATGCGTAGTTAGGGGTGCGATTGGCCGTCCTGTAGATGGCCCGTTTATCATGCATTTTGCGAAGTTCAAAAAGGCTGTTGTGTTCTGTCCATAGATGTTATGTGGGTACTCCACGTTTGGTTCTTGGCCGCGATTATGGTACTTTTCTTAATTGCTTCTAGTTTTTTTAGTTTATTCTTATCCGCTGGAAGAAGGGTTACGCCATACGCTATGGTACGCCATACTACATATGCTTTCCTTGCTTCTTTAGTTGTTTTCTTGCATAGTGGGGTCCACCAAGGTTTCTTGGATTCTTTGATTGCCTTTGCTGGGGGGAAGAATCTGTTGGATGCATCTATCATGGCGGAGGAGAAATGTGTATGCCTCCTGTGGTGAGCTGGCTAGTGTAATGGCCTCAGTGGTGACAGCGCTCTCTATTTCTCTATTCCAGTCATCCCATTTGAGATGGTGGAATTTCCAGTGTTCGTTTGGTATGGGTAATGGACTTGACTCAATGTTTACTTGGATAATAATGGGTAGGTGGTCGCTGCCCCAGTATGGGCCAGTGTTTATGGTTGTTAGGTTTGCTAGATCTGGGGAACTGAAAGTGAGGTCAATGGTAGAGCTCTGTGTCCTGTTTGGTATTGGCCTGGTTTCTAGGTTTCTCGGTGTGCATAATACAATTTTTTTTAATTTAGGAGGATATTTGCTACGTCTTTCCCGCTTCGATTTGATGATTTGTTCTTCTTCCCAGATTTTGGAATGTGCATTCAGATTTCCTCCTATTACGGTGCTGTTGTTGGTGGCGTTGAGGATTTCTAACAGACCATGTTCAATATTTTGATTTCAATCCGGGTTGTACAATGATACTATATCTAATGAATTTTTATTTTTTAATTTAAGGGTGATTCCTATGACCTCTACGTTTAGGGAGTAGGACGTTGGGGATAATGCCTCGTAGGGAGGCTTTTGACATGGCGAGTGAACAAACGATATGGAAATTTTTAAAATACATGATGTTGGTTAGATATTGAGGCTTCCTTTGTGTGTTCATTTCGTCCCAGCTTTCACTTGGCCGATCTGGTCTGTCAGGACGTTCACGAAGTGGTTTAGTAAGTTTCTCGGTGATGCCAAGCTTGAGGAATAATTTTGGCTCGCTCGTCAGGTGGATTATTACTGGTGCTCCGCTCCATGGCTGCTCAAACATGTCCGAGAAGCGGGGGTGGCCGGGACCTGGGCTGTGGGTATCCTTATCTGTTTTACGTTTGGCGGATTTCTCCTCGTAATCCATGGGACATTGTGGTGGATGGCACTGGATGTGGCTGATTCACTTTGAGTGTTTGATTGATTCATCGTGAGGCTGTCGCGTGTTCGGTATGAGTGGGGGTGGGATTAACGAGGTGGGGGGCAACAAAAGCTTGAGTGACCCCTTTTCTCACTCCAGTCGGTTGCTATAGGCCAGTGTACTCCTTTCAGGCGTGGTGTAAAGTCGCGCCGACTTTGTTGACGTCATCGAATATTGGTGGCTGGCTTGTAATATCCATTCGTCCGTCTGAACGGAGCATCCTCGGGGAATCTCGACGATGCCCGCCGATGGCAATTCAGCTTTGGGAAAATCACGAGCTCCAGCTACCAACGGGCAGGCCATCACCAGTGATCGAGGAATTTTCATCGACACCGCCCACTGCCGGTGTCCCAAGTATTTGGCCTCCAGGCCTCTCCCAGGGTTGTGACCGATCATTTTTTTTCGATCGCAATTCCGGTCGTGTTCAAAAATAAAAAAAGGAACGCGGTCGCTATCGCGGTCGCGATCTTTTTTGCGATCGCCACTAGATGGCGTTCAGCTTTTCAAAACAGTGCAGTGTCAAAACACCCCCTGAAAACACCCCTCTGAATCTATTGCGCACGATAAAAAAAAGAGGAACTCATTTTCTAGCTGTCAGACTTTCAGGGACTGAGATTATTAATTTGCAGTTCTACTAATTATTTTTAACTTTGAAAAAATCAACAAAAAATGGCGGTAATTGATTGCAAATTTGATCGCAAGATTTTAATCATGCGATCCCGGTCCCGGTCGCGTTTTTTTCAATTCATCGCGATCGCTGTCACGATCTTGGAAAAGTGACCGCGGTCGTGATTGCGCGATCAAACAATCGCGATCGTCACAACCCTGGCCTCTCCATTCAACCACTACTTTGTCACAGTCCGCCTTTGTTCTCTCAGGGTCCTGCAGAAAGAGCGCCATCGCGCAAGTCTTCCGAAAATTCTTCCGGTAAATGGCTCCACGTGGCGGACAGACCGCACCCGCCCGGCCCTGGCAAGAGCGTACGTCCGCTTCCGATAACTCAATAAACGTCTGCCAATCCATATCCACTGCCAGGAATGCAGGAATGTTGGCATATTGTAGCCCAAAATCTCCAGTCGTACCAAACACAGGCAAGACGAAGGTTTCATACAATTCAAAATTTCGTGTCACTTCAATAACTGGTAAATGAATAAACAGACGCAGGCCATGAGTGGTTGCTGCCGAGACAACCTGCGCTTCTTGATAGGCTTTCCATATATTCAATCTTCCCTGTCTCTGTTCTGTGGGACACACAGCCGCAGGCACATCCCTTGTACCCTCAGCGTCCGTCGGTGTAGCAGTCCGTTTATTACGACGAAGTTCTTGTAGCTTATTTCTCCTCGTTTGTGCTGGTTTGATTTCCTCCCCAGGTGTAGAAATGCTTTCTTCCATGACGGTATAGCCTCCTGGCCCTCCCTTATTCCCTTTTTTTCAGTTTCCCAAGCCGCCGTAAAGACCGGTAATAGCTTATCCTCTTCATCGTCTGTTTCTTTCTCTGCTATCGGATATCGGGACAGGGCGTCTGCGTTTTCGTGAAGTCTACCACTCTTGTAGATTATTACGGGCTGATTAGTTTGTACCGATAGGGCCCATCGCGCAAGCCGTCCCGCTAGGTCCTTTTTCGTTGTCAACCAGCATAAGGCGTGATGATCGGTCACTAACTTCACTTCCGCTCCCCAGATATAGCAATGGAATTTCTTCACGGCCCATACCAAAGCAAGACACTCCTTTTCTGTTATCGAATAATTCCGTTCCGCCTTCGTCAGAAGACGACTTGCGAATGCGATGGGTCTCTCCCCTGTTTCATCCCTCTGGACCAGAGCTGCCCCAATCCCGTAGTCGCACGCATCTGAGTGGATCTCGAAGGGCCACTCCACTTCTGGGTAAGCTAACCTGGTAACCTTTACCAACGCTTCGTGTAGTGTATTGAAGCTCTTCTCCGCCTCCTCTGTCCAGATGAATGGTCCCTTTTTCCCAACTAGATCGTGCAACGGCTTTGCCATCATTGCAAATCCATCGATGAACCTCCTATAATAAGAGAGGAGCCCTAAGAACGCCCGCAATGCCTTCAATTTCTTTGCGTTGCTCTCTTGTCGTGCCAGACGTGGGAAATTTTTCACGGCTTCTACCTTCTCCGGATCCGGCGACACTCCATGCCTGTCAATGATATGATCCAGGGTTTTCAGCTTGGGCTGTGCAAATTCACACTTATCCAGTTTAACCATCAGGTTCGCCCCCCTTAATCGATCCAAGACCAAGCGCAATCCTTGTACGTGCTCCTCGAACGTTCTGGAGTACACACCTATATGGTCCATAACCTTGAACTGATAGAGGCCATCTGCTGTGACAAACGCTGTCTTCGGTCGATCGCTCTCTTTGATTGGAACTTGCCAGTAGCCCGAATGCAGATCCATTATCGAAAAAAATGCTGCCCTATCCAGTCTAGCGAGTGTCTCTTCTATACGTGGTAGAGGGTACACATCACTTATTGTCACTGCATTAAGCCGTTGGTAGTCGACGCAAAACCTCCATGTTCCATCCTTCTTCCGTACCAGAAGGACTCCCGCTCCCCATGGGCTATTTGAGGGTTCTATCACTTCCACGTCCAACAGATCTTTGCAATGGTCCTCCACGATTACTCGTTTTATCCACGCTTTTGCGGAGGGCGCCTGCCTGATGGGTTTTGCCGATCCGGTGTCTATAGAATGCTCCGCTGCCGTACACCTTCCCAGTTTTTCTCCTTTCCCTGCGAAACGTTCGTCGTATTCTAGTAACACCTTGAGAATTTTCTTCCGCTGACCCGGGGACAATCCGCTGAATATCCTGCTGTCGAAATTCTGTGCCGGTTTCTTTTCTTCTTTTCCCGCCGACATTGCTGCAAAAACCGCGTCCCACGAATTTTCTTCCGCGATTTCTTCTATCTCCTCGATTTCACTTAACACCGTTCCGGCTCCTAACCACTGTTTTCGGTCCAAAAGGTTCGTAATCACTATCTGATCCAGCGATTTTTCCCATCCACCACTGCCCTCCCCACCGATAATCTTTTCGTTTTCATCAGTGTTTCGGAAGGCACTATCATTGCGCTGTTTCCACTCCCTTCCAGATCCAGTGGCTCAGTGGCCACGACTTTCATCGTTCTTCCTGGTACCCATACCGCTTCCCACAACACCACTCTTTTCCTGCTCTTCATTTCTCACGGGCCCAATCGGCATTTCGCCGATGACGATTTCCGGAAGTGCACAGATCTTCATTCTCGTCCCTAGCTTCTTCAGAAAATGTCCTCCCAGCAGAAGTTCTATGTCCCCGTCCAGTATTAGAACCTCCCCCACCACTCTCGTCACTCCATCTGACACCGACAGCCAGGCTGCTTCGCCTGGTGTAATCTCCTTACCATCAATTGCTACGAGACGATTCTTCCGCCAAGGAGTTATTACTAGTTTCAGCTCTTCCGCTAACTTAGATGAGCACACCGACACCACCGCCCCGGTGTCAATCACGGCTGATACCCTCTTGTCTCCGCATAATACTTCCTGGGTAACCATGCGTTTAACGTTGATCTTCAGAATTGGTAACGTCCCCTTCTGCTGGCTTCCTCCCGATCCTACCAGGACCATCAGTTGATTGCCCATGTTTTCCTGCCACTGACCTGGTGCCCGAACCTGTTGCTGATACTTTGGGCAAAATGGACGAATGTGTCCTACTTCATTACACCCGAAACAGATGATCTTTTCTTCCTCCGTCCGGCTTCTACGTCGTGGCGTCGTTGGACAATCTCTATTTAAGTGTCCTACCTGGTTGCATCCAAAGCAGATCGGTTGTCCATCCGGTGTCCATTTCGGTTCTCGGTTATTCCACCCAGGGCGTTGTTGTATGTTTCCTGAGTTCCATCCCTGTTGCTGCATGTCGTAAATAAATTCTATCGTTGATTCCTCTGGCTCCTGTTTCCGCTCCTTCAACCGTCTCTAGTTGAACTGGTCCTGGTTCACAGGGGTAAATCGGGTCAGAATTTTCTCCCTTACCCCTACGACCCTAGGTGGCCCATTCTGTGTCCTCCAATCGGCTGACAGCTGACCCGCCGCTTCCGCACACGTAAACCACTTCTGCGCTGCCCCCGTCAACGACAATTCCACGTGACCTCGCAATTCGTCGTCCCCCCATCTGTTGTACCGTCCAATTCTTTCGAATTTGTACATCCAATCACCCACATCTTCATTCCCTTTCCCTGCGGACGCTGGTGGCTGCAGGAATTTTATCTGGGCCGCCATCTGTCCTCCTCTTCTTCCTTGCTGTGCCTGACCGCCAACGTTTCCCTGTGGGCTACTTGGGCGTCTCGGCAGACCCCGACGACTTCTCGTTGCTCGGAAAAGTGAGCTTAAATTCGATGATCTTCTCCTGAAGTCTGAATAATCCCACTCAGGTTGAGCTCATCCTGTCCTCCTTGCGTCTATTTCTTCGTCCACGTCCTCCCACTCCTCTGACTCTCCGTCTTCAAAAGGAAGTTGGTACGCCTGTTGGACAGCCGTCGGTTGAGCGAAGCTGAGCTGTTTCTTTTCTATTCCCGGCGGCTCCTCTCCACAATCCTCGCTCTTCCCTAGCAGGGGTCGACTTCTCGTCCTCAGACAAACTCCTCTGGCTAAAAATCGTCCTCTCTCGTCTCTCTTTCTGATTCTCCGCATTTACTCACTCCCCCCAAAGTTCCAGCTGTTGCAGGGCGACCTCTCCCTGCTCACTGTTCACCAGACCACTTTCTACCTCACCGTCTTCAACGCGATCCCACGCGCCTCGACACGAACAACTCTACCACCACTCGCCGCACTTCTCTCGACACTTGAAACAAAACTTTGACTATACCCTGCGTCTCCACCATGTTACGTGCTAACTAAGCGACGTGTATTGACGGTATGACAGCTACAAGGAAACAGCCCCGACATAGAGGCACTACACACTTATATACTAGCTGGATCGGGTGGCGATGGCGGATGCACTACCGGTTTGCCTGAATACCAGCCGGATCGTGTAGCGTGGTCATTGACCACGCGACAATAAAGGTAGTGCACTACGCGTACCCTACTGGGTTTGTGAATGCACTCCGCATGCTGCCCCCTGCTGGGACCCCTGAGAAGTAGATTTCCCATTGACTTACTGTGAAGAAGTAAAAGTGAAAGTGTTTTATCAACTTTAAAATCTAAACTTGTGCTGTGTTCATGTGTAAAACCATACTACAATACAGAGCTTTAAACGAGGTATCTATTGATATATATTTTATTGGTATTTAGTTGTAGAAAATAGCTCAATTTAAATGTTTAACGGCATTTTCGGTCAATTTCTCGACCAAACTGTGGAAAATCCGCCCAAATTGTGGGCGGTCCAAACCGAAAAACCAAACTCAAACCGAAAAATCCGCCCACTTTGGAGGGATTTCGTCGAGATATTGACCGAAAATGCCGTTAAATCCACAAAACCTTCTTTATCTTGCTCCATATCTTCATATAATGCCAGAAGATCAAAAGAAAATCTGAGCCGATCGCCATTTTAGTAATTCATCGTTTGTATTCAATTTAAGTTCGCCCTTTTTGCCGATGGGGGCTCTTGTTATGCAAGGGGGAAAAAGGCCCTGCGGTGGACCCTTCAACAGAACGCCTATGTCGAAGTCTGTTAAAGGGTCCACAGCGTTGGCCGATTCCAAGTTGCTATAATAGAACCCTGCTAGCGTCACTTATATTGGAAACCTTTCCTATGCCTTTTTTCTCAACTCTCAAGTGTTTCTCAGCGCTTCTGGTCAGCGCCACAGCGGGTGTGCGGGGAAACGTTTTTTCCCCATTTTTTTCAAACCAAAAATGTTCTAAGAAAAAAATCCGCCTTTAATGAAATGATGTGTTTTTTCGTGATGTATATAGAAAAAAAAATTATGCAGTGTCAGAAAGTGGTTATTGCGGTGGCGCTGATAAGGGGTGCTCAAACATAGATACTTAAGACCGTTTCGCACTATCTATGTGAAAAGTCGGCTGCACTTTTTAAAATTTTCACTTTGAAGTACAGCCGACTTTTCAGATCGATAGTGCAAAATGGTCTTAAGTATCGAGGTCTTAACGCCTCTGATCTGCGCTTTCTGCCTCAACACTGGCAGAGCCATAGAACCGTGGTAGCACCACTTATATGGGAAGCCCAGGCTATACGGCAATGCCTTTTTCCTCATTATGGTTTCTCAGTTAGCACTTCTAGTCAGCACCATAGCGGGTGTGTTGGGAATTGTTTTTTCCTCATTTTTTTCCAAGACCAAAAATCTTCGAAGGAAAAAACTCCTGAACCTTAAGGTATGGTGCGCCGTTGGTAGCAGCGAAATAGCGTACCTTTTTTTTTTGCTAAGGGGGTACTAGCGAAATGATGTTTTCTTATAAATAAAAAAAAACCGAAATTAAATTAAATTAAATTACACAATAATAAATAATTAAGATACCAGTAATAAATTTCTAATTATAGAGTAGATTTAATCAATAAAATAAAAAATAATTGCTGTGATAAGATGACCTGGGAACGGTGAGCAGACGACTCTAGCAGACGAAAGGAGGGGGTAGCGAAAAAAAATGCACGCTATTTGGCTGCTACCAACGGCGCACCATATTCCGGTGCGTCTACACCATGTTCTTAGATGAGCTGGTTCCCAGTCTCTGTGTTATAAGGTTAAGGTCCCATAAGGCAGCTGATTTTTTGGGATCTTTGGTTACTGCGACAGCCCCGCCACCTGGTGTTGGATGGGTGAAAGCTAACACTGAAACAACACAGAAATTTATCCCTCGTATGGCTCGTAAATAAAACAAAGTTGTAGTGCTATGATAAACATGCGTTAAACAGATTGATTTATGAATTCTAATTGATTATTTTCAGATGAAAAAAAAATAAAGTGTATATAACTATATATGTGTCAAAATGAAAAACTTGCCTAGCCGAGGAATCGAACAACGGAACACGAAATCTAGAGTATGACTTTAAACCATTATACCATGATTATGTTGAAAACGTAGTAGCAACATTGGTGGGGGATGTTGCCATTGTTGCCCATGTGTTAAATCTCGTATGGACATGGAATTATTGTTGTAAGTTAGAGATTGGGTGTGCAGATGGCAGTACTTTCATAGTAACCATGCCCTGAACAAAAAAAGACCTTGAAATATTTTTTTAAGGTTTCAGTTCGTTACGGAAAAACTGAAATAGCGTGGCAGTAAGACTGTATGTCTGTATGACCGTAAGTTGTCTGTAAAAACTGCTAGTGTAGACGCAGCTTTAGAAAAAATGTTTTAACTTTAAACACTGGGTTTCTTTAAGGAATTATATTTTTTTTGTTTTTTTTTTTTGTTTTTTTTTGGTGATCAAAATTTAAAAAAAAATTACGCTAGTGTCAGAACTCAGAGGATGGCCTTTGTTGGCGCTGATCAGAGGCGCTAAAACATTGAAGACAATAGGGTTGTGGCATGAAATTCGGAATCGGCTGAAATTACATGGTTCGACGTAGTTTTTCACGCCGATTCTGACATTATTTTTTTTTAAATTTCAAAATCAATTTATCGGTACGTTATTAAGGTTTAAAGTTTGAATAGGCCCCTCCCATTCTAAAACGGAACCCCCCGCCATATTTAGTGGGAGGTCCTTAAAATCTGATCAATTTAGCAGACGACTCGCCTACTTTTAACAAAAATATGTGATCACTTTCGTCTTGTGTTTATTTTTTACCTTTGAATATGAAGAACGTTAAGTGTTTAGTGCCCCATTGTAACCACAGGCCAAAAAATAATGAAAATCTTAGGGGAGAGGGGGGTTATACGGTCCGCTGTACTAAGTGAGACACTTAGTTAAAAAATAGTAAATTAAGTTTTAAAATTCTTAGATTAATGTATGCTATTCTTTATATTTATTTTTTATTATTGAACATTTTAAAACATTATGTTTGCAAGTTTTGTAATTTTTGAAGAAATAAAAAAAGCCCCAAAATATTCTTTTAAAAAATTTGTTTTTCTAAGAATTTCTCGAAGTAACTATGTTTTTTTAGAAAAGTGAGATAGCAGTATGATAGTTTGATCTTTTGTCAATAATTCCCGACAAAAATAAAATTTTTGAGTTGAAAAATGAGCTAGTTATAAAAGTTTCCACAAAAACATTTTTTGTGGGTTATTTGGTACGGTTTTGTGGGGTAAATTGGTACTAAAACGGAATGACCAATGGGCGGATCTTAGTGTTGCCAGTGGCAATGCAGAGAAAATTAGGTTAGAAAACAAACAATATGTTAAATATTATACTGTTATGTGTTGTTAAATTAAATCTACGTTTATTTTAAGCATTTTTTATAGTTAAAACTTATTTTCTTGCTCATAAATAATAATAAATACTAGTTTTTGAAGATGGATATTTTTCCTGATCGATCGATAACATAAAGTCCAGCCCCCTTCATATTCCCTTCTCCTTCAAGAGAACATTTTGTTTTATATAACAAATGTTTTTAATTATACGAGTATACCAAAAACCTCAGCGAAATACAAATACTAGGCGAAAAATTCTTTTTCACGATGTTTTTAAAATTAATTTATCTTTATTCTAAAGTGGAGAATTTAGAGTGTTTATGGTACATCCCCCTGTCCCATATAAACCCAAAATTTTTCCACACCCACTTTTTTTTGAAACTTTAAAAATCGGTAGCGAGTAAATTAATGAATCTAAAATAAAATAAAAAATACCGGAGATAGGAAAAAGTGAGAAAAATACTTTAAAACATTTATTTCACAAATCAGGTTATTAGGAAACGGCTTACACAAGAAAAACAAAAACCGGTCCCAATAACCCCACTCTCCCCTATGTTTTTAAATTTCCCAACCAAATTTGAGAAGCAAAAGTTGTGGTTGGAAGCCTTACCCTACTAGCACAGGGATATCCTATGGATATCCTATAGATGTCAGCTGCGATCCAGTTGGATATCCCAGTTGGATGTCCTATGGATGTTTACAGGATGTCCTAATGTCCTCTCCCATGGACGTCAAACGTGTATATCCATAGGACGTCCGAAAATGAACGTAATTTGGACCTTCTTTTCTCCAATTTATGGGAAAAATAAACACTTGCTATGGGTTTTGAACTCAAGCTCCCTAGATTCGTAGCCGAATGCTCTATCCAATACACCAATCGTTACCCAGATAGGAATTTTTGTCTCAGAGTAGCTCCAAAGCCGTACCAATGGCACGCCTACAACGAGTTCATCCAAAAGATGTCCCAACGCGATCCCTTGAAAAAAATAATTCTTTCCTTTTTCTTTTGTAATTCGTTGGTCTCCCGTCGATATCCCTGGTCCGTACCATTTCCTTTTTTTGGCTCTCTGTCAACACTTTCATGATTAATTCATGATTATCCCGTCATTGTTTTAACGCGGCGAAATTTCCCACTCCCTTTTAAGGCAGGGTTTACGTTGCGTTCACTAAATGGCTAGTTCAATTAATTTTTCAAAGCTGTTTCTAGTATTTTCTAGACCAAAATTTATTTTCTTTATTTATTGTTCTTCTTGATGCATACATTTCTTTTTGTTTATTGATAATTTATGGAAGACATATTTTTACTTGGGTGTTCATTAAATAGTGCTTGGCAACGTTTCTGGACTTTTCTGAAACGTCGTCTGGTCTCTGCCTCGTGTGAGAAAAAACTGGTAAAGATCATCTCTGTGTTTTGCTTCAGTTAATGGATTTTTTGTACGAAACAAGGTATTATTATTAAGATTTGTACATAATTCCAGACTTGTGGTTGTTGATTGAGCTTATAATATTCTTTTAGAAACATTCAACACAAATTGTCTGTGTATATGAGTTACGAGCAAGTCAAGCAATGCCTAAAAGTTCAATTTTTAGCGCTAGATGGCTGACGGATAATTATAAATTCAAAAAAAAAAAGGAATTTAGTGATAAATTTCTATTTCTAAATGTTTTCTATTCTCCATAAACGGTATTAAAAATGTAATTGCCTACATAACGTTATCCTTATATTCATATTTTTTTGTAAATTTTCAGAAATCTGACAACAAAATTTTTTAGTTTCTGTCATCTGGTGTTGGTCTCAGTAAGCGTCGTGTCTCGTGTCTCTTGGAATAAGATTGCTTTTTAAAAGGATATTAAAAATTCGCAAGAACTGGGTAAATATTACAACAAATCGTATATGAATTTTTAAAGTTTACGGTATCTCTCTTATTGTGTGTTAGTAGTACGTATGCGACTTCCTTTCCAGATGTGGCTACAAATCAACCCTTCCAATGTTTGTTTTTTGTCTTTTATTTTTTTGCAGATGAAATGTTTCTTATTTTGTTGTATATATCATAGGTAAACATGAGACTGAAGTTAAAGTTGTCATCCCCAGTTCAAGGCACTCATCAGGGCAGTGTTGGTGGCCTCCAGGTGCATTTGCTTATTCAACATTGGAAAAAAGTAACGAAGTCAGTGAAATGTGCTACATGGGACTGTTATGATGCTCTTCTCATTGCTACTATTAGTAAATATTTTATTTGTTATTATACTTTGATTGATTTTTTAAAGTTATTCTGATTTCTTTCTGTAGAGACGTACTGAAGCTAAGGCTAAGTTGAGCTAAGGTAAGTTAAGGAGAATTGGTTACTCAGAGCTCAACTGATTTTGATAGAATTAAAAAGGGAAATGGACAACGAGAAACAGAGAACAAGAAGGAATCTAATTGATTATACGAGTTAATATAGCTACAACGATATAAGAAAGAACAAAGACAACTGTCTCTTTCTTCATTTAATGGATTTTCGTAATCGACAAGGTATTATTATTAAGATTTGCTCATAATTCATGAGTTGTTTGTTGATTCAGCTTATAAAATTCTTTTAGAAACATTCAACAAAAATGTTGTCTTTGTAAATGAGTTACAAGCAAGTAAAACCAAGCCAAGGAAAGTCCAATCTTTAGCGCCAGATGGCAGACGGATGTTTATTAATTCAATGTGGATGCTTTTACGTTTTAAGACTTCAATTTATGACATAACACGATTTATTACGAAGTAATACGGCAATAAGTTTTATTTTGAACAAATTTATTAATATTTTGTTGTAGTTTGTTTTCCGTAGTTACTTCAGAGAGAGGACAATAATGCCTGCAAACGTTTCTTTGAAACAAAAACGCAGACGGATTCAGAAAAACTATTTAACGACAGTGCGTTCTACGAAGACGATGCCGAGCAATATTCCTCTGCTACTTAAAGTGTCATAGGTGCGAGTGAATAGAACAGTGCAAAGTAATATATTACCTCACAATTACAAAATGATTGCATTGCAGAAGTTGTTGGCAGTGACATGAATCATAGTGATACAGAACCTGACAGTGACAGCGATGAAGAATCTTATGTTGATTGTGAAGAAGCAATGGTTGTCTCATTGCTACTTTCAGTACGTATATCATTTATTGCTATACTGAGATTGATTTTTTAATAGTCTTTCTGATTTCTCTCTGCAGAGACGTATACTGAAGCAAAGGCTATGTTCTAGGAGAATTAGTTACTCCGAGCTCAACTGATATTGATGGACATGAAAAAGGAAAACAAGCAAAACAGAGAACAAGATCAATCTGCTATCTAGGCCTCAATGAAGATAAAGTGGCTTTCAAGTCAACCACTATTTGTGAGATTGTAATTTGTGAGTGCTTAGAACATGTTTTTCTTTTAGCATTAATTCCGTCAACTTTAAAGGTTTTTTAAATATTTTTACCATTTCAGAAGCAGTTCGTGAAGTGCAAAATGCTTTGACAAAAGATGCAGTCGAAAACAAGATAAAGAATTGGTTACGTCACTGCCCAAGATAAAAGCACAATGAATATGGAAGCCGAAATGGAGTAGACGAAGACCAACAAGAAGATGCCGACTAAGCTGCAGACTAATTGATCATTATCTCCGTAAAGTGCGATTGTTAATGCACTCATGTATTTAAATATTTTGAGTTTCATATTTTACATGAGAAATTTTACTATTATGAGTTTCATATTGTACCTGAGAAATTTAACTATTTTGAGTTTCATATTGTATGTGAGTAATTTGACTGTTTTGAGTTTCATATTGTAACTAAATAATGGAAATAAATTTGAGTTTTTTTCCAAAAATTATTGGGTCTCTATATTTTATTACAAATAGCGTGGTTCATTCATATTCATCCATATACGAAGCGGGGAAATTGAAAACGAACGAGGATATTATTGGTATAAAAGACGTTTATTATGCATCTCAGTTGTTCCGTTTACATCTCAATCACGTCCAAATTCCGTCCAAGGTCCATCTAATGGGACGATAAAGGTGCAAGTATGGGATCTCGGCAAAGCGGACATTACCCATACGTAAAAGACGTCCAAGGAATGTCAATTTGGGAATTTACTATGTTCCATGGACATCTCAGACGTCTCAAAGTGACGTGTTTGGGAAGTCTCTGGGACGGCACTGTGCTATCTGGGTAATTAATATTATAGGTTTATTTCATATACTAATAGATATATATAAATATAAATTACAATAATCATAATCTAGCAAATAAAAGTCAGAAAATGCATACGGAATCAAATTCAAAACAATTTTAAAAAATAATTTAGGAAATAAATAATTTTTTTTTTGCAATTTATAAATTTTATTGTTATTTATTTTTTAAACATAAAATTGTGAAATGTGACAATTTTTACGGTAAATGATCATAGCTTTTCTTTTAAGTGATAGAAAAATTTCCATCTCTTCCACCGCACGTAATCCACAGGACGTCCAAGTTTCTAATTATAAAAACTCAAAGTCTTTCCGTTTTCAGGCAGCCACGGACATCCTATGGACGTTCTTTTTTGGTCCGAATTATTGGTGGTCCAAGTGAGTATATCCATAGAACGTCCAGCTTCTACCCAAAATGTACGTCCTATGATTGGACGTCCAGCGGACGTCCAAATATGATCGTTTAATGGTTCATGCAAGATCGGTACCAGATGGACAACCGCAGGATATATCACAAACCGATCACCCGTAAAATGACAGAAATTGGACGTTCATAGGATGTCCGTAGCTTACAATAAATGAACAAACGGAAAATGGACCATCGGATATCCAATGGACGTCCTATGGATAATGTGTGCTAGTAGGGTAAATCTTGACAGCTCTAAGTTTTCCCAAAACCGGCGATTACATGTGTGTGAAAACCATTTTCAGGTATTTTTGTTCAATATAATTTACTTATAAAATTGAAAACTTTTTAATATTATATTTTATGCAGCTTGACACAGATCTCAAAGATTATCACAAGTTTAAGTCTGGCATTGGCTACTGCATACTGAAACCGAATGTAGTCCCACATTTAAATATTCCCATAAATATTACAATATTTTCATTTTGCTAGTCATCATTCAAAACATATTCATAAACGTGAACGAAACAATAAAATAAACACAAGACGAAAGTGATCACATATTTTTGTTGAAAAGTAGCCGAGTCGTCTGCTAAATTAATCAGATTTTAAGGACCTCCCACTAAATATGGCGGAGGGTCCGTTTTAGAATGGGGGGGGGGGGGGGGGGGGCAGAGGGGCCTATTCAAACTTTAAACCACAGATAAAGACCACTGGTTCGACATGTCCATAAGAGATTTAACATGGGCAACTCTCGCCACCAAACTTTCTACCCTTCCTCCGATTTTCGGGGGCCTAATATGCTTGTCCTGCCCTCTGGTGTGCATATTGTTATCTACATACTACTTTTGGCCAACCGTCCCTAGAAAAACTAGTGATATGAATTATTTACGTAGAATTTCATCAATTGGTAGTATAGTGGTTAAAAAGTCTAGCTCCCGATCTCGGGTTAGGTGGTTCAAGTCCCAGTATAGGCAGCTTTTTCTTTTTTATTTATTTGCTGCATTTACTTCCTACCAACTTCCAAACGACAATATAATAATTACATACAAAAAATTTTTAATCAGATGTTCCAACGAAAAAATTCTTTGTGACGATTTTAAAACATCAACAAAGAACTTAGACAGAAAAAGAGAAAAACAAAATTCGTCTGCAACCCCCCTTCGTGCCTATTGCGTAATACACCACCTTATCCGCTAGAGGCACTACAGGTATATTCAGCACGACGGGGTCAGTAGGGATACGGCTAAAAGGATAGGACATCTCGAACCAGTGATCTTTATCTGTGCTTCAAACCCTGATGGACCTTTTTCCATTTGCTTGGTATCGGCACTAGCCAAAAGTCGTGCGGCTAGTCGACTAGTGCGCACCATGGCGGGGGATAGCCGAAACTTGCTGCCTCTTTTGCTTGACTGAAGCCATCTGGATTTTATCCAGATGGGTTCAATCAAGCCAAGTCTGAAGTACGTTTCGGCTATCCCCCGCCATGGTGCGCACTAGTCGACTAGCCGCACGACTTTTGGCTAGTGCCGATACCAAGCAAATGGGAAAAGGTCTATAACGTACCGATAAATTGATTTTAAAATTTAAAAAAAATACTGTCAGAATCGGCGTGAAAAACTACGTCGAACCATGTATATTTCAGCCGATTCTGAATTTCATGCCACAACCCTATTTCCGAGAGGAAAGATTAACAGGTAGTGGCGCAGTGGCGCTACCAGAGTAATAGAGTAGATGGTGGCGTCGCCCTGTCGAAATTCTCCATAAGGCCTCGTCCGAGCTGTCTCCCTTAAAAAGAGTGACACCTTTCGGATTTTTCCGAGAACTAAACTGAAAAACTAGCGTTTTTTTTTAAGTCCCGTGTCAAAATAAAAAATCCCTTAATTGCACCAAATAACTTAAAAAAAAGTAATTTCTTGACAGAATAATGTGTTTTATCAGTTTTTCTTTAAAAAATGAAAAAAAAGTAAAAAAAAATAGTAAAAAGCAATAACATACATTATGGACCCTCGTAGGATTGAACTATATACCTCCTAATTACCAATTAACCGCTCTCCTAACTCGGTTACCAACCGCTGCTTTACCTTCTCAAAATCGCTATTCATAAACGTGTAAAAGTGGTTTTTTTGCTTATCGTCGAGTGGCGGCGCTGTGTTTAACGGAGAGCTATTCTGTAACGTCAGCCAAACAATTGAAAAAATCTTGAAAAACCTCGGACATAGCCTTATGGAGAATTCCGACAGGGCGACGCCACCATCCCCTCTATTACTCTGGCGCTACTGGGGGTTTAGGGTTCTATGGCTCTGCTGTAACCATCTGGCAACACGGTAATGGGAAAGAAGGGCTGGGTAAATCAGTAAGAGCTAAGAGCCAAGAGGTGAAGTTTGGACGACATAGGTCCAGCTAGGTTTTTTTGGACTGAACACGATGGCGGCCGCCGATGCGACAACCGATGATTCGTTATATCCTATTGCTGTTTTGATTGACGAATTACGGAATGAAGATGTCCAGGTAATCTCTCTAAACTCTTTAATGATGAAACATAATTTGAATGAAACGACTTCCTTAAATATCGGCTTAAGTTTCATTTTCGTCATACACAGCAGTGTCAGCAGTATACGCTGCTGTAATATTATACTTCCTTCCATAGGGATATGATGAGATGTGTATAGCATCAGAAAGCCTGCTTCTTAGAATTACCAGCTGTTTTTTTTTCTGGTTAACTTTCCTTTAAACTTATGCCTATTGTTAGTCAAAATATATTTCATACATGCTATAACACAATGAAGTATATTTATTTCATGAGGTTGTTCAGTTGTTGATACTTGAAATGCCCGCTTATAGCTTATAATGATAGTTTATTAATCATTTCATTTATTTATTTTTTTTTTATTTCTAGCTTCGACTTAATTCTATCAAGAAGTTATCAACTATTGCTTTGGCACTTGGCATTGAAAGGACTCGTAGTGAGTTGATACCTTTCCTCACGGATACCATCTATGATGAAGATGAAGTGCTATTAGCATTAGCCGAACAACTGGGAGCTCTAACTCCATTAGTTGGTGGTCCAGAATTTGTTCATTGTCTTCTTGTAAGTAATTTTTAAAAATATTTAAATTTCTATTTTATTAAATTTGGTTTCATAGTTGTAAAATTATGTTTTTCAATTTCTAAAATTATTTCCTGAAATGCCAGTAGGCTATATTTACATTTACTAATATATTTTTATCTCAGCCTCCATTGGAGTCTTTAGCTACTGTTGAAGAGACTGTTGTTCGGGATAAAGCAGTCGAGTCACTTCGTCTTATATCAGAACAGCATAGTCCTTCAGATCTTGAAACATACTTTGTTCCATTATTGAGAAGACTTGCATCGGGTGATTGGTTCACGTCACGCACATCAGCATGTGGACTTTTCAGCGTTGCGTATTCTAAAGTGTCGCATAATGTAAAAGGAGAACTAAGGGCTACGTTTCGTATGCTATGTCAAGATGATACTCCTATGGTGCGTCGAGCGGCAGCTTCCAAACTTGGAGAGTTTGCTCGCGTTGTAGAAGTCGAATGGTTAAAGGCCGATTTGATTCCAATGTTTGTCCTCTTGGCCCAAGATGAACAGGTTTTTCAACACATCATTTTTTGTGGTTTCCTTGAATTATTCAAAAAATAATTTTTGTATTCGATAGGATTCTGTTCGACTGTTAGCAGTTGAAGCTTGCGTATCTATGGCCGAGCTTCTTCAGCAAGAAGATGTCGAGCAGCTTGTGATGCCCACTCTGCGACAGTGTGCCGAAGATAAATCATGGCGTGTACGTTATATGGTGGCTGACAAGTTCACCGAATTGCAAAAAGCTGTTGGGCCTGAAATTTCGAAACAAGATTTAGTATCTGCATTCCAAGTAAGGATAATTGTATTCTCTCAAAAAGATCGAAATTAAGTCCATTTGTACTCAAGGCGTTACTTAAAGATCCCGAGGCTGAGGTAAGAGCTGCAGCGGCTCATAAGGTACGGGATTTCTGTCAAGCCCTAGATCCCGCTTTCCGAGAAAATCTTATCATGAACCAAATTTTGCCGTGCGTCAAAGAATTAGTCTCAGATGCTAATCAACATGTCAAATCGGCCCTAGCTGCTGTTATTATGGGTCTTAGTCCTATATTAGGCAAAGACAACACCATTGAGCACCTCCTTCCGTTGTTTTTGACCCAGCTTAAAGGTATTTTCCCTATTTTGAAGTTTTAGATAGTAACTTCATTCATTTTTTATATTTAAACTTTGCAGATGAATGCCCTGAAGTTCGATTAAATATAATATCGAACTTGGATTGTGTTAATAGTGTTATTGGGATTCAGCAATTATCCCAGTCGCTTCTTCCGGCAATCGTTGAACTGGCTGAAGATTCAAAAGTATATACATTTCAAATAGATTTTTTCGTGTTCCTACTGATTTTGCATATTGTGATTCTTACGTGCAGTGGAGAGTACGTTTGGCCATCATCGAGTATATGCCATTGTTGGCTGGTCAACTGGGAGTAGAATTCTTCGACGAGAAACTTAACACGCTTTGTATGGCTTGGTTAGTTGACCATGTTTATGCTATCCGTGAAGCTGCCACGAACAACTTGAAGAAGCTAGTTGAAAAGTTTGGTGTTGAGTGGGCTCAGAGTACCGTTATTCCGAAAGTATTGGCAATGGCGCGAGATCAAAATTATCTCCATCGTATGACGTGTCTATTTTGCATCAATGTAAGAAAAATCAGAATATTTTATTATTTTGTATTAACGTTGTTTTTTTTTAGGTTTTGTCGGAAGCATGTGGTCCAGATGTGACTGGCAAAGTACTGCTTCCAACTGTTATTTCTATGGCAAATGATAACGTAGCGAATGTTCGTTTTAACGTCGCAAAGTCTTTGCAGAAATTAACACCTCGAATGGAAGCACAGGCTACCCATAGTGCTATTAAACCCGTGCTCGATAAATTAATCACTGATACCGATGTTGATGTGAAATATTTTGCATCAGAAGCTCTTGCAGGTAAATTGAATTGCAAGTCTATTCCATCAAGAAGCGATCGAAAGGAAATCATTTATGAGTTTTTCAAAATTATTTTTAGTTCTCTCTGGCTGAAGATCAACTAAACGTACGTCTGGAAAATCTATAGATGTGACCTGCTGGGCCTCTATTAATTCCCCCTTCTTAACACTTATGTCATCCCCTAAATTACTACTATTGGCAAATCCCCATTCTTCATGTAGTATCACTATCATCATTGACTTTCTCACTGAACCCTTCGTTTCTTGGGATATTGATCAGGACACACACACTCGCTACTCACCTTCAGCGACAAATTTGATTCGCATTTTCTAAGTCCTTATCCCAACCGAATGTTAAATGTAGCTGTTCAAATGTAACCCTTTTCTCCATCATTTAATTTGAAAATACAAAGCAATGTTTTTTGTTCACTCAGGTATTGTTTTGGAATCAGTGTTGGTATTTTCATTTGTGATCATGGAATGAAATTTATAAGTAACTCATGGTTCTTGTCAGAAATCCAATCACATTTACTTTACATCATTTATTAGTCATCTATTGCAAGAACCAAAATGAATATGAAATTAAATTATCTGATAATTCATGTTGGGAAAATGGACTAATTTGATACTGACAACACAGATCATGAAAGGATGATTCAGTCAGGAAAGCAGATTTTGAAATAGGCATACAGTCAGTAAAGTCTGCCAAAGAAATTGCAGGATCCTTGTATCGCATCTGGGGAGCATTTCTTTCAGCAAAATTTTGAAGCCTTGTTTCATCTTGATCCACAAGCTGTTCCACATTTAATGAAATAGGTTGAAGGTGTGAGAAAATAAGCATAGGCGGATTCAGAACTGTTGAAACCTATAGAGATTTTAAGGTTTTTGCAAAATATAATTGCAAAATATTAGAAATATACAGAACAAATACCTTGTAGTTCAATAATTTTTGAATTTTTTTATCCTTCTCAACATTGCTGCTTAGTAAATTTCGAGTTTCAATCTCCAAATTCTTCAGTGTTTCAAGATTTTTCATCAGAACAACAGAACTTTGAAATATTGGTTGATTTAATTTTTGCTGGTTTGTAGTAGCAACTAAAAAGTTACATAATGTTGAACTGTATGTTTTAGGTACACCAACAGCTTGTACTCTTTGCAGTATATCCACATGGGATGTTTCATTTTCAATTTTCACAGTTGGAGAATTTATTTTACTGCTAACATTTGCAGGGTTGAGAATTTCTACCTGAGGAAATTGCTTGACAGAAAGAAACCCTTTTCTGGCTTCAGATGACAATGATTTGCTTTTACCGATTTCACTTTTTGTAACGCTTGCACTTTTTTTCAACACCTTAACTACCTTCACAGTCCTAATGTTTCTTGAGTGTTGAGAAGAATCTTTAGATGACCGAAACGGATCCATTTCACAGTAGTGGCGTGGTATAAAACTATAAATATTGAGATTTACATTAAACTATGGGCCACCGGCCACCCTAAATCGTCATCGTCATCGTCATCGCCTAGGGGGCTAAAATGCGGGAAGCGCTGTGGAAGCCACCAGAGGCACGAAGATACCATTTTTTTGTCGTTTCGTGCAGAAGGTAACATAGAAATGTGATTCTATGTAATAAATCGTAGTTAATTATGCTAATGAATAAATAAATAATAATAATGTGATGTGAATGCTTAATTCAAATATAAATAATATCAAATCAATAAATAAAATTACATTTTGTATTTTTCGCACCGATATTTATACACCGGTGATAATGGTGCAGTATTTTATGGGAACCGACTTCAAGTAATTATTTTCACTTGTAAATAGAGTATTAAGTACAAATTTCAAATAATTGATTTCATTGGTAATTTTTTTCCATAGTATTTATATTTACAAGTAATTATTTTCACAAGTAATTATGTATATCATGTATATGCCTTTTTTTATAATTTTGGGAACAAGTAAAACAAATAATAAGTATTCAGTATCAGTCGTCCTGGTATTTATTTTTACAAGTAATTATTTTCACAAGTAATTAATTCTTAAGTACTTATTTTTCCAAGTATATGTGGCAATAAGCATTTACCTATGTAATTCTTTTCTTAAGTAATTCTTTTCTTAAGTAATTCTTTTCTTAAGTAATTCTTTTCTTAAGTAATTCTTTTCTTAAGTAATCTTTTAATTAAGTAATTATTTTTTTAAGTACTCTTTTAAAAAGCAAAAGGCCGGCAAGATCCAGCGTCCGTGTCGTGTCCGGCGAAGGATTGGCTCGAATTTTTCGTAATTTTTTATTCTTCTATTTATTTATTGTCCGCTCAATTTGGTTGGAGAAAACCGGGTTACGTGTTGCCTCCTTATTCCCGATTGAGCGGATGTGATGATTTATTTGTCTTGTTATTGAAAAGTACCTTTCTGGCGACAGCCTATTGGCCCCCTAACACGATTTATCGAGTCAAAGTGTTTATTCTTCCGGAAACAGGCGGAATGATCGTCAGGACACTCGTCACCAAAGACAGCACTGGCCAGCACATCGGTTACTTCTGTCGTTGTCCATCTGTCTTGGTAATGGTACATGCGGGTGCCGGCCGAGACTGAGAATAAATATTTCAGATGCTGCTGCTGGGAACATAAATGTATTATTCGCAGCTCTACATCGTGTGCTGTGTACAAATGTAACATAGAGAGCTCAGTGAAAATCACTCAACATGGAAAGCAGGAGAGGTATACAGTTTTCATCCTGCGGGATTTCTGTAGATCATGTGTTCATCTGGCGTGTATATCAACGTCATCCGAAATTTTTTTTCCCCACTCTCTCTCACAGCACAAAAGAATAGTATACCTGTGCGTATATGTACATATTTATAGACGATAGGTCTATATCATTATTAAAAATTGAATATTTGGAATCGGTTTTAGAGGGAACACAGCATCTAGTTCAATAAAATCAACAAGAATATATAAATAGATAAACGATTCCAGTTGGCTGGGATCAAAAGAGTGATGGTTTCCAGGTGTGATGATTTTCTTTTTCATTCAAATATTTTTTTTTCTTTTTCTTTTAGCTCAAGACATTTCCGTTCAAGTATTCCCTTGGGGTGAGTGTGCGGGAACGCTGCGGGACATTTTGACGACAGCAGAATAATATAGAACCTTTTCTTCGCCTTCGTTATTTCTCCAATCCAATCAGGCGGATTGCACACACTGGAATAACACGGGGCTCAGCACACGAGCACTTAGATCTCTGCTGCTTTTAAAAACAAAAATTCTTGTGCGGTCGCATCGTTTATCTAAGAGATAGGAGTCTCTCAGTATCTTTATTTAAATAAAGAAGAAGCAGAGCTTAATAAACTGATGAAGATGGATGTGCATACTGCATAGCCTTAAAGTGTCATTCTACTCGACCAGGCAGAGTTCGGAAATTTCAATTCACTCACAATATGTGATGTGTGTATAATTCTAATTATTTTTAGTTTCCCTGTGATATTTATAGAAAAATGAAAGAGATGGGACAAACTCCTTGTATATTAACGACTTTTGTCTAGTCTCTCAACAGAAAAACGAGTATTTCTTTGTATATTTTTCGATATTTTAATAAAAATAGACGACATCGTCACCCATATTTCTTACATTTGGGTAGAAAAGAAGAAAAAAAAAAAAAAAAAAACTGGGACGATATAGTAATCATAAGTATAATATTACAAACACCTCATCCTGCAGTGCGTATTTATACAGCGGATCTGTTATAATGATGGAGACGGACGCGGATATAATTGCTATAGCGTGACGATGTGTATTGGAAGAAAACTCTTCGTATAGTATAGCAGTTCGATGTGTCAGCAGACGAGAAAACTCTACGGGACATGCGTCGAATGTGCTGCTGCTGTGTAGACGAAGAAAGAATCGTTCGGATCCAGAACTTTTGCTGTGGAAGAGCTCAGTCGAAGTGCTGCTGGTGGAACGGCCAAGTGTGTCGAGGGCCGGATGGTGTTTCGTGATTTTTCATTTAAAAATCATATTATCTTATATAGTTATATTCCCTTCAATTTGTTATCAAGTCTTTCTCTCATTCATTGATCATTCGTTTTTATACTTTTTCGGGCTGCTGCTGGCTGAGAAATGAAGTGCGGTTAGATAAGAGTGCTGCTAATTCTTCCATTTTTAAAACAAAGAAATACTACCTGGTTTTAATCAATTAGCCTAAATATATATAGTAATAATTATGGGGATAAAAAACACTTGGTCCTTGTTGTTGATTGTGACGGGATTTGTTGTCGTGATTCTCCAATGGATCCAATGTTGTTCCTGCCAGCAGTTGGCATCAGACTATCGACTAGGAGGAGGCCAACGACCGACGGATAACATCACTGTCCTCGTTTCATCCTCCGACAACCGGAAAGACGACGACGTTTCCATCATTCAAGGTCCGTTTGTTCATTATCAACAAGAATCAGCACGAGCCGCTCATCAATGGAATGAAAATCGAGCCCAGCAGATGTTGCAAGAAGAAGAAGAAGAAAGAAGAGTCAGACGAGATGATTACAAAGAACGTCCAACAGTCGACAAGGACAACAGTCGTCTCCTTGTCCAGACTCTAAACGATTTAGTTCGAGGAACAACTAAAAGCGCATTAGGAGAAACTGTTGACGTCTTCCTAGGAGTAAGGAATATAAATTCTTTCTCTTATAGTAAAATATTTTCATTTCTTTTTGCTGCTTTTTGGTGTACGTACGTATAGATCCCATTCGCCAAGCCACCTATAGGTAACCTGCGATTCAAGAAGCCTATCCCTATTGATCCATGGCAGGGAGTCTACGACGCCCAACATTTACCCAATTCTTGCCAACAGGAGCGCTACGATGTCTTCCCTGGTTTCCGCGGAGAAGAAATGTGAAATCCAAACACGCTCATCTCAGAGGACTGTCTCTATCTCAATTTGTGGGTGCCAACGAAACTCCGTCGAACAAACAACAACAACAATAACAGTAACAGTACAGTTCTCATTTGGATCTACGGCGGTGGATACATGAGCGGCACGTCCACACTCGAAGTCTATGACGCATTGATCCTGGCAGCTACCAACGATATCATCGTCCTTTCATTTAATTATCGTGTCGGAGCGTTCGGTTTCCTTTACCTGAACGACGAAGACGCACCGGGAAACATGGGACTCTACGATCAAGCTTTAGCTATTAAATGGATCAAGGATAATATTCGATCCTTTGGTGGTGATCCTAATTCGTTGACGCTATTCGGTGAGTCAGCGGGAGCCGGTTCGGTGAGCGTACATCTTTTGTCGCCCATTAGCGGCCATTTGGCACGACGGGCTATTATGCAAAGCGGTTCTGTCAACGCACCGTGGGGTTACATGACGGCTGAAACGTCTCAAAAAATCGCCATGGCTCTCGTCAACGATGTTGGATGTAATTCGTCGATGGTCGGCATCGATACGCCGTCCGTCATGGAATGTATGCGAGCCGTCGAGGATCCCTGACATCATCATCATCCCGTCGTCCATTTTTCACAGCACAGAGGATCGGTGTATAAAAGACACACACCTGTGTCAAAATAAACACGTTCGAAAAGAAAATGAAGATGAAAATGATCTTTAAATTGATAAAACTTTTAGATGGCATTAGCTGCCGCCGCATTCATTGTATATTAGAACAATTGATTATGTCAATATAAATAAGCTACCCGCTAACGTTTTCATATGCGCACAATATGTTTGTTGACTTAAATGCCTTTGATTAAGTATTTGCAAAACTATAAACAAGTTTGTTTTACTCAGGTTATGTTGCTCAAAATATGAATCACTTTTATCACATAGACTTTGATCAAATAAAGCTAAACAGAGATTCTTTTACGGCTCTAATATTCCATCGAATACAAAAAAATATAATAAAAGGGGATGACTCTTCATTTGCTGTTGTGGCAGAGGTGTGTGGGGTTCCCTTTGGGCCGGAAGCATCTGCAATCCGATATGGCACGGCCGTAGGAGGGTTCATTAACAGCAGCCGTTCATCTAACGTTACCTTATACAGTTTTCATCTATATTATATACCCTTTTGCTTTTATTTGGCTGCTGTTGTTGTTGTTGTTGTGTTTTCGGACGACGTCGTCGAACGTCTCATAATATGCGCAGCGCTTCGTTCCTCTCCTACATTGAAAAGAAAATCAGCTTTGCGTGGATGATGCTATACATTTGATATTTAATCTTGTACACATTATATTTTTTAAAAAGACAAAAAATAAAGAATTCTTTAGGAGGGAGCCGCACAATTAGAATTCTTCCGACAAGACCTGCGAGGTCATAATGAGGAGTATATAGATGGAGTAGGTGGGAGGGAAAAGAGTGTGATATAATTTGTCCATCCTGCTGCTGGTATATATATGGTCGATTACTCTCGATTCTATTCTTCTCTCTATATACTGCGACGCGTTTCGCTCAAAGTTTCCGTGTTGTGCTATGGACAACTTCGTCACATTTCCCATTTTATTTTATTATTTTTTTTTCAAATGTCAACGATGCTATTATTACGCCCGAGTTTTTTTCCTTTTTACATTATTACATGAAATATATAAGTTGTGACAATATTATGCATGCGTGACTGGTCCCCGTTTGTATATGTTTAACGAATCAAAAAAAAAAGTATCGATCATTTTCTTATTTAAAAGAAAAAAAAAATATTTGAGTTTTATTATTAAAAACAGTTTTGTTTGATTTCGTTTATTTGTCTTCGATTCGACGAGCAGACGACGTCGAGCGTCCTCGTTTTCTAATGGGATTGGATTTAACGCGTGTGAAAATTCACGGAATAATCATATGAATTAGGCGATGTTATATAACAACAATAGAACACCCAGCATCTGCAGCATCACCTGTTCAAATATTTTTTATTCGCTCGTTAATAGGTGTCCGCAGTCTATATAGAAAAGCTGCAATAACATCACAATATGAAACTAGAAACGCCAACGTAATACCACCACCACTTTCTCTGATTAAAAATTATTTTTTTAAAAAAAAGATGAAGCCATTTATTGATGATATATTACATCGCTATATATTCGAGTCCTGATGTCCAGAGCCCTTCAATGCAGATGCTTCTATCCATATATTTATATTACTCGCATCCGTAAAGTATTGTTATTGGGCTCAACTTATGAGGCGAGACCACATATGGAGGTACCGATGTGAGCATAGATTGCAGAGCACCGCATACACAATGGAACTATATAATAAGCGAGAGTTATACTATATCCAACGTGCTCTGTTTGCGCAACGATGTATATGATCATTTCCATATCAGCTCTATATTGCTGCATTTACATTGCTATATCTATACAGGATATAGTTCCTTCTTGGCCAGACGAGAATCAGTTCATAGTTTTGTTGATGTGACATTGTGACGAGGTAATGGCATGCCGTTTGTATAACTCGCGATATCGAATTATTAGCAGAAAGGTGTGCCACGTAGATCGACGTCATTTTGAATGATTGATTTAACTTGAAGTGCTGCGGAGACTTGTCTCTCTTCTTTTTTCGTTTTGTTTCTTGACGTTGCCCCCAATTCTATAGCGATGGACGAAGTGATGTGATTCGCAAGGAATGGCACACTCTCAAATCTCATTTGGTCGACTTTATTATTTTCTAGTTCTTCTGGTTGCACTTCTGTCAAGAGAGTCTCTTCACTTTCTTTAAAAAAGTAATATTTTAAATATAAAGCAAATTCAATTGGCCATTTGATTCATGTATTGTTTATGCATAATGAAATATAAAAAATTTAATTAAAAAATGTTAAATTATGATTACTTACTATTAAAATGACTTAATGTCATAATTACTTAAGAAATTAATTACTTGTTACTTTTTTTACCCGAAAATTTCCGTGAATTACTTGTTGCCCATCAATACTTAGTAACTTAATTACTTGAGAAATACGTGAATAAAAATAATAATTACTCAATATATTTTTATTTAATTCTATAAATTACTTAAGAAAAAAATTACTTGTACCAATAATTACTGAATATTTTTACTTAATACCAAAATTACTTGTGAAAAAAATTACTTAAGAGGTGGACTCATCTAGCAGTTGGATCAGTTTATGAACTATCGTTCGCCAGTAGATACTTGTATAGATAACCTCATATAACTGTATCTAAAAAATATATAATTATATATAAAAATATATAAGGACGTTATATGACATTATATATAATGATATATAAAAATGTATATAGCTGTTAGAGTAGTTATAACTATCGTTCGCCAAGTAGATACCCAGCCATATAGAAAACCTGTTATAGTTATAACTTATAACAATATTTAATAGTTAAATAAGATGTTGGATTGTAGAAGCGACTCGATAATGGACTTCAGTAAATCATTTCCTAATTTGTTTTAAACTTTTAAATGATTGCGCAACATTTTCAATAACAAAATGAACGTAAAAGTGACTAAATGACGTAAATCGACTGTTCGAAGTGTCGGCATATCCCGCTAACGACAACTGGTGGCCATTTCATCATTTCCACACCGCATTCCGCAGTTTAGTACATAAACAGACGATGACGATGACGATGACGATTTAGGGTGGCCCTTAAACTATTTCAAATTTCAATATCTATTGCCGTTTGCCACTAGTCTACCAGCATGCTACCATGGTACACAATCTAGCTTAAGGGTAAGGACACTCGGCTATACCTGAAGTCTTGTTGTATTCAGGAATGTATTATTATGATGACAAGCTATATTATTATCACTAGAAACGAAAAAAAATACTAAACAGCATCCTATGATTCCTTTCCTTGGACTTGAATTATTTTTCATGGATTAACTAGGGATGATTAATTATTTAAAATGACTGGAGAAGACGCAGAATGCTTTAAAGTTTATGATTCCAGAAGATTTCCTAAATTGGAAAAGAATTACCAGGGTAAATGAATAAAAACCCCCTTTTTTCCTATCTCCCCCTGCAAATAGGGCTGCGGCCCGGTTAACGGAAACCGGGTAATTACCCGGTTTCAAGAAAATTTTGCCCGTAAAACGGTGCACCGGTTCAGGATTTTCAAAACGGGCGGGTAACGGTTTACCCAAATTGGGTAACCGGGTACCCGCATAGCTGGCGCCATCTAGTAGTCTTATAAAAAAACGAAGCCAAATAAAATATTGCCTTGAAAAAAAATTACTCGTGGTCAGTCCACTTGACTTTAGACGAGAGCTTTCAGCAGCAGCAGGTTACTTTACTTATATATTATACCCTAGCCTAGACCCCTAGTGAGTACTGACTGAGTAGTGACTTACTCACTTACCTCGTGTAGACGGAAACGTGACAAGTCAAAGTCACAAGTTTCATCATGGCTAAACGAAGGATAACTGCAAGTGAAAATAATAATCGTTCTAAACGTTCGGGTTCGGCACAAACTCCTCCAAATGTGGCTTCTTTATTCAAATCTTTTAATAATGGATCTTACAACGAAAACGAATTCCCGATGAGGATTGATATTGGTTCTGATGATGATGAAATTGATGAATAATGATTTTGTAATTTTTTCATCAAGTTTTTATATGAAAACAGTTAATTGTTGAAAGTAACATTCAATTATTTGATATCAGTGCTTTGTCTTAAAACCAAGAGTCGAAATACAAATGAAATTTGTAGGAAATTGCTTTTAACTGATTATTTATAGAGAAATCCCTTGATGAACTTAGAAAAACAGTATTTTCACCCGTAAAAAAACCCGGGTACCCGGGTTTTACCCGATTTTTGTTATGCCCATTTTTTAAAATATTTACCCGGGTAATACCCGGTTCAAGCCCGTTTTCGAGGTTACCCAAACCGAGTGAAAACCCGTTTGAGGTAAAACCCGTTTTCAACAAACCGGTTTGTCCAAAACCCGCCCATTTCGGTCCGGGCCACAGCCCTACCTGCAAACGATACCCGCATTTGGAAAATTGGCAATGCAGCATCCGTAACTGGTCTTTGGCTCGTAAACAAAACAAAGTTGTAGGGCTATGATAAAAATTCGTAAAACAGATTGATTTATGGTTTCTAATTGATTCATTTCAGATGAAAAAAAAAATTTTTACTATTATGCATATTGGTCAAAATGAAAAACGGACAATGAATGGAATCGAACCACGGATCACGAAATCTGGAGATAAACGCCTTAACCATTGGACCATGAATGGTACTGATATAATGGGAACATTATTGGCGCCAATTGTTCCTCGTGTGTTAAACCTCTTATGGACATGGAATTTTTGTTGTAAGTTTGAGATTGTGTGTGCAGATGGCAGTGTGCAGATAGTTACCATGCCCTGAGGGAAGATCATTGACGGAGAACTTTAAATTTTTTTCTTATGGGACCTTATAACCAGACCTGGGCGCTCGCTCAATCGCGCGCTCGAATTGCGCTCGAATTGCGCTCGTGTGTGCCCTTTTTACATGTAAAAGGGTGAGGGAAAAGTGGTAAATTTTTTAGCGCGAACAAAAAGAACAAAGAAAACGATGGGTGGGTAGGAGGGGGAAAAGTGCGGATGTTCCAGAGTACAGTAAACATATTGCTCGCCGCGCCACCACGCGTAAGAAACGGCCTCAAAGCATTATTCCCCCTGTAGTTCAAAGAAACTCGATTCTCCCAATTAATATTATATATATTATCATAACTCTTAATAATAAGTCTTTACTAATTTTTTGACAACGAGATGATGAATTAAACAATTTCACATAAAAAAAAAGTTGCAAGTTTAAGTTTTACTAGAACTCGGATGGCAGGATTCATAGTCTTGGGTGCTAACCATGAGACCATGTTTACATGTTTTTAATGGAAGATGGCCGGTACTAATGGGAGGATCAATGCTTTGTGGTTGGTGGCCGTTTCTTACGCGTGGTGGCGCGTAGCCCACCGCACCAAAGTCGCAAAGCATATATCTTAAAAAAAATTTTTAAACCTGAACCCGAAGGCGTATACCCAAGGACCTTGTTTCATTTCGGAAAAATGAACAATAAATAAAAAGTTATTTTCTATAGGAATAATAATTTTGGTAGCTATAAATAAATTCATAGTTATAACTAAAAACAAAAAAATCGCAAAACATGTTTTTTTTCCTATACCACCATAACCAAAGCCATGAAATTGATGGTTGCAGGGCTCTTATGGCGGAATTTTCTCTCAGAGATGCCGTCGTTTTTGGTAGTGCAATAAGCCCCCCCCCCAAACTCCAGCAAACTCTATTCCGCCTCCTTGAAATCAGACACGAGTCGGAGTACCATCTGGCGACAGTTTCCTGCAAGTTATAGACGTAGCTGCTCTAGTACGAAAAAAAACTCTTCAAATTGTTTGTTGTATAATGGGATTAATCGGTGGTGTAGTGGTTAAAGCGGTCGACTGTCAACCTCGGTTTCCGTGATTCGATATCCGGCATAGTCGCTTTTTCAAATTTACAAATTTTTCTTTTTTAAAGAAAAGCGTGGCGAGTCCGAGATTGTCATGTAGTGTACATACACACCCACCAGGTTACAGAATTTTTCGTGTCTGGGAAATTTGGAAACGACGTCGTCGCCTTACGGAAAACTTTAACGTTGAATTCGGAAACCATAACTCTATGCCTCTGCCATAACAATCTCGACCCCGTTGTTTAGCAGTGCTAACTACATTCGGTATCTGTATGATTGATCTGTAAATTTTTTTTTATTGCATTCGGCCACTGGCCGAATAATACATTTTTTTTTTGTTGGATTCGACCACTGGCCGAATCATAAAATTTCAAAATATTGTATTCGGCCAACAAATTATTTTTTTAAATTTTTTTGGCCACGTTTTTTTTTTCAAATATGATTCGGCCAAAAAATAAAATATGCGATTCGGTTAAAATAATTTATGTCGTTTGCTTATGACACAAAGGAAAATGCCCCCCTCCTCACAACAATAATTAAATAAAAATAAACTAGATTGAGTTTGTCGTCGAAATAAAATTTAGGTAACAGCCAGATGAACGACGAATTTAATTCTAGGAAGAAAAGGGGGTAAGACTCTTTATTATGATATGAGAAATCTTTTTTCTTTACCCGATCGAGTTGGTTTCTCCATAAGACGCTGTACATGTTTATGACGCTGTACATGACATTGCCGAGAACTGGCAACGCAGGATGTCTTACTGCTCTACATTTGTCAGCGCTGATGGAAAGGCTGGGAAACTTAAACAATGAAACTGAAAGAATGAAATTTATTTAGTACATATCTGATTGTCAAACCACAGATAAAGACCACTGGTTCGTCATGTCCACAAGAGAATTAACATGGGCAACTGTCGCCACCAATCTTGCTACCCTTCCTCCGATATTAGGGTGATCATTTTATTCGGCGCTGCCGTTAGGTTTGTTTATGTGTTTTCCTCCTCCCTCCCGTATGATACATATAAAGAACAAAGAACGGAGAGAGCGAAAAGACAAAAATACAGGAGAGGGTAGCGAAAAACCTAAATAAACAAAACGGCAACGCCTGATTTGGAAATCGTTCCAAATGGGTACCTCACGAGAACGTTCAGATCTTGGCCAATGATTGAATAAAAAAAATCCTTTTGAATTCCAATAGAGGAAGACATAAGGAACTTTTTCATACAATTAGTTTTTTTCTATTCGGCCTGTGGACCGAGAAAGCGATGCACTCTGGAGGGGCGAATTCTAAATTTCCCGATTTTTCCCGTTTTCATTCACGAATATCTCCCTAACGGTAGGAGATAGAAATCCGTTCTTTGTGCCATCAAATCCGCCGTGAAATTCTGATCAAGAATTATCTTTTCCAGAATTTCTACGGCTCTTTCTGGATTTAGTTTCAAAATCGGGCTCCCCCAAAAAGCCGGTTTTTGGACTATTTGAGATCGCTTGTTAAGAACGCACCTTGTGGGTGGACTCCATCTTTATGTCGATTCCTCGCATCCCTATGTACGTCTTATGGGGCTAAAAAGTGATTTTAGTTTTTTATTTGTAGTAAATCATCTACAGGGAGTAGGATCCTTTGAATAATTTTGTTGTAAAGGTAATGTGAATTCGCTTTCTTTTGATGTGTTCTCTTGCTTGTTGCTTTTGCGGTGACTTTTATAGCTTTATCCATTGTGATGAAAATGTTTGTATGGATGCCAACTCCACCAGTAATTTGACAGCTTGTAGGAAACATTTATTCATCTTGTAATATTTTTCATTCATTGTGTCTCAATACCCAGACCACACGCTTGGTTTTAATTTGGAAAAAAAGACGTCTTTGTGTGATTGTCCAAATAGGCTGGATAAAAGTCTGCTTTTGGCGGTCTAATTTATGGGTTTCAAACTAGGTTTTTAACGGTCCAAAATTAATTTTTTTTTGGCCACAAGGAATATTTAATTGGTCTAAAAAGAGTTTAAAATTTGTCTTTAGCAGGATTTACTAAGGATTTATCATTGTAACTTAAGGAAAAAAAATAAAGTCCGTTTGATACAGTGTTACTATATAATTTTTAATTCAACCGAAGAATGTGATAGCGTAGTGGTTAGCGAGCTGGCGAGTGAACATGAAGTATCAGGGTTTGAATTCAATTGCGTTCTTTATTAACATTTTAGATATCTTACGTAAGTTGTTTTTATAAGGATATTTTCTAAATGTTTTATAGATATGTTAAACGGGTGATGTTTTTGTATATATTTAGAAGATATCTGTAAGATGCCTACAAAAAAAGACAGCAGAAAGATATGTAGATATCTAAAAAATATCTAAAAGATATCTCGTTCTACTAGGGCAATTTGTCCTGTTGAAGGGATTGTATGGTGTATCCCTGCTCATAGAAATTTTCTGCCATCATATCCTTATTTTTGTCCAATAGCTTTGTTATTTTCTCTCTATGTATTTCCAGGGCTGGATCTTCTATGTTTATAGTACGACCATATTGGATTTGAGAGTGACCTCGGCTCCTTTTATTGTTACTTTATAGTTCTTAACGTTTTTTATTTCATCGTCTATGGTTATTCTATTTTTATTTACGACGTAAGATAGTTGTCTTGTTTTACTATTTAGTATTACTGAATTTCTGGTTAAGAAGTTTATGCCTAAAATGAAAGTTTCAGTGAGTGTCGGTATTACATAGAATTGGTGCGTTATTTTATTCTCGTCTGTATCTAAACTCAGAGGAATTTCGTATATTCCCTTGATTCCTATTTCTTGTCCACATACTCTATTTAACTTTTCATCCTTACTTTCTATTTTATCACTTCTAGTTTCTAAGGGTAATCTTGAAAATAAAAATTCTGAAATTGTACTTACCAAGGCGCCGGTATCTACTAGAGCTTGTGTTTCTACGTCTTCTATTTTGATTGCTACATGAAAAAGCTTATATTGGGGATATTTACATTTTCTTCTTTTTCGTGTTCTTAATTGTTTCTGTTCCGGTCAGCTTCTTGTTGAAAGCTGTTGTGTCTGAATCTGTGGAATTGCTTGTTTGGCTTGTTTTGTAACGTATACGGCGATAATTTTGTTGATTGTCTCGCATTTGTTTTTGTTTGTGATTCACATCTCTGTTGGCTCTCCAGCACTGTCGTGCTAGATATGTCCTTTTTTGTGGCAGATGTAACATCATCGTGATTCGTAAGATTTTTTATTGCCCGCGCCAGTTAGAATTGATTTGGGTCTTGGTATGAAGTTTCTCTTCTGTAAGTTCTCCTTCGGTCTGGGATTTGGCTTCTGCTTCTCTGAGGTGAGTCGCTTTGAAAACGCACTACCTTTCTAAATCCAGAGTTATTTCCTCTTGAGCCGGAGACTACTACTCTGTTAAACGCTGCTACTGTTTTTGTTTCCAAGCTTGGGTTTTCAGATGATTGATACCTGTGGCCACCATCTAGGCAATGATTTGTTCCAGGTTGTTGATTTTCTACTATCTTTTCGCATTCCTCAGCCATGTCTATTTTCTCCGCATAAGTTGCATTTTGAATATTTGGTCTATTCCATACTAAATCTGCTATTGCTGTCTTTACACCATTTAGTAAGACATCCTTTTTTAGTTTCATTTCTTAATGCTACAACAGTTATGTTTAAGCTTGTCGCTGCATTTTCACCATAAGCGATTTTATAGTAGTCATCGATTCTTATTTTGAAGTCTCTGACCCTTTCTGTGTCTTCCTGTTTCAGAGTTTTAGGTTTTTCTTTTTTTCTTGCCTTAGTTGTGTTATCAGCGAGGCCATCTTGTATGTTATTTTTCCATGTTTGGTAGTTCACTTTCTGGGCTGGAGTTAATAAATCATTGAAATTTGCTGCAGATTTAATTAACTTTTCTTGAAAAAAACGTAGTCTTTGTTCGTTTGCCCATCCTGCGTTTGTTGCTATTCTTTCAGCTATTTTGATCCATTTTTCTATTGCTAGTTTACCCTCGATCTCGCCAACTCTGAGTCCATTTTCGAAAATTTGGGCTTGTCTTTCCACCGCTGTTCGCCAGGCATTCACTGTTTGTTGTGTTTAATGCCATTTCCTCGTCGAAAAGATGAGCTGGTATATATGGTTGTAGTAGTCAAATAGGTCTTCAGCTTTCAGTGTCTTCTTCCAAGGTATCTGTTCTCTCAACCGGGGTTGTTAATTGTGTAACAACTTTGCACTTGCTACACTGTCCTACTGAGGCGTATGCTGAATGTGAGACAGTTGCTTTACAGTTCGCGCACTGACTTGCGAGTTCTTCTACGTTACGCGGTGGAGCTGCCTGAGCTTGATCTAGAGCTTGAGCTTGAGCCTGATCGTGAGCTTGAGCTTGATCGCCGGTGTAGTCAAATAATTCACTAACGAGATTTTTCTTTATCGGTACTGTGTTAAGAAGGGCAAAATTATCGTTCTCAAGAGTCGAAGGTGTTGGTGGTTTTTTCTGTTTATAGATAACCCAATTGGGGTCTACTATTTCTTTATATTTTGTCTCTTGGTTTGAAATTTCTGCTTGTAATTGTTTCTTGGAATTTGTATTTTCTTGGTTCTTTGTAATTTCTTTGGAATCTCCCTCTTTTGGGCGATGTCGTCTTCCCGCTATATATGCAATTCTGGCTTCGGCCTTTGCTAGCTCCGCTTTGACTTTATTTTTTAGTTTATCTAGCTCCGCGGGAGTTAAAATATCTTTTGTCGGAGAATTTATGGCTTCTCCTGTCTGAGTTTTTGACTTACGAAAAAAATTAGGGATTCAATTCATTACTTACATTGGAAAATGAGATGATCGTAGTCTTTTTGGTCTGACAAGGTTCGTAAGTTGGCACGTTCACCAATTTTAAGGCGCTTTTAGGGACGAGTAAAAGGGCTCTTACTTAGAAATAACATAAGACAATTCAAGAAAAAACTAGTTTATTAATTATTATACCACCACAGGAGATCTAGTAGAAAGGAGTTACTCAGCAGACTGACTGACTACTCGGTCTCTCTAGTGGCTTTATATACGGTACACGAATTCCATAACTAACCCAGAAAACATCGAAGGTATGGTTCTGAAGATGTCCATGGATTGAAAGTATTCATGGATCTGAAGGTGTCCATGGATTGAGAACATAATAATATTGAGGGAACAAGATGCAGAGTGAGAATAAAGAACGAAATTAGTGTATGCACAAATATTGGTGCATTACAAAAGATCTTAATTTATGTTGACTATTGAGTGGGAAAATCTTCACGGCCTATCCGCTCAATACAATTGCACCAGATAAGAATTCCATCTTTTTTTATCAAGAAGATAATGAAGAAGTAGATGAAGAACAGATGGCCCAGGATGAAGCTATTCTGAATGCTGGTAATAAGGTTATTGTGCTCAAGAAAGACTTTTTTAAATTTGTCTTTGTAACATTCTTCTATTTCATTAGCTGTTGAAAATATGCCCAAATTCATGGATATGAAAATCTCGACGATGATATTGCTGACGAGTTTAATACGGATTAAGAGAACGAAAACTCGCCACCAGAAGAAAATGAAAGTTGAAAAAAACCGACTCCTGGCTCACCATCAACCGCGTCCAGCTCAACATTCCTAAAAGCAAACTGATCTACACATACAACCCCGGTAAAGGCTCCACATCTCGTCACATCGATTAAGCCCCTCTTCAAATTGGATCGTCACTCGTCCGGCCGTCCACAACAGCTTGCAACAACAGAGAAGTTGCACGAGTTCTAAATGAAAAATATTTTTTACTTGTAACTTATAAATAAAAATAAATTAATAATATGAGCATTTGAGCATGTATGGCCATTTGAGCAAGAACTTTAGATATATTAAGGTTTATTATAAATTATAAGGTTATTTATAATTTCGCCTCGCTTATAATGATTTTGGGAAAGCGATCCAAAACATTGATTCAAATGTGAAAATCTTCTAAATGTTTTGCTTCTTTATTTATATTTTCCAACGGCCATTTTATTGGTTCCGAAAACTAATCCTACGAATAGAACTGAATACATTCATTCACCAACCAAAAAAATAAGACGAATTATGTTGTCTGCGTCCCACATGAATACTTTAAGAAAATGAGTAGTTTAGAAAAATCAGTGCAGCAGTCTATAATTTACAAATAAATCTTAATATAACCGTTCTTGCTCATAGGCTACATACGTCATTTATTCATTTTTATTTATATTTCCATTTGGCAATATAATAGTGGATTAGTGGCCTTCTTCCACAGATTGTGAGAGATATTCATTACAGCAGGATTAATGTTCACTTCTAAAAGATGCAATAGGCCTATATCGGAATTTAATTTCAATATGTTGCTGCATGTTTTTGAAGTCAAATGGGTCCTGCTTAGTGGTGGTGATAATGATTATGATTTCTCGATGTATCGGGGAATCGGCGCTGGCGGCTGATATATCATGTATCATGATATATCTACATATCAGTATCGATCTACTCCAGTGCCATCTAGCGCTCAAAATAACAAGTTTTTTCATTTGAAGCATTCGGTTTCTCGTTCGCTCTTATACAATCAGTCTTCAATTCTGCATACTGCCTGCCTTTCTTAGTCTTTTGTGTATACGTGTGTTTGATACGGTTTGATATAACAATGTCATCTAATCGTCGTACAAGTGCTGCATGGCAATATTTCCAAGAAATAAAAGAAGATAAAAAGTCAAATTGGATTTGTGTTATTTGTAAAACTATTGGATCTTGCAAAAACACATCTAATCAATGGAAACATCTGGAGATATATCATAAGGATATTTGGGATGAGATAAAGACAAGAAAGCAACCGCCAAAGAAACGAAGGCGCGAAGATGATAATGAATCCAACAATTTATTGGATGACGATTCTGAATGGATGGATGCCAACGCTGCTGCCGCTGGCACAACCGGGCAGTCCGCCGCTACTAGCGCTACTACATCTGATAATGCCAGCCGAGCTGGCCCGTCTGATGGCGCTTCCGGCGCAACAGGTTAGATTAATAACAGTCTCAGTTACTTTCCGTTCTCTTTATTATAGTTATTTATATTTCCTTATAAATAACTATTCTAATTTTAAATTATGCTTAATTTTTAAGAATCTGAGCGTTCCTCATCTCGTTCTTCATTTAATTCAACGTACTCAGAGCCCAGGTCGGCACCGTATCCGATCGCAGGGGCTCATATGCAATCTATCATACGTGCCCTTGCTCTTTTTCTTGTCCGATCGATGCAACCTCTTTTCTTTGGTTGAGGACGAGCATTTTCGTACATTTATAAAAGTAATAGATCCACGGATTACGCTTCCATGCCGTAGTACTCTTACAAAAACAATTTTGACTGAGCTATACGGTGAAGCCAAAACACTCGTGGAATTATCTCAGACGAACAACATAGCATTGACAGCAGATTGTTGGACTTCACGTACGATGGCCAGTTACATAACTGTTACTGCTCACTACATCAAAGACGAGAAAGTCAAAATGACCTCGCGTGTCCTTGCTACAAATATCGTGGAGGTTAACCACACTTCTGAAAATTTGGCAGATATCATAAAGGGTATAACTAGATAAATAATAACTGCCTGAATAATCTTAAATAACAGTTATTTTATTTCGAAAGGTATATGTGCAGCATTTAAGATTCCGTTGACTAAGATTACTGCCATTGTTACCGATAATGCGGCTAACATAGTAAAAGCAATTAAGGACTTAGGGCTGAAACATGTACCCTGTTTTGCGCATACACTGAGCCTTGCTGTTAAAGCTGCGATCCATAGTGATATCCAATTCTCAGCCGTTATTGAAAAATGCCGCAAGATCGTCACTTATTTTCATTCAAGTAGTCACGCTTCCTCAAAACTCAATATGCTTTGTGGGGGTAAGGCAAAGACAAAGCTCGTTCAAGATTGTCCTACACGATGGAATTCGACGTACTTAATGATCAAAAGTCTTTTAGGTAAACAAGTTCGTGTTTACAATGCGTTAACAGAATTTATATTATTTATGTATAAAAATAACTGTGTTCTGTTCATCTAGATTTGAAAAATGAAGTCTTAGATGCTCTTGTATTATGCCAAAGAAGCAATTTAATTCTTGATGAATGGGAATGGCTATGCCTGCAAGGAGCTCTACTACTTCTTCAGCCTTGTCAGTACCTCACAGCAGATCTAAGCTCGAGTTCATATGCGTCTGTCTCTAAAGTTCTTCCTGCAGCCAAACTTCTAAAGGATAAACTAGATGCGCTTACCTTGACCAATGACCATGATGCGCTTATTATGATGAGTAGTAATTTAAGGCATAACATCAAAAAACGTCTTACTGAATACAGGGCTAACACGATTCATTTGATTTCGACATATCTAGATCCCCGGTAAGATTATAAATAAAAAGTAACATTTTATTGTGTGTAATATGTTTTTTTTTTTTAAGGTATAAGGCTGAATATCTAGTCAAAGAGCCTAGATGCGCCGAAGAACACATTATTTTTCACATGCGCTCCTCAGCGTCAACTATAAGTGGGCATAATTCATCTCAACCGATTTCCGATATTCATATTTTAACACCTGAGGATGATCTTAAAAGTAGGGGAGACCGGGGCATTTTTAGCCATTTTCGTTAAAGTGAACTTTAAATCCAATTATGTCAGAATATAATGACTCGATTTATTCTTACGTGCAACGAGTCGATAGCCCTTTTCCCCTCTGTTAGAGTGTTAGCATGTTTTTTCAAACTGAAATTTGGTTTTCAAGTTATTGTGTAATTAATGTAAAAGTAAACTGAAGTTTTTTCTCTCTCAGGTGAAGATGATGGGGCATTTGTAGCCAACTCAATTTGATCGTTTTTCTTTATGAAATATATGAATTTATAATTGTAAATTACAACCGTTAAAACAATAATTCAATTCTCTTTCGAATGGTAATCTGAAAATCATGAAAAAAGGTTTTGAAGTAAAGTAAATTCAATTTCAACTACGTTGGACTTGCAACTACAGCAAACGTTGAAGAAAGTTGAAGTCGTCTGCTTCTGTAAGCCGGGGTTGGCGCAAACTGGCTAAAATTGCCCCGTTTTTGCTGGCTAGAATTACCCCACATAGGGAATTTTCACATTAAATTCAATTAAAAATGAAATAAATTATGCAGTTAAATTTTAAAACCACCATGCTACGCAGAATTGAACGGGCTTTCCCCCTGTTACACTTTTTTTCTCTTTTTCTTGGGCTATAGCTACTGTTTTTCTATGTTAAGATGACCCTCGAGTAAAAAAATAATCGAAAAAATTTAAAAATTTTCAATTTTTGCTGCAACTTCTCCAGTTTTCATTATTTTTCAATAAAAATTTCTGGAGATAAGCTTATTGAAGTTTGCCACACACGGCTAAAAGATTATTTCTCTAACATAAGATTAACTAGTTCAAAAGTCAACTGGCTAAAATTACCCCCTGGCTAAAAATGCCCCGGTCTCCCCTACGCATGACTCTTTCGTTGATAGTTTAAATGCCACCAGACTGATGCGACAGACAAGGTAGCAGTAGCAGCGCCAACGCCATCGTAGTCTTGTCGGATTACAAGAAGAGGCCACTTCAACACTGGGATGAAAATCCGTTCGAATTCTGGAGCCTTCGGAAGAAAGAAGGAGTTCTTCTTCCTCTTTTCCCTGTTGCCACTAAATTCTTATGCGTGCCAGCTACATCCGTTCCCTCAAAGCAACTTTTTTCAGCTGCTGGGGATCTTATTCGTGAGGCCCGTAGCAGACTATCGCCCGATAATGTAGATATGCTGCTGTTTCTTTACAAAAATGCTTGAGATTCTTCATCAATAAAACTGTTAATTATGCAACACATTCAATAATTTAACAATGGGTCATCCTCAAAGAAGTTGAGGAACATTTAAATAATGTTTCATTATACTCATTTTTTTCCTTTCACTCCGCACCTTCTTATTCTCTCATCCTCATCTGTGTTAACAGTGCCTCTTCCTCTTCTGTGTTAATAATGAGGAATTGAGTTCTTCTTTCCCCACCATCTTCAACTTCAACTTCATCTTCAACTTCTTTAAGAAATCGTATTTAAAATTATTTAAAATTTCATTGTACATCATCATCGAAAATCGAACCTCGGACTCCCGTGTGCGATGATCGTATTTTAACCACTCGGCCTTGACGGTATACGATACAATGAAACATATTCTTGTGAAGAGATTCTATACTATTTACTTGATATTTTTAGTTTTCAACTGATACTCTGTTTATGATGAAGATGATAAGCATCCATAATTTTTTGCATATTTTATAACGGGGGAAACAAAATTTAAATTTTGTATTCAATCATTCAACCATACTTGAATTCTCGAACCCGGGACTACGGCGTACAAACACATAACTATATCCATATAGCTACTAGAACATATTGTGTGAATCACATTTTTCTATCTAATCAAACTCAAGGATTTTTCATGATTTCGATACAGCGATATATCATGATATGATCGATGATAAATGGGATATCATAAACGTCTGGGAACCCCACTTGATAATGGTGTTTAATTGCTTGAAAGATTCATTCAGAAGTAAAACGGTGAAAATTTAACGCGATCGATTTCGATCATCGATCGATCATTTCATTTTTGATCAATCGAAACGATTGAATATTTGAATCCATCAAAAATTTTGATGATCGAGATCGAGGTCAATCGATAGCGAACTGGCGATCGAACGGCAACTCTGCGCGCGGTTCCATACACGGCGCTTATGCAGAAACCCCCTTCCTTTAAAATTCCATACCTCTGAGACTATTGTTCCATTCCCATTCATATTTGGCACACGTTAAGTTTCGATAACAAAGAAAAACCGCCCAAAAAAATTAACCCGATAAGGTCTTTTTTTTATACGCGTAAAATTAATTTTAAAACTCATTTTTCGTTGAATTCTTATGGAGTTTCCCTTCTACCTTCTTAAAGAAAAAGGCCCCCTGGGGGCTATTTTAAACTAAAAAAACTCCATAAGAATTTTGCCGCACGACTTTTGTTCTGTGGAACCGTAGCAACTTTAAAAATGCCTGTAGGGCTGTAGTGTAGACAATGCTTTTCCCATTTTGTCGTCTATCAAGCTATCTATTTCAAATACTTTACCAACAGCCTTTAGATGGAAATTTGAAGCAAATGTAGAATTATTACTTTATTCCGTAATTCAGACATAACGAAATTGAATAAACAAATTTAAGGCGGAGGTGGAATTGAAATAAATCCAGTTGACGGTGGTGGTGGCGGTGGCGCCCATGACGGTGGTGGCGGCGGAATCGGAGCTAACCTATATAAATATTTGTTTCATTTATTTAACATTACTTTGTAACTAATAAAAATTATTTTTACGGAAGAAAGTTCGATGATGGAGGTGGTGGAGGGGGAGGAGCCCAGGTTGGTGGAGGAGGAGGAGGTGGGGGCATCGCCATTGAGAGTCCTTGCAATGGAGGTGGGGGTGGAGGAGGCATTCCTGCCATTCCCATGTTACTCATTTGAGGAGGGATAGGAGGGGCATCAGCAAAAAGTTGATGAGGTCGATCTGTTTGAGCTAAAGGATTTTGTGCTGCTAAAAGCCTTTCTGCTGCTGATCCATGGCGTTCGCCCTTAGAATCCTTCTTGAAGGCGTATGATATTGTAATTGGTCTATTACATAAATACTGGCCATTCATGGCTTCAATAGCAGCGTCAGATGCATCAAAGCTTGCAAAGTTGATAAAAGCAAAGCCCTTTGAATTCCCTGTTGTGGGATCACGCATTATCTACAATGAGAAAAACAACAATGAAATTAGAAAACTTGAAATAGTTATTAAATTTTACCTTGGGTGTTTGAAGAATTACACCAAATGCTGAGAAAGTATCATACTGAAATATTTTTAAAATGCATTAAATGGTGTTAAAAGACAACAGGGTACTGACAGGTTACCAAAAGTTTTTCATCAACTTCAGGATCTAAATTTCCAATGAAAATATTTGCTCCAACATCCAAATTTTTCTGATGTGCTGATGCTTTGTTTACTCGAATGGGTTTACCATACAATTTTATCATGTTCATAATTTTACAAGCATAGTCAGCATCATCTTCACTGAGAAATTCTATGAATCCGTATCCTTGGTGCAGTAAAGTAATTCGATCTTTAGGCATATGGACATTTACTACTGGACCACCTTGAACGAACAGCTCCCACAGCAACGGCTCCGTAACTTTTTCATCTAACCCACCAACGTAAATGGTAGCATCTGAAAATAAATTAAGATTAAGATTTTTTTTAATTCAAAGAGAAAAATATATATAAATTGTCACCTTGATTTCTTTCCGAAACAGGTCCCGCCGCCATGCTGGAAATTTATTAACAAGATTTCTACTTTCTACCTGAAAACATTCAATTCCAAAATAAAATGCTTGCCTGAGTGTCTCCCTTGTACTACGGAAGGCCGATAACGCCATCATTTTGGAAGAGATGAATGGTGGAGCCACCCATAGTGCCAGAGCCATAGAACACTGGTACTGGTAGCACCACTTTTCCGCTAGATGTGCCACCTTCATGTTCATGTTCATGTTGGGAAGCAAATGGGTGAAAAAGATTAAACACCAAGGAGGCAAGGATGGAAATCATGGCATCACCGTCCTAGTTCAGGCCATTAATCGTGCGGAACTCGTTGAAGAAATTCCGAGGTGACCTAACGAGAATTCTTTTCATCGACCCGGAATATCCAATCTTCAAATCAGTTGAGCTCAGAATAATGAAAAAATATTGAATTTTTCTTTTCACACAATTGGTACTAATGTGAAAAGACATTTGAAATGAAAAATATCAAATTGAGCCGTGTACCGGCGATAGATTATAACGGGTATAACAACCAAGGTTAGACAAATGGCTTTTCCGAGAACTCGGATAGGTTCACCTTCATCAATAACCTTAATTGTAACTTGTTAAACCGACGAGTCTACGTCAAACAACATTACATGACTAATTTTAGATTTGAAACTAGGCTATCTACCACTAAAGCCGCTAGATGGCGGGTTTTACCACTGACATGTGGCCTGACAGCCCCTTACACCTATTGCCTATTGCCATAGCGAACCGACATGGCAATAGTTTTGACGCTCTAAACCGCACTACTAACTGAATGACAGAGGGTAAATGAATATTCTAACATTAGATGGCCAATTGTCCGTACCAATCATTTAAAATTTCGTATTAATATTAAAAAATCTGTTTGTTTACAATGAAAACAAAAATTAAAACCAAATTCGGTATATTATATTAAAAAGTTGTTCATGTATATTGTATAATCAAATTCGTTATATTAAATTAAAAAATCGGTTAACTTTATAAACAAATCGATTCATTATATTAAAAAAAACAAGTTCATCATGTAAAAAACGGCGTTCCATACTAGGTTATATGCAATAGTAAATTCATTTCGTAGCAATAAATTTGACTTTAAGCTGGAACAGCGGCCTAGTCGTTCAGTAGGCAATGAAATAGATTCGAAATCCGTCAGTCACGTAACGGACAATTTTAAGGTTTGTTTTCGTCGTACTAGCACTAAATAATAAATATTCAAGTTAAGATTTTACTCAACTTATTTATTTTACCGATTCGTAAATGTTTTCTTGATTCTTATTACGTCTTAATTTTAAAGAAGAAGGGAAATGCCACTGCTATACAGTGTTGTTAGTCGAGGAAACACTGTCTTGGCTAGATTTGCCAATAACTGCACTGGGAATTTTTCTGAAATTACAGAGCAAGTGTTAGCTCAAATAGGGCATGAAGATTCAAAAATGTCTTATTCTCATGGATCATTTTTGTTCCACTATATTTTGCAAGATCAGATAATTTATCTTTGCATTTCAGATGATGTAAGTTTTTTTTATGTCAATTTGTATAGATTTCAATTCATAACATTTTTTGTCTTAGGAATTTGAACGATCAAGGGCATTTTTATTTTTGAATGAAATAAAAAAAAAATTTTTAAATTCTTTTGGAGAACATGTATATTCTGCTCTACCTTATGGTATGAATACTGAGTTCTCAAAGATTTTAGCAGGACTAATGGTAAGTCATGGAATACTTTATAATTTGAGACATTATTTAGCCATTTTTGCTAACTAGAAACACTTTTCTGAATCTCGGGATATCGACACCGTTTCCCAAGTTCAAGGAGAATTGGATGACTTGAAAGATGTTATGGTGAAAAATATAGGTATTTATAAGTGAAATGTAACTACAATCATATGAAGTTAGAAGCTGGAAATAATAACATATTTTGTAATTTCTTTTTTAGATTCTTTAGCGGCACGTGGCGAACGAATAGAATTACTAGTTAACAAAACCGAAAGTCTCACTGCATCAGTATGTAGTACACAATATTATAAATGTTGTTTTTGTTAGAACAGGTTTCTAAAAGAATATTTATACATATATTTTTTTCAATTTTACCAGGCTGTTACTTTTCGGAAATCAAGTCGTAATTTGACTAATTATTTGTTCTGGAAAAACATTAAAATAACAGTAGTTGCTGCTGTTGTTATTTTGGTATGATATAACTACTTATTTGGTTAATTCCTTAATATTACTTTCTTGACTGATGATTTTTATGGGATTATCATATGTAGAGAATGTTTGTTTGGAATACTTGATTTATAAATGGCCAGGTTCCCAATAGTTAGCTTGTAAAGTTTTCAGTGATTTCCAAGGGTTTTCTAAAAATTAGATAAATAATTTAGTTATTAACTAGTAACCCAGCACTGGGAAAACTTAATATTATAGCTTAATTCCTAAATAATTTTTATTATTCTGCAGGTTATTTTGTATTTTGTTATATCCATAGCATGTGGAGGATTGAATTGGCATTCATGCATTCAGTACAGTTGATGTAGGATTTCTTCCTATTATAAAATTGTGTTCTTAATTGAAAGAAGATAAATTAGATAACATTCTATTCCCAACATATATCTAATCCCACATATATAATTTATTGTGCATACATGATAGCTATATTCTAATATGATGTTCTATATTTCAATAAATGTATGTTTCTTCTCATCTTTTTTTGTACAGACATGGTTTCAAATATATTCTTGGCATAGTTGCTTTAGGACTTAAGTTTTGAATCTTATTAAACTTTGCTAGGAAGAAATATTTTTGTATCTTGTTCTCTTTAAGTTGAAATCCAAAATTCCCAACCATTTTTAAGAAATCATTGATGTTGCTGCATCTACTTTCAACTTCAGCCACACATAAAGTACCACTGTAATAAACAGTAATAAAATTACATAGTTTTGACTTTTAAAATAATGCTGATAAAACATACCCAATTCTAAGAACTCGGTTGGCTTCCTTCAAAAAGTCATGGATGTTGGAGCCCATGAGAGATAGGCAAAATACTACCTGGACAAGGAGAATTCTTTTATATTAAACTAAAATCTACATTACACTACATAAAATTGAAATACCACATCAACAGCTTTAGCTCCTAAAGGCACGCACGCCATATCACAGGCAATTACTTTATCATTAGCTGCAACAAAATCAAAAGAGTGAACTTCATTGCAAATTGTGTGTGCAATCTTAGCTTCACCACAACCAAAATCAGCAATCACCCAACTTGGAGGACTTGAAAAAAATTCAAAATTATAAAAGTAACAGTAATTCACTTAACATGTATTGTTTCACCTTACCTATTTAAAAGATCTGAGATGATCATATCCAATGGATTAACTGGCCATTTCAAAACTTGGTTTTTAAACCCTTTGTGGTATACATCAAATGATTGGGGATCTTCTTTGAAAAGTTTCCATGCTTCACTACTACTTTTAGTATAAAGCTTTTCATTCAAATATCTGGAAGTGATATGTTTTAGGAGGATCCAAATAATAAACACTATTATGTTAACCAACCTGAAATGTGCAGATTCCAATCTTTGTCTTGCATCAATAGCAATCGGTTTCTTATCTTTCAGTTTTACTTTGGAGGCAGAATGAGGAATTGTTTGTTGGACAGATCTAGAATTTTCCTTCTTTTTCAAAAGTGCAATCTTTAATCGCTTAACATAGGTTGGAGATAAATTGGATTTCACATTTTTAGGTTTAAGTGAAATCTTACTCTTTGAACCAGAAATGGCCACTAAACATTTTAAAGTTAATAGGCAAGATAAATTAGTTTTTTGTCTCGACGATTAAATAATAATTTCATTAATTTGTCATATACCTGCACTTTTATCCATTTTCTCAGAAAAATATATCGAAGTTTTGTTGCAACAACCGTGAAGTGAAGGACAGGAGAAACAACGACGTACTACGAGTGTGGTATCAGCATGCTGAACAGCTGAAGCCTGGCTGGAACTAATCCGCTTGGTGGCGCATGATCGGTGGTAGGGCAGTTTTAATTTGTGTTTACAACATTAGCAGAACAGAAGTTATATGCTGTAGCAAAGTTTTTTCGGATTTTTAAGATAAGCTTAAGTGAATTTCTCTATGGGTCGAACGTAACCTAACCTGGTTAATCGTAGGAGGCTACAGATGTTATCTTACAAACTATTTCATTTGTTGATTAGCATAAAAACTGTTATGCTTGATTATTACTTATAAAATGAAATCATCATGAAAAACGATTCTTCGCTGGGGTGCATAGCAACGAAATCTCATAAGTAAACATTGCACTAAGCACAAATTAATTTGTATTCATCAAATAATATAAATATGTAATTTGTAGCAGAAGTAAAACATATCGTAAATAAAACCACAAAAGAATAAAAATAATTATAAGTAAAAAATAAAAAAATGTTAACAACTTTCGGACAAAAGTAATACGTGCTTAGCTAAACAGTAACTGAAGTAATGTAAATCACAAGAATTTTAAAATATAAATAAAGCGATTAACAAGTAAAATTAAGTACAATTTAAGTACAAATAAGCGTAGGTATATTGTGTCACAAGAACGTAGTAGTAAATCTAAGTAATAAATCGATTGATACATTTATTGCGTGAAAGAATAAGCGGAGTATTCAAACTGCTGATGATTAAGAAACGATCTGACTTTTTTCTTATTGTGCAGCAAGATGGTAATAATTTAAATTTCGCATTCATTACATGAGCTGTATACTTAAATAAGTTGTAATGCTAATTTACGCAAAATATGTACGTAAGTTTCATTCCGTTTTATGTTTAAGTTGTCATTGGTGATTTGTTGTGTCGTCGTGGTCATCAGTGCTTATCGATCTCGCGCTAATTTGAACTCATTTGAACAATAAAATTTCTTATGTTAATAGCCTGGTCCTGTTCTCCATAGTTTTTTTAAATGAATTCTCCTAACATCAAAAATTCAAAACATCATTGATCCGTTCGTTATCGGTGTCCGTTTAATATCGGCGTTTATCATCCCAGATTAAAAACTTACTCGAAACGTTGTTGCCGTTTTGCATTCCATTATTTTCCATTTCAATTCACGGATTGCTTGTTTTGATTCCTTCGCTCTTTTTAAAATCAATTTGAGCGTACGTGGTAGTAACGTCAGCGCCAAACCGCCAAAGACCGCGGAAGCTGAAGTCGGTCTTGCAATGCGCGGACTTTTGAGAACTTCGTCGAGGAAATCATCTTTTGGCGTCGATCGCTGGTTTCCAGTCAATTGAGTCAGATCCAATTGAGCATAATGAATAGCTCATTCGCTTTGCACTGAAGTTGGTCAAGAAAGAAGCGACGGAGACGGCGATTTGAATGGCAGAGTAGTGATGGGACTCTGTCCGACAGTCAACGGTATGAATGTCGTCGCACTGTTCCAGTTGATGGCTTATAGTTCACCAGCAATCGAATCTTCTCCCAAACTGACCAACGAAGAGGAGGACGTCCGGCTGGTTGAGGTGGTGGCCTGCTGGCCAGGTAAAGATTTCGTATTCTTGCCATTTTGGCTTTCCTTAGTTGAAAAAGACATCACTTTCCCAGCCGGGATGTCTGTCAATAGTGGAAAGAGTGATGCTAGTTTACTACCCACAATAATAACGCGACTGGCTGACGAAGGCTGATAACTGTTTTACCTGAAATTAAAAAAAAAAGAAAAACAATAAAAATACGCACATTTTTGTTTGAAATAAAATTTACCGGTGAATTAGTGTACCCCGTACCCCCAGATCGTTTGGGTTTATCACCAAAGACTATACTGTGTCGTTTTGGTCCAATAATAGCCTTTTCCTAAACGCAAACAATTTTCTCCAAACTATTAGCTCTCTGCTTGCTTGGAATGGAGTTGGTAGGTGTAGCATTGCAGATGACGTTCCATTGCCAGATGACGAAACTAATGTTTCAGTATCGACCAAGAAAATAGTGGCTGCGAGACGACGGAATTCTGTTTATCTTCGTTGGTTTTTAAAGTAATTCGAACAGGTAAGCTAGTCTCAACTCTTGATGGAGTGTTAGGGATCGTTGGTGTAACCTCACCAGAACCAGGCAACTCCTCAAAGGTGAACCTAGAGGGGGTTGGATATTTGCGGCCGACGATTTGCTGGCCCCATAATCCATGTTCATATAACCATCTTTGATTTTCTCAGCGGTTGAATTCCGGCTACCCGCCTTTCAGCCATGGAGAGAGTTGCCGTGTTGAGCAAAACCTCCGGTAGAGGTGATAAAGTGGGCATAGGCATAAATCGGCTAGGACCCGGCTAGGACTGGCAGAATATCTCGTATGATGGAGAACATATCTACTTTGCGCGTGCTTTGCGTATGCTACTGCTGCGCTTGCTAGTAGATGCTTGTATAGAAAACCTCATAAACCTTATATAATTATATATAAAAATATATAAATATATTATATGAAATTATATAAAATGATATATAAAAATGTATAGAGCAGTTAGAGTAGTTATAACTATCGTTCGTCAGTAGATACCCAGCCAATATATAATAGTTAAATAAAAATAAGATATGTTGGATTGTAGAAGTGACTCGATGGTGGACTTTCCTTCGATAAGCATTTCCTAATTTTTTTTTACTTTTAAATGATTGCGCAATATTTTGAATAACAAAATGAACGTAAAAGTGACTAAATCCGAGTAAATCGACTGTTCGAAGTGTCGGCATATCCCGCTAACGACAACTGGTGGCCATTTCATGATTTCCACACTGCATTCCGCAGTTTAGTACATAAACAGACGATGACGATGACGATGACGATTTAGGGTGGCCCGTTGTGTGTTGTGTCAATGACGTCAGTATTTGTTGTATCAGTTGTCAGTTGTATTGTGCAGTTAGTGCTTTTCAACGAACTTAAATTTGAAATTCATTGTTAATAGATAACTTTCATTATAATTTGAATTTATTTTCAAAATGTCTTTTTTACGTGGCTCATCCAATTACGTTTGGTGCACGACAAGTGTTTTGGGAAAAGGTGCAACAGGTGCTGTTTTCCAAGGAGTGAACAAGGTAATTTTTAAATATTGAAATTTTAGATGAATCATTTGTACAATAATTTTGTAGCATACAGGGGAAGCAGTTGCAGTGAAAACATTTAATCAACTAAGTCATATGAGACCCCATGAAGTTCAAATGAGAGAATTTGAAGTCTTAAAAAAGGTTAAACATGAAAACATAGTCAAACTTTTAGCTATTGAAGAGGAACAAGATGGGAAAGGAAAAGTAATTGTAATGGAGCTTTGTACTGGTGGTAGCCTCTTCAACATATTAGATGATCCTGAAAATAGTGATGGTCTAAATGAAGATGAATTTTTATCTGTTCTAGAACATCTAAGTATGAATTATTTTTGTTTTTGGTTTATGTATTTCAATTTACTTTTTCTGTATTTTTTATAAAAGCTGCTGGGATGAAACACCTGAGAGATAATAATCTGGTTCATCGAGACTTAAAACCTGGAAATATAATGAAATTTGTTGCATTGGATGGTAGCACAGTCTATAAACTAACAGACTTTGGAGCTGCAAGGGAACTTGAAGATGGTCAACAGTTTGTTTCACTTTATGGGACTGAAGAGTATTTGGTATGAAATAGTAAATAAACCAAGTAGCATTTCTCAATAAATTTATAATCCTTATAGCATCCTGATATGTATGAGAGAGCTGTGTTGAGGAAGCCAGTTGGGAAAACGTTCGGCGCAACTGTTGACCTTTGGTCAATAGGTAATGATTTTGTTTTCTTGTTTCGTGCTAGTTTTTTTCTTAGACTTTATTCAAATAAGATATCAATAACAGTTTTTTATTTTAAGGTGTTACGTTGTACCATGTTGCAACAGGAAATTTACCATTTCGACCATTTGGTGGAAGGCGAAATAAAGAGACTATGTATTACATTACAGCAAAAAAAGTGTCTGGAGTAATATCGGGAGTTCAAAACACAGAGGTATACAAAATTTGTGTCAACTGAGTTCATGAATAGATGATTTCAGTTCATTATTTTAAACAGAATGGAGAAATTATTTGGTCCCGCGAGTTGCCGGACTCTTGCCTGTTGAGTGTGTAGGATAATTTTTAAAAATAATTTGATTTAAATTAATTTCATAGCATTGAAGAAAATTACGTAAATTTTTCATGTTTCAGAGGATTGAAAAAGATTGTGACTCCTTTATTCGCTGGACTTCTAGGTGGAGAAATGAACTTCGATCGTTTTTTTCAAGAAGTGACAGCAATTGTAATTCACAAATGTGGGGAATTATTTTGGCTTGTTATTGTACCGAAAGTTCTTTTTTTTGTCTTAGACTGACAGAAAACCGGTCCATTTATTCCACGTTAACAGTCTTCAGTCCATCAGATTGTATTTGCTACCAACCGACTGGTAGAGATCTCAAATTAAAAATTTATGCTCCGTTGATTTCTTTCTTTGTATGTATATGTTTTTCTCGAATTCAGTTCAGAAGCTAGCAGATTAATTGAAGAGCAAACTGGGATGACTGTTTCAAGTCAGTTAATTCTTTCTAAAACTTCTCAGTGGACAGACCATGACAAATATCCAATCTCTAACGTCGAAAATCCTTTGTTCATATTCAATCGTGAAAACAACAACATTCTTTACTTGAAAGAGGTTGGATCACGTAAGTTTTGTGTCGTAAAGCATAAGTAAAGAAATTTCTCTGTTTTTAATACTTTTAATTTATTGTAACAGTAAAATGCCCTCCTTTTTCATCTACTGTGTCCGTAGAAACAGATGCCTCCATTGCGAAGCAATGCTGCAGTGTTGGTTTTGCGGTCAAGCGAAGAATTGAAGAAGCCACCCGTTCTTATACATTGATGCATGCTTCCGTCGACGCATTAACGTACGTTGTCGTGGGTGAAAGATTTGTTAATTTTGGTTCACCATATTAAGTTATACTTCTTCTCGATTTCTTATTCTTTAGGAGTTGGTTGACCAATCAGCTTCAGTCTCTCTCTCGTCAGAACGTTCATTGTGAAGAGCAACTTTTTTCTTGGAACCGACAACTACATTTATGGTCGAAAATTCATGTTATCGTCAAAGACATGTTTCGTCTGTTTCCTTATGATGATATTATCAGCTCAAATTCTCTAGAAAATATTTTACAACTTGCTAAATCACAGTATAACGATATTTCTAATCAAATGGCGTCTTTTAGTCCCAGTGTGAAACAGTTATGCCAGAGAGTAGTTCGAGATGAAAGTTTAGCCAAAGAATGGGCAAACACCAATCGAACTTTTAGTGTATTGAATGGTATTTGTGGTAAATCAACAACATATGTGACACGTCTTAAAGATTCCTGGCAACATCTTCTTCGCGATAGAGCAGCTAGAGGTTAATAATTTTGTTATGAATACTTGCCATTATTATTTTTTTAAGGACGATTTAATTTTCAGTTCTTACATATAATGACGAGCAGTTTCACCTGCTAGAACGTATAAAAATGACAGAAACATTCAAAAGTCTGGAATCACTTTTTTCGGCCGACTGTGTGCCTGCTGTGACAAATACCGCTGATTTATTAGCTGATTGGTACAAGTATGAAATTGTACTCATGTTTTAATTGGGAGAAAAATTATTTTACGTTTCTTATTAAGAATGGCTCAAGCTGTTGTGCTTCAAGCTGAAATTCTAGAAAAAGACGTGTCAGCAATCGATGCGATTTGGCTGGATACACTTAAAAATCAAGAGCGATTTCAATTTTCGTATTCAACTAAACTCCATGAACTAGTTGATGCAATGAAAAGACGGCAACATTTTCCGACCGGAGAAGTAATTGCAGTAGAACCTAAAATGTTTACAGGAACGTCTGACTATAAATACAATGAAAACTTCAATCAGGGGTTAGTATTATGTCTATTCACGTTAATTTGTTGTAACTTAACATTAATTTTTTGTAACTTAATATTAATTTGTAATCCAACTACAATTTTTAGATTGAAAAATCTTCAAGCGATCCAAGGTGACGTGTCTAAATTAGTCGAAGAAAATTCGCATATGATTTCTAGAATAGAGCGATTGGTAGATATCCAGAAACCCAAATAAAATAATTGTCGTTAATAACTGATTGCAAGGATGAAACTCACCAAGATTCGAAAATATTGAATTCACACCTTACAGTAATTGTCGGTAATACATGTATGCAAATACATAATACAGAATATGATGCTGGGATATGACAAATTAGGTTGCTGAAAAATGAATTGTCAAATTCATTTAAAAATGTGTTAAGAATAAGAAAATGATTACTGGATGAATATCTTTCCCTAGACGTTTGTTGCAACTTAAGACGTTAAAGTCACGTTACTAAATAGTAAATACAGTACTTACCAACGAATTGTTACACAACCAATTTCGACCGCTTTTAACACGGCGCTACATGTCTAGTTTTTTTAAATTAAAAAACTGTTTTCTTGAAAATAAACTATACATAATAGAAGTTATTTAAAAACGCAAGCAATTTATTTCGAACGAGCCCACAGAGATAGAAAGTTAGAATTTCAAGCTAAATCCAGGACCTAAGAGACTTGTTCTACGATCGACGTGTGCGCTTCCCATGTGAAATCCTGTGTTGGAGTCTACGTCTACTTCTTCGTTTAGCTGTTTATAAGCTCTGCCACCGGAAGGAGGCTTTGGGCTTTGGGCTTTACGAGCCCCATTTGATTCGCTTTTGGCTGGCCAAGTTGGGAGCATAGATGGGTGTATTGGGAATGGAGGTTCCTTTAAGTAAGTATGATTCAAAGCTTCTTCAGCAGAAATGCGTTTCAATGGGTCGTAGGTCAAAAATCTAAATATAGAATTTAAAACAACCATAGTATCCTCCGTTGATATAAGAAGTGAAAATAAAAGTGTTAAGGTGGCAGAACTTACTTATGCATTAAATCCACTCCGAGTTCGCTTAGGCGAGAAGAAAATCTCTTACGTAAATTACTGACGGGATTATTGGTAAAGGTAGCCTTTTTTACAAAGGGTAATTCACTGTAACCAGGCCATATACTGTCATTTGGAGTTCCTAGTTCCTGAAGACAATTTTAAGAATGCATATGGTCACAGTAAATACAAATGTTTACCTTAAATATTTTGTTGATCTGATCAGCTTCAAATTTCCCTTGAAAAATAGCATCAAGACTCAGGAGCTCACCAAAAATACATCCAACAGACCAAACATCGATAGGGGTTGAGTACTCTTTTACTCCAAGTAGCAGCTCTGGAGCCCGATACCATAGAGTTACAACAATGGATGTATACGCTTTTAAAGGCGAGCCATACTCTCGAGCTAGACCAAAGTCTCCCACTTTCAATATACCCGAATGACTCAAGAGTATATTTGATGTTTTAAGATCCCGATGAAGAATCCAATTGTCATGGAGATGGGCCACCGCACGCAATAGTTGTTGCAACAAACACTTAACCTCGCCTAAAGTGAACAATACATTTTACCACGGGTCCCCCCAATTTTTTAAACTTACATGCAACATACCAGGAAGGAAAGACTGTTTTTTTGATTTCAACACTTCCATTAATGATTTAAGGTCATGTTCCACGTAGTCCATCACCATAAAAATGCTATCCATGTTGCTGCCGACCACAATTTCTCGAACAGTAACAATATTTTCATGTTGTGCCTGCAACAACACAAGGAATTAGAAAAAGGGTCACCCAAATAACTTAGAAACCAACACAATCACGTCTAAGCAATTTATAAAGAAAATATAATACTTTCAGTAAGGTGCTGACTTCGCGTAACGATGTTATGGGAAAGCCTTCCTTTTCCCGTTCCATTTTTAGCCGTTTTAAAGCAACAATTTCATCGGTTCTTTTGTCTTGAGCTCTATAGACTACACCATATGTGCCTTCTTCAATTCTATTCAGAAATTTTGACAAATATTGCCAGACACAAAAAAAGATTTCACGAATCTTTTCACTTACTTGTTGAGGCACTGGAATTCACCTACACTGCGGCACCCCATAATAGCCGGTAAGTAGGGTGCGAGTTCTTCTTTAGTTCCCGAAACATTCTGATTCAATAACGTATGCACTTTCTCCGTCCTGTTAAATTCCTCAATTGAGACAGATTCACTTTTTCTCCGTTTTTCATCTGGCTCTTCACGATCTTCATGTAATGATTGTGGACTTCTTTCGTTTACTTTAACAATGGACGAATCTTCATTTTGCATAACTGACGATTTTGAAGAGCTTCTGCTGTCTTAAAAAAAATGTTATTGTTTCAATCATAATTTTGTGTAATTAACATAAATAAATTTGATATTACCTTCATCAGTACTTTCTCCTGATAACATTTTTGAAGTAAGAGTATTTTCTTTGATTATTTTATTTTCCCCAATTTTATTAATTTGAAAATCATCTGGACTACTAAATTCAGCAATGTTCCACTCAGTTTGATGTTTCCTCTTTTTGCTTATTTCTTTATAACCATGATCTTTAAAATCAACCATTGTTTCTTCAGTATCATCCTCATTAGATGTGAATTTTTGTTCATTTCTTCTTGCTGCTCGAAAATCATGGGGCTTTTTCACATCAATATATCTACTTTCATAAGTTACTTCTAAATCTTTACTCTTCCTCGATTTTCTGTCTCTTTCCAATCTTTCTCGCAAATCTTCCTTTCTAGAATCTTTACTGTGCCTGTCTTCATGTTTGGAATCATATTTTTCCTTTCCATCTGCTTTAAAAACATCTTTTTTTCCATCTTTTCCAACATTACTTTTAATACCTCTACCAGAACTGTGATGTGAAAGATTTCGTAGGTAAGTAGGAGTTTGCTTTTTGTGTCTTCTTGACTTATCTTCACCAGAAAAATCAGCTTGAGGTTGCGGTGGCTTTATTGATAGTGTATCACACTGCTGTTCATCTTCTGAAAGTGATATGCTGGTTAAAGAACATGGAATAAAAATTTAGCTGATTACAGAACAAAATTGTAAGTTAATGTAGCATTGAATTATAACCATTTTCCAATGTGTAACACACCTTGATTCATATTCATCCATTTCTTTTATACCTTGAAAATCAGGACTATCAGTCAGTTCGCCTTCGCTGTAACGTTGATCAATTGAAATATTACGAGACATCACAGTCAAATATTGCTGAACAAATGTGTGTGTTTTTCTCTTCGTAAAAAGAATGAAAAGGTGAAAAAGAGATAACCAGAAGTCCAGAAGCAAAGATTGACTACAGACTAAACAGGGTGTGACTAAAATGCGCGTTGCGCGCGTGCGCGAGCGCGCGCACTAAAATGCGCGAGCGCGCAGAAAACTAAAATGCGCGTCGAAAATTTTTCTTTTTTTTGCGCGCAAACACACTAAAATGCGCGCAGTAGAGGGAGAAAATGCGCGCCAAGACACTAAAATGCGCGTTGGTCGAGTAAAATATGCGCGCCCCCATACTAAAATGCGCGCAAAGCAAATAAAATGAGAAAATGCGCGCAAGACCCAAAATTGTTTCATTTTGAACGCGCCAATGAAATAGAGAAATGCGCGCACGAAACCCAAATTAAAAATTAAATAATTAATTAATTAAAAAGAAAGTAGAAAGTAGAAGTAGTGCTCATTAAAAAAAATCTAATTGCAATTAGTTCAAAGTATACCCCCCTATTGGCGTATACGTTACGTTTCGGCCAAAAGTTTTGTCCGAAACGTACATTATTTTTTATACGTTTCGGCCAGTGGCCGAAAGCAACATTTTTTTTTATACGTTTCGGCCAGTGGCCGAAACGTAAATTATTTATATGTTATTACTTTATACGATTCGGCCAATCTAAATTTTTTTTTATGATTTCGGCCAAAAGTTGCTATTTATGCTTTTCGGACAAATTTATAAATTGTACGTTTCGGCCAAAAATTATAAAATATACGTTTCGGTAACTAAACGTTGTCAAAACAACAGAAGGTGAATCTTTTAGTCGATCCCTGTCGAAATTTAATCAATATTTTTGTTTTCTTTTATAAATTAGATTCATCAAAATGTATTCGTCATTAAAGACGGACTCTGTTGTTTTAATTATACACCGAATCGAGTTGGCAAAAAAGTCCTTTTTTGGACTTTCCGATTTCTCAAAAATAACATGAGTACAGGAACTCTGTTACTCTTTTTGCCGGGACTTTTTTTGCCAATAAATAATTCGGAAACTATGCATTGCTTTTGATTGACCTTTTCAGAATCAATCGGGTATAATCTTATTTATGTAATGGCGAAAGCCTCAAATTTTTAAGTTTTGTAGTTTACTAGAAAAAGGTACTTTTGTCAAGGCCGCTTTTGCATAAGGCCCCATGTAAACCACGGCTGCCGCGCGGCTGAAAATTATTTGACCGTCTTTTACTATTTCTTTCGTATATAACCTATATTACACTTTATTTTAATGAAAATTTGATAAGTTGTAAAGTCAAAGACGTAGAACACGTGGGGATTTTTTAAAAATTTTTTTAATACTTAGAAATACTAAATTTATACAAAAATAAAATAATTTGAATTTCAACTTCGATTTTTTTACAGAAATATTTAATATTTTCACGGAAGGTTTTGCATGTAACATCCTAAACACTTAATTAATAAAGCTCATTAAAAAAATTACATGTTACATTTTGTCCAAGGTTAAAAATTAATCCCTGAGGGTTAATTCGTTCAAAAGTTTGAATTTTGATTTTCTCTCTCTGATAGGAGTGAGTGATAGTGAGGTTTTTATTGTCTTAATCTTAAATTTATTTTTCTCTCTTAATTCATGTAAAAATTAGTGCGACGTGGGGTGGTGGGCATAGCCCACCGCACCAAAGTCGCACAGCATATATCTTTAAAAAAAAATTTTAACCTAAACTGCTAAACCCGAAGGCGTATACCCAAGGACCTTGTTACCCTCGACTATGTAGAACTGATGTAACGATAAGGAATATTATAAATTGGCCGAAACGTATAAATGCGTTATATACGTTTCGGCCAATGCCAATTTAATCGAACAAATTTAAGACAGAGTTTTTTGGCCGAAAAAAAACATTTGGCCGAAAACGAACAACTGGCCGAAACGTATATTTGTTTTTATACGTTTCGGCCAGTGGCCGAAAGCAACATTTTTTTTTTTACGTTTCGGCCAGTGGCCGAATCGAATAAAACGCGTTTGTACGTTTCGGCCAATTATTTTTTGGCCGAAACGTATCATATTCGTTCTTTTAGACTTAAGTAAGAAAATTGGTAAGTTAAGTACGAAAACCCTAAGTTAAGTACGAAAACTGACTTAAACTTACGTTCAGAATTCGGCCCCTGGCCTGCTGCTGCTGAAAGCTCTCGTCTAAAGTCAAGTGGACTGACCACGAGTAATTTTTTTTCAAGGCAATTTTTTATTTCGCTTCGTTTTTTTTTTATTTGGTTTCGTTTTTTATAAGACTACTAGATGGCGCCAGCTATGCGGGTACCCGGGTACCCAATTTGGGTAAACCGTTACCCGCCCGTTTTGAAAATCCTGAACCGGTGCACCGTTTTACGGGCAAAATTTTCTTGAAACCGGGTAATTACCCGGTTTCCGTTAACCGGGCCACAGCCTAGTTACGCCTACGTCAACGTCAGTAACGTCATAGCCTTCTATATTTAAGGAAGCCGAAAGGTTTGGGATACCCACCGTGTTAAAAATTGAAGCCGATTTTGCTCACCCTTCCTCTATTTAGGCCCCGCCCGGGTAACCCCACCGGAGCCATCTAGTAGTCGAAGAAATAAACTTTTTTGAAAACTTCGCGTGTTTCTTTGTTTTTTTTAACAACTATTTTTGTTGATGGGGCTCTGGAGGGTTATTTGAACTTTACACGTTATGAAAGAAAAAAAAATGAAGATTGTAGGATTCGAACCTACACCCTCACACGGGAAATTCATTTCAAGTCAATCGCCTAAAACCACTCGGCCATGTCTTACGTCAAAATTAAATCTATTAACAAAATAAATGATAAAAAAAAACGTCAGGGCGGTAACAATCAAACCTTCCATTCCTTCCCCGAGAGCATTTATATCGATAGAATAGCATTTATCCCTGAGGGTTATACTTCTAGTATATACTTCTAGTATACCGAAGGCTCTTAAGTTTCTGATCGGTAGACGGTGAGTTCTAGCCAAACCACGGTGACAGTCAGACGTACCGTCTCTCTCCGCTTCTGTTCCAAGTGTCTACAACTTTTCTGGCGCGAATCTACAACAGCCTAGCGCACCCAGCCTACAGTAATCAGCCGCAAGTACCGTCCCCTACCCCCACAATCATGCATAGCAGGGTCTTCGAATTCGGCAACAGCCCCCCAAACAAAAGGCCCTTCGCGGGCCGCACCGCAGACTTCCCAGCCTTAGGTGCTCGAAATACTCCCCCTAGCCCCCTCCCCCCAAATCGCTCCTGTGATAATCAACTTAACTGACAGTAGAATTAAATTTAAAGCTTTGTCTCTGGGCGAACGCGATTCTTTCCACCTAGCCCTCAAAGCTCTGATAGGAGAAGTCCGTGATTCCGAGGTGATGCGTGGAGGCGACCTCTCTGCTTTCCCTTCCTCACTAGAGCAACAAGAAAAACTCCTCAATCTAACCGAAGTAGCCGGCCGCTCCATCAACTGCTCCCTCCCAGTAACTGCCAACCCCTCAAATTCATTCAAAGGCATCATTTTCGAAGTCCCAATCCCCGACAAGGAAGAAGACATCCTCGAAGCCCTGGCCGATCAAAACGTCGTTCACGTGAAGAGACTCCCAATGAAAGGGCATCCCGAAATTTTTTCCGAAAACGTCATCCTAACTTTCTCCTCCCCAATCCCCGATAGGGTAAAAATAGCAGCCATGAGTTACAGGGTCAAACAATCAATCCCCAGCCCATTCAGATGCAAGAAATGCTGGCATCTTGGCCACTCCACCACCAGATGCAGCTCTAGTACTCAGTGCTGTAAAAATGCGGGAAAACCCATCCTCCAGGCCTGGCCTGCATAACCTGCTGCGTAAACTGTCGCAGCCCCTCACACGAGTCTGAAAACGATTCCTGTCCCGCCTTCCAGGAAATGAAGGCCATCATAAAAACTGCCACAATCCAGGGCATCTCTATCCAGGAAGCTCGCTCACAACACAACAGACTCTATAGCAGAGCGGTTCATGCCGCCCAACGAGCCGCACCCGCGCCTCCCCCCCTCCCGCCCCGTTCAGACTGCATTAACCCCCAAATCGCAGCGCTTCAAGCCGAATTAAAAAATGTTAAAGACACCATCATCCCGAGCATGAGTCAGTCGATCAATTCCCTCACAGCGGAGCTCGCTGCGACGAAAGAAAAAATTTCCCTCATCGACACCAGATTTGACAGCTTCGAAAGCCAATTGGGAGCGAACGCTTCTTCCCAATCTGCCCGCTTCGACAAATTAGAGCAACTAATCAGCTCCCTCACCAACGCCATCAAACCACAAGTTACCCCCTAGCTTACCCTCCCCAATGTTAACCTCAATCACCCCCCCAAAGCCCCCCTAGCCTCGTTTTTACAAGCCAGCACTCCGTAGCCCAGCTAAATCACCCTCTTGGTAGCAGATACTCCGTCCTTGAAAACCCGTGCTGGGACCAAGACATCACCTCATGATTAAGAACCTCAAATGTATGCAGTGGAATTCTAGAGGCCTGACCAAATCAAGACTCGAAGAGTTCCGATCCTTACTCAACAAAGAAGACCCCGACTTAGTTTTTCTAAGTGAAACTTTTTGGAAGCCCAGTTTCACTGTCAAGTTTGCCTCCTACCAAATCTTTAAGAAAGACAGAATCTCACGCCATGGTGGAGGCGTAGCCCTTTTAGTTAAAAAATCGTTACAAGCTCACGCCATCCCCCCCTTAGCAACTAGCACCCTTGAAGTAACCGGTGTCCAGCTTGCCACAAATTCAGGTCCAGTCAACTGTTTCTCAGTATACTCTCCCAGAGGCGACTGTTCCCCAGAAGAACTAAATCTCTTGTTAGCACCCCCTATACCCTTCATTATCGCAGGCGATCTCAATGCCCACAACAGCCTATGGGAGTCTAACTCTACCGACAACACCGCGGGTAAATCCATCTGCTCTGTGATAACTGACCACCCAGATGCAACTATTATCACACCAAAAGACCTAGGCACCAGAATCAACCCCTCATCTGGAAAATCCTCCACCATAGACCTCATCATCTCCTCATCCCGCTTCGCCCTGAACGCAATCACTTCTATAGGTCCATTCTCAGGAAGCGACCATTTGCCCATCATTACAACGCTTAACGCAGACCCCACCCGCTCCCCAAACAGACCCCCTACGTGGGTTTTCGAAAAATCCAAGTGGCCCTCCTGGAACGCAGAACTCATCAAGCAACTCGACTCAAGATCCTTCAAAAACGTAATGACCCCTCAGCTACTTTTCGACGTGTTCATGGACTCAATTATCGCCGCAAGCGATACGATCTTCAAGAAACCAGCTCCATCGAGCCTCCCTCCTAAAGAACCCCGCCGCCCATGGTGGAATTCAGCCTGCGAAACAGCGGTGAAGAACGTAAAACAAGCAGAGAAAGAATGGCGCCGCTCGCCCCTATCATCAGAGAAAAGGGCTGCGTGAAAAAAAAACCGACGCGGTAAAGAAAAGGCTCATCATCGCAGCAAAAAAATACGCCTGGGAATCATTCATCGAAAAACTAAACCCCCAGGACGGCCAGAAAACTACTTGGTCTTTTATGAAAGCCATGATTGGAAGCGGAAACAACGGCCTAGCGAACATCCCACCCCTCACAAATCCAGGCTCCGCCCATACGTCGTCCACATCCGAAAAAGCCAACATCTTCCTGGATCTCTTCGGAGCTTCCACGGATTACCCTCAAGACGACGCAATCCTGGACCCCATCATCGACTCCCGCATCGCAAATCCTCAACCAAATGACGTAAATAACGACTTCACCCCCGACGAACTAGAACTAGCCTTAAAAAAACTGAAGAGCAAAGCAACCGGCCTCGACCAAATACACAACACCATGCTCATCCACCTGTCACCTACCAACAAACATAACGTCCTTTACCTGTTCAACACACTCTATGCAAACGAATTCGTCCCGGAAGCCTGGAAAATAGCCATTGTCATCCCTTTCCTAAAGGCTGGCAAGCCGGCCAACTCAGCTAGCTCCTACCGGCCAATAAGCCTCACCTCATGCCTGGGCAAAGTCTTCGAAAGGATAGTCACAACGCGCCTCTCCTGGTTCGTGGAGTCCAAAGGCATAATCGGCCCAGAACAAGCCGGATTTAGAAAAAATCGCTGTACCTCGGACCACCTGATCAAGATCGACCACGATATTAAGAAAGGCTTCAAAGATAAACAAGCCATTGTTGCCGACTTCCTGGATATTAACAAAGCCTACGATTCCGTATGGACGCGCGGGCTCCTGTACAAACTATCAAAAATAGGCATCCACGGGAATTGCCTTGGCTGGCTCTCAAACTTCCTTTGTGACCGATCCATTGCCATCAGACTGGGCGGTCACACGTCGAACCCAAGAAAAATCTTCAACGGAGTCCCCCAAGTAGCAGTCATCAGCCCTCTACTTTTCAACGTCATGCTCTATGATTTCCCAGCACCCCCACCCGTCGTCACCCGCCTCCTCTTTGCTGACGACGTCACGTTATGTGCCAAAGCAGATCGACCCATTGACTCGGAACCCATCCTCCAACCCTATATCAACAAAGTGTCGAAATGGGGACGCAAATGGAAATTCAGGTTCTCGGCTTCAAAATCCACCGTTGTCTCCTTCACCAGGCAATACAAACCAGGTGACGATCCCCTTCTATTCCTGGACGGCCACCGCATCCCAAACTCTTCTAAGATCAAATTCCTCGGGCTGATCTTAGACTCGAAACTACTTTGGAAAGCCCACACCCAAATGGTAGCCGACAAATGCATCCGCCTCAAGAACGCCTTCTCCATCATCACCAAAGCAACTTACGCCCCAAGCTTCAAGAGCCTATGCACCCTCTTCAAGTGCCTAGTCCGCAGCCGCATCGATTACGGCCTTCCAATCTACGGCTCCGCCTGCATCTCCACTCTACTCAAAATCGACGTAGCAGCTCGCTCCATCCTCAGGCTTATACTCGGATCCAAGCCATCCACGCCAAAAGAAATCCTATACGCTGAGACAGGAACAGAACCCCTCGCTGACAGAGGAGCATGGCTAAGTGCAAGGTACCACATCAACCTCAGTCACCACCCAGAGAATCTGACCTACCAGACGGCCAAGAACCTTTTCTACTCCTCTGAGCAGTGGCCTCCGAGATGCTGCCCCAGCCTCAAGCTCTCTTGCGAAAAAATCAGACATGCAAATATGGACCTGTTCAAGCTCCCAGCAGGCACCACAGATCAACTAAACAAACAAACTCCCCCTTGGAGCCCTCCCCAAACAACTGTCAAATGGTTCCCTATGCGGAAGAACGAAGCCTCAGTAAATCAAGACGCAGTCCATACGCTTTTCGACAAACTAAAATCCAACATCACGGCTCCGGACATCACGGTATACACGGACGGCTCGTTATCCGAAAGCTCCAACACAACATCTTGCGCCTTCTTCATCCCTGAAACTAACTCTTCCGGCTCCTGGTGCCTCTCAAGCGGATCCAGTGTCTTCTCCGCCGAACTTCACGGCATCAAACAAGCTCTTGCCACTATGTACACGTACGACCCCCCACCACCAGCCATTCACATCTTCTCCGATTCAAGCGCGTCCATCAAAGCCATAATCTCGTCGCAACCCCCAAAAAACAGGTGCGTCGGTGAAATCAGAAATCTACTGGGTTGCCTAAAATCTAGCGGAACAATCGCCACCCTGTATTGGATACCGAGCCACACCGGCATAGCCGGAAACAAAGAAGCGGACCGACTAGCTTCCGAAGAAGCCCACTCCCCTTCCGGAAACATCATTGAGAACGATCTGTCCCCGGGCGAGCAACTATCCATTCTGAAAACCGTCTGGGATCCCTCCTTCTCGCTCTAAAGCAATGTCAAAAACCTAGCATCCAAATGAAAACTAAGCTGGGCATCATCCCGTGGCACCATTCAAACGACCGAGCCACTTCAACATGCCTTCACCGTCTCGTTCCGGCCACACCCACCTAAATTCCTTCACCCACAGGATCAACATTGATGCAGACCCCAGCTGCCGCCTCGGATGCCCCGCAATTGAGAACCAAAAGCATGTCCTGATCGACTGCCCCCTACACAACGCCCACCGCCAACACATTCTCTCCTTTTTCCTCCAAAAAAATCTCCCCTTAAATCCACACACGCTCCTGGGTCTCGATCCTAACATTAACGCAAGAACCCAAATCAAAATAAAAAACCTCCTGTCAACCTTTCTAGCCAAATCCAACATCCGCTTCTTAGCCTAAGACTCCACCATCTAAATCCCCACCTGCTGCAATTAAACGTACGTGACGCAAGGGGAAGGAATTTCAAATAACGCATTCGTGCGTCTCTGCAAAAGACCGGGGACCAGACACTTTTTTCGGTTGTGTGAATGCAACCAGACCGGACGGGGTGGGATTCCATCCACTCTCTTCCTGCTGAAAAAAATTTGAAAAGTAACTCGCAACTCACCAACAAGGACCATGTTGTCAGCATTCAACATGCCCTTTCTTTCTATAAAATCCAAATTATCCTCCGATCTGCTTCCAACTATCCTCCTTTGGCACCTGCAGGAATAAAGAAAGAAAAAAAATCAGAATCACACAACAGCCACTAACAATCTAATCTAGACTCAATCCCATCCCACAAAGATAAAGAAAAAGCTCAGTCCTTCCCAACCAGGCCACCAGCCTCCACTCATTCCAAGACACAAAACAAACAAAAGAAAAATAAAAAAATAAAAATAAAAAAATGAAAAATAAAACAAAAATAAATCAACAAAAAAATCAAGTGCCAAATCGTAAACTCAGTGTCCAGAAACGAGTTCCATCCAGCAAATCAAAAACAAATAGAAGAAGATGCAACAACTTAGCCACCACAGCCAAAGTCTACCAGAAGCACACCACGAAAATCTTGTCCACTCTTTAACATCGGAAGCCGTATCCAGAGATCCACTCCATAAACAACTCGAACAATCAAAACACAAACTCATTCAACACTTCACTGAATATTCCGGCCCAAAAACAACAAACACGAAAAAATCCGCAGCAGCCCAACACACATACCCTCTCTTCCCGAGGGCAGCCTCGCGACTGAAACGTTTCAAGACACCTACGCCAAACTTCTTTCCCACTCTCTTCCGCCAGACGTTGCCACCCTCCGCCATAAACTGAATTGCCCAAATCTCAAACTCCGTCTTCCCCCCCCCCTTATTAAATATTAAATAAAAAAAAAATTCACACTCAATTCACAATCGGTAGACGGTGAAATAGGACTAAACGAAATAGGACTGGTAGAAATAGGACTGGAGAATTAGGACTGCTTTATAATAACTATTTAGAGCAGTCCTATTTCTACCATAAAATAGTCCTATTTCTCCGTCCTAAAAATAGTTCTTTTTCTAAGGGAGAAATAGGACTGTTTTCCAATTTTAAGGAATAGTCCTATTTCTCCCTACAATTAGCCCTATTTCTACTTACTTTCATTACTTACGTTAGCACTCCGCCTACCAGCAATGAATCCGGGAGCTTTATCGGCTATACAACGGCAGGCAAAGATTTTCGGTGCAGTCATTGGATCCGGCAGCCTTATCGGCTTTACCAGATGGGAACTCCAGTCCCTTCTCCTTTCTACAGCAATAGCCTTCTCCTTCCTCTAGCAACCGATAAATGATGCCAATCCGGGCCGCTCTATATTCACCTGCGCCCTTGAAACTCCGCTGGTAAAACCCGAGCTCTTATCTCTCTGTTTTTTCCCTCTTACAACTTTCTTTCTGTAAATATTTTTACATGAAATCATTGTTTTTATTCTTAACTATATAGCTCATTAAAAAAATACCTTTTTCTTATAAGAACTAGTTTGTAATAAAAATAAACTATCGCGACCTCGCAATACATTTCCCCTCTTTCGCGCTGCCGCTATGTCTCCCCTTTCCGAGCGTTTTCGAGTATAAAGTCTTAATGTAACTGCTGATTCATTAAAAAAAAATAATAATAAAAATAATTCGATAAACAATGTCAAATATGTTTTATTAATATTTTCGATTAAACAGTCAACGATCGGCTGACACGCCATAACTAGGTATTTAGATGGTTCAACATTTACTTTTGTCACATCTTCCTTGTCTTCTTTGAGCCAAAACATCATGTTGAAGAAGTTGTTCAAGCCAGCCAATGTAAGCCAGTATCTCTGCGGAGCAAATATAAAGATGTGCGGTCTTGAATGGAAACGAAACGAGTTGGTTCCATGGACGATATTGGCTGAATCCCTATTTCATTACAGCCCAGAAAACCTATGAAAGTGGCAATTAGGCTGCTGTCGTTGAGCTTAGTAGCGTACAAGTCTCAAAAGAGTGCGGTAACCGTTCAAACGAAGATTTGCCCGTAAAACCTGTAAATAAATAAAGTTTATGTGAGATTAAATGAATGACACGACGATTTTGTTAGAGGTAAAAAAAAATAAACAAATGAAATAGAGATTTAAAAACAGTAATTAAAAAAATAATGATAAATGAAGGAATTTAAGAAAAAGAATAAAAAAAGAGAAAGTCAAAAATAGAGAATGAGAGAAACTAGAGAAATAGAGAATAAAGAAACCGCGCAAATAAAAAAAATTCACATACTTACGTACTTTACCGCAAGATGGCAAATAATCAAAGGGATCTTAATGCTTCTGTAATCCACCGCTAGATGGGACAGTTTACAAATCAACCAAAAATTGACTTTTGTCTTTTTCTAATAATAATAGACCTTTTTCCATTTGGTTCGGGTAAGTAGAGCGAAAAGTCGTGCGGCTAGTCGACTAGTGCGCACCATGGCGGGGGATAGCCGAAACTTGCTGCAGACTTGGCTTGATCCGGTCAGTACCCCACGTAAGGCCATGTAGTTTGTCTACCAAAAACACTAAAAAAGTGTTAAAATGCACGCCAACGCTTTTAAAAAAACTTAAGCAACACTTGACATGCATTTCAACATTTTTCTAGTAAAAAAACAACATTTTGGGCAAACTGCAGTAAACGATGCATAAGAAAACTGCTCAATGGGATTTCTAATTCAGTTTGCCCAAAATGTTGTTTTTTTACTAGAAAAATGTTGAAATGCATGCCAAGTGTTGCTTAAGGATTGGCATCATGGTAAAAGTGTAGGAGAACTACCCATTTTACTTTACTTTTACAACTCTTTACTACACTTTACTTCTAATTTACTTTATTTTACTACAATCTTACTATACTTTTACTTCTCTTTCACTTTACTTTCTACTACTCTTACTTTACTTACAAATGTGAAGTAAAGTTTAAAGTAAAGTGAAGTGAAATCAATGTTCGATTGTAGTAAAATTAAGTAAATTAAAAGTAAAGTGTAGTAAAGTCTTAACAATACCCAAACAACCAATACCAAAAAAGTAAAGTAAAGTTTCTAAGGAAAACAAAATATTTTGTGGCCAAAAAGCTTGCAACTTAATGAATTAAAGTAAAGTAAAGTATCATTAGCCTAATTTTACTGCATAATAAAAAAAAATCACAACTACAACAAAAAACAAAGTCATCAAAACACTTGAACACAGGTGAAAATAAATACTTACTCCAATGTGGAAAGGCAACGCTATATCTATCCAAAAATTCCACAGTGAGAGAGAGAGCACACAAAACACCTTGCCTTGCCCTTCGAAGAATGCATTGCTATCGAATGAACAGAGATTTTTCCCTCCATTTCTACCGGAACTGTGTTGCCTTGCAACAAACAATTGAACAGGTTAAATTACTACACAATTTTTTGCCTAATATCAGAGCTATATACTTAGTAAATGACTATGGTAATATCATTTCACTAGTATTTTCCTTCTAGTATCTCTTAATTTAAACAGTATTGAACTAAAAATTTCTATTTCGAAATTTTTTCGAATTTGGACTCGATACCGATGCATCGATATTTTAAAAGCGTGGGAAAGAAGGGGTTGAGAAAAATAAAAAATGAAAAACATTGACGTAGGTCGAGAATTGGAAATATAATCACTAGTATTTCCCTTCTCATATTTGTTAATCTAAAAATGTTTAATTTAAATGTTTATTATTAGAAATTATGTTTCAAAATTTTGACTCGATATCGATATTTGAAAGCGTGGGAAAGAAGGGTTGAGAAATATTCAACAACCTTGGTGTAGGTCGACAATTGTCAACAGCCAATCATAAGTTTTCTGGATCTTTCAGTCAAAACAAGTATCTGATCTTGTACATGTTGTTTTAAATGAAATATCCAGTTTTTGTTACGTGCGCCCACGTAAAATTGAATGCAGACAGACGTTGAAGGTATAATGTTGCAATCTTTTATTTGAAATGGATTTTCAGTCAGACATTTTGCGCAAGTATAGCAAGCAGTTTAATGCAATCGAAAAGAAATTGAGACGATTTCAACCAGGAGTAAAAGTAGTATTTGATAAAGGACCATTAAATTGGCACACTATCGAGTTAATTACTATAGTGTTGCCTTGCAAAGATTTAATTTGTTACTTTATTGAACAAGGTTACATAGTTAATTCTCTGCTGAAATGTCCATCGTGTAAATGTAGTGGCAAAATTGTACTCGTAAATTCTAAAGCATCAGTTGATGAGTGCACTTATAAATGCAACAACAAAATTAATGGCCGACGTGCAAAAAAATATTGTCACACTAAAATTTCAGTGCGCTCAAAAACATGGTTTTACGATTCAAAAATGTACGTCTCAGAATTGTTCAAATTCTGCTATCTCTATTGGCACAACTACAAACAGAGCGATATAATACGCGAGCTTGGCATTAGTAACAAAACGTCTGTAAAATATGGGAAGTTCTGTCGCAAAATTGCTATTGATTTAGCAACACTCGACCCTTCGAGTGAAAAAATTGGGGGCCCAGGAAAGGAAGTGGAAATCGATGAGAGTGTTATGGAGAAACGTAAGAGTAAACCTATATTATAAAATAAAATAGAATGAGACTTAAATGAATTATTTGTTGACCTCGTCTTTTCTTTTAGGAAAATATAAAAGAGGAAGATTAGTCAAGGAGCAGTGGGTTTTTGGTGGAGTCGAACGCGGTACAAATAAATGTTTTCTCGTTAAGGTCCCTAATCGCACAAGATCAACACTTATTGAAATCGTGAAGAAATATATCCTTCCTCAGACTACAATTATCTCGGACTGTTGGAAGGCCTACGATACACTCCCGTAAAAGATACTAGTTTAATTTACTACACTTCATTTATTTTATTGGCATTATTCATAAAAGGGACCATTGCGACTACAAACACCAGAAGGTTAATCACTCTAAAAACTTTAAGGACCCTGAAACTGGGGAGCATACGAATACCATCGAAGGTTACCAGAATATTATAAATTTACAAAACTAAAAATTAAACAGTAATTGATTATATATGGCAGGATTATGGCATTTAGTTAAATTGTTTCTTCCTTCCACTAACAGAAGCCCAAAGTACTTGATGGGTTATTTGGCTTTGTATATGCTCCATCGAAAATGGAAAAGCAATGACGGATTTTCTTTATTTATGAAAGAGGCCGCAAAACTATCGGCCGGAATTTACGATCTTGACGATAAGGAATCTGAAAATAATGATCCTGACATAGATTCTTCATTTGATTCCGATTCTGAGAAAACCGCGGATGAAAGTTCAGAATCAGATGGGGAAAACTATTCTGAATCCGAAATCGATAAAGTTGATTCTGATAGCGCGTCTGAAGAAAAAGACCTCTCTACATCCTCAAATTCGAAAGCTGAATCCGACTCGGAATTCGAAAAAAAAAAAATGTTGATACCTCTGATTCTGAAGTTACGCAACATAAAGAAGATACATCAGATTCTGACATATGAACATAATTTTGCCTTAAACTGTGGTCAGTTTGTATTTGATTTCTGCGTAAACTGAATGTATATTAAACGGAAGTGGATTACACAACTTATTCTTCTTTATGTATTCATGGAATGTATTCAACGGAAGTGGATTACACAACTTATTCGTCTTTATCATCATTTCCTGGCTCGGGTTCTTCCTCCTCTGCCTCAGGAATCTCCTCCATCTCCTCGTCCATTTTCTCTATTTTCTTAGACGAACGGCCTTGGTTATTGAACACTTGTTTGATTCCGTTGATAATCTATTTTCGAAGAACGGCACCAGCAACAGGGAGACCGCTCCAATTATTTAGCGCTAGACCTTAAATTATTTATAGGGAATTACATTTAAAAATCAGGATAATATACAGAACCAAATTGTTTAGTTACTCATAACGGCATCTTTATCAGCATCATCCATTTTTGTCTTTAAATCCACTCCCCTTTTGGCTGCCTGACCTGACCACTTAGTTTTCTTCAAATAGTCATCTGGGAATCCTGCCTTCATGACATCGTCAACATACTTGGACACGCTGTACATCATTTCCAACTCTTTTTGCTGAGTTACGTTTAAATTAAGTTTATTTTGTAGGGCCTTCTTGTGCACTTTCTTAATTCGTTCACTCTCTTCTTTTGCTTTACGTCGATAGATTTTCTTTTTATCTTTAGAGATATTGAATACTTTTCCTGCCTGCATATATACAACGACTATATAAGTGTTTAATGAAGACACACAAGTTACTAAACTTACGGATTCGGAGAATTTTACTTTGTCGGAAGCAGTGTTAGGAACGTCACCGACTGACTTAAGTCAAATTTTGACTTAAGTCGTGACTTAAGTCAAAAATTGACGTATATGTTGACTTTGACTGAACGCAATTTTTAAGGTGACTTTTACGTTGACGTTTGACGTACCAAAAATTTTTGCGTCTTAAAAAAAGTCAAAATAAAAACGTCAATTGAATGTAGGCGAACAAAGCCGTTGATGACGACTTTCTTGGACTAAACATTATTCGTATTCGCATTTTTACAATAAAAAGAAATCGATCATCTGATTCGATTTTGGAAACTTAAATATTTCTATAAAATCCTTGAAACTTTAAAATTTTTTTTAAATGTCAAAAAATAGATGACTTATTTTGTGACTTAAGTCGTGACGTTGACTTATTAATTTTTAGCATTTACGTTGACTTTTTTTTGTGACTTTTGACGTTAGCTTTAAAATTGACGTATGACGTGCAAATTTTTCTTAAGTCACTAAAATTTCCCTGACGTTCCGAACACTGGTCGGAAGTACTTTCATTTTTTTCAGTGTCCATTGTCCAATACGTTTTGTCTTACAGGAGAAGACCCACTTGACACAGATTTATTGTTGTCGATATTTATATCAGTGTCCATATTTACATCAAAATGTAGTTCAGCTTCTGACCCGTCACTTAACGTTTTCTTACAAGAGAACCGACAACAATATTAAATATATTCGCGAATTTCATAAAACTTTGAAATACCTTGCCGCTTTCCAAAGCAGATTCTAGTAGAGAGATCTTAAGACGGAGGGCTTCATTTTCATTGCCTAAAACTACGTTTCGTTGGGATTCTTCTTGCAACAAATCAAGAGTTTGCTGTAATTTTAATTCAACTGAATTTTTATTCTTAGGAGGCATTGCATAGAAAACGAACTACTATTCCCACAAAATAACTTGAAAACCAGATACTTGTTTTGACTGAAAGATCAAGAAATCTTATGATAGGCTGTTGCCAATTCTCGACCTACACCAATATTTTTGAATTTTTCTCAACCCCTTCTTTCCCACGCTTTCAAATATCGATATCAAGTTGAAATCTTGAAACATAATTCCTAATAAATTAATAATAAACGTTTAGATTAATCATTTTTACATAAAAAAAAAATAAGGGAAATACTAGTGATTATATTGCCAATTCTCGACCTACACCAATGTTGTTGTTTTTTGTTTTTTTTTCTCAACCCCTTCTTTCCCACGCTCTTGAAATATCGATATCGCTCGGTATCGAGTCAAAATTTGAAAAAATTTTGAAGTAGAAATTTTTAGTTTAATACTGTTTAAATTAAGAGATACTAGAAGGAAAATACTGGTGAAATGATAATACCAGTCATTTACTAAGTAAATGGCTCTGATATTAGGCAAAAAATTGTGTAGTAATTTAACATGTTGCATTGTTTGTTGCAAGGCAACACAGTTCCGGTTGAATTGGAGGGAAAAATCTCTGTTCATTATTCTATAGCGATGCATTCTTCGAAGGAACAGCAAGGTGTTTTGTGTGGTCTCTCTCATACTTTGGAATTTTTGGATAACGTTGCACTTTCTCAGACGAGTATTTCTTTTACCTGTATTTAGTGTTGTTGATTTTGTTTTTTGTTTTTTTGTAGTTGTGATTTTCTTTTGATTGTGCTTTGATGCAGTAACATTTAGGCTAAGATTACCTTTTTTGGGGAGAGTTGCGATTTTATTTTGTGCAGTAAAATCGAGGCTAAGATCGTTTTTGTTTTTTTTGTAGTTACAATTTTTATTTTTTTTTAGTTGGTTATTATGCAGTAAAATTTTAGGCTAAGGATACTTTACTTTACTTTACTTGAGTTGCAAGCTATTTGATCACAAAAGAATTCGCTGCTTTTGAAACTTTACTTTACTTTACTTTATTCTGATAATTAGTTTGGGTATTGTTAAGACTTTACTACACTTTACTTTTAATTTACTTAATTTTACTACAATCGAACATTGATTTCACTTCACTTTACTTTAAACTTTACTTCACATTTGTAAGTAAAGTAAGAGTAGTAGAAAGTAAAGTGAAAGAGAAGTAAAAGTATAGTAAGATTGTAGTAAAATAAAGTAAATTAGAAGTAAAGTGTAGTAAAGAGTTGTAAAAGTAAAGTAAAATGGGTAGTTCTCCTACACTTTTACCCACATCTGAACTAAGAAAAAAATGATCTTTGAAAGTTTCAATATTTTTTCATGAAAATTCATTCAAGTGCATTGAATATCACATCTGAACTAAGAAAAAAATGATCTTTGAAAGTTTCAATATTTTTTCATGAAAACTCATGCAAGTGCATTGAATATCACATCTGAACTAAGAAAAAAATGATCTTTGAAAGTTTCAATTTTTTTTCATGAAAATTCATTCAAGTGCATTGAATATCTCATCTGAACTAAGAAAAAAATGATCTTTGAAAGTTTCAATATTTTTTCATGAAAATTCTTGCAAGTGCATTGAATATTACATCTGAACTAAGAAAAAAATGATCTTTGAAAGTTTCAATATTTTTTCATGAAAACTCATGCAAGTGCATTGAATATCACATATGAACTAAGAAAAAAATGATCTTTGAAAGTTTCAATATTTTTTCATGAAAACTCATGAAAGTGCATTGAATATCACATCTGAACTAAGAAAAAAATGATCTTTGAAAGTTTTTATATTTTTTCATGAAAATTCATGCAAGTGCATTGAATATCGCATCTGAACTAAGAAAAAATGATCTTTGAAAGTTTCAATATTTTTTCATGAAAATTCTTGCAAGTGCATTGAATATCACATCTGAACTAAGAAAAAAATGATCTTTGAAAGTTTCAATATTTTTTTCATGAAAATTCATTCAAGTGCATTGAATATCACATCTGAACTAAGAAAAAAATGATCTTTGAAAGTTTCAATATTTTTTCATGAAAACTCATGCAAGTGCATTGAATATCACATCTGAACTAAGAAAAAAATGATCTTTGAAAGTTTCAATTTTTTTTCATGAAAATTCATTCAAGTGCATTGAATATCTCATCTGAACTAAGAAAAAAATGATCTTTGAAAGTTTCAATATTTTTTCATGAAAATTCTTGCAAGTGCATTGAATATTACATCTGAACTAAGAAAAAAATGATCTTTGAAAGTTTCAATATTTTTTCATGAAAACTCATGCAAGTGCATTGAATATCACATATGAACTAAGAAAAAAATGATCTTTGAAAGTTTCAATATTTTTTCATGAAAACTCTTGAAAGTGCATTGAATATCACATCTGAACTAAGAAAAAAATGATCTTTGAAAGTTTTTATATTTTTTCATGAAAATTCATGCAAGTGCATTGAATATCGCATCTGAACTAAGAAAAAATGATCTTTGAAAGTTTCAATATTTTTTCATGAAAATTCTTGCAAGTGCATTGAATATCACATCTGAACTAAGAAAAAAATGATCTTTGAAAGTTTCAATATTTTTTTCATGAAAACTCATGCAAGTGCATTGAATATCACATCTGAACTAAGAAAAAAATGATCTTTGAAAGTTTCAATATTTTTTCATGAAAACTCATGAAAGTGCATTGAATATCACATCTGAACTAAGAAAAAAATGATCTTTGAAAGTTTCAATATTTTTTTCATGAAAACTCATGCAAGTGCATTGAATATCACATATGAACTAAGAAAAAAAATGATCTTTGAAAGTTTCAATATTTTTTCATGAAAACTCATGCAAGTGCATTGAATATCACATCTGAACTAAGAAAAAAATGACCTTTAAAAGTTTCAATATTTTTTCATGAAAACTCATGCAAGTGCATTGAATATCACATCTGAACTAAGAAAAAAATGATCTTTGAAAGTTTCAATATTTTTTCATGAAAACTCATGCAAGTGCATTGAATATCACATCTGAACTAAAAAAAATGATCTTTGAAAGTTTCAATATTTTTTCATGAAAATTCATGCAAGTGCATTGAATATCACATCTGAACTAAGAAAAAAATGATCTTTGAAAGTTTTAATATTTTTTTATGAAAACTCATGCAAGTGCATTGAATATCACATCTGAACTAAGAAAAAAATGATCTTTGAAAGTTTCAATATTTTTTCATGAAAATTCATTCAAATGAATTGAATATCACATCTGAACTAAAAAAAATGATCTTTGAAAGTTTCAATATATTTCATGAAAACTCATGCAAGTGCATTGAATATCACATCCGAACTATAAAAAAAATGATCTTTGAAAGTTTCAATATTTTTTCATGAAAATTCATGCAAGTGCATTGAATATCACATCTGAACTAAGAAAAAAATGATCTTTGAAAGTTTTAATATTTTTTCATGAAAACTCATGCAAGTGCATTGAATATCACAACTGAACAAAGAAAAAAATGATCTTTGAAAGTTTCAATATTTTTTCATGAAAATTCATTCAAGTGAATTGAATATCACATCTGAACTAAGGAAAAAAATGATCTTTGAAAGTTTCAATATTTTTTCATGAAAACTCATGCAAGTGCATTGAATATTACATCTGAACTAAGAAAAAAATGATCTTTGAAAGTTTCAATATTTTTTCATGAAAACTCATGCAAGTGCATTGAATATCACATCTGAACTAAGAAAAAAATGATCTCTAAAAGTTTCAATATGTTTTCATGAAAACTCATGCAAGTGCATTGAATATCACAACTGAACTAAGAAAAAAATGATCTTTGAATGTTCAATATTTTTTCATTAAAATTCATGCAAGTGCATTGAATATCACATCTGAACTAAGAAAAAAATTATCTTTGAAAGTTTCAATATTTTTTCATGAAAATTCATGCAAGTGCATTGAATATCTCATCTGAACTAAGAAAAAAATGATCTTTGAAAGTTTCAATATTTTTTCATGAAAATTCATGCAAGTGCATTGAATATCACATCTGAACTAAGAAAAAAATGATCTTTGAAAGTTTCAATATTTTTTCATGAAAACTCATGCAAGTGCATTGAATATCACATCTGAACTAAGAAAAAAATGATCTTTGAAAGTTTCAATATTTTTTCATGAAAATTCATTCAAGTGCATTGAATATCACAACTGAACTAAGAAAAAAATGATCTTTGAAAGTTTCAATATTTTTTCATGAAAACTCATGCAAGTGCATTGAATATCACATCCGAACTAAGAAAAAAATGATCTTTGAAAGTTTCAATATTTTTTTCATGAAAACTCATGCAAGTGCATTGAATATCACATCTGAACTAAGAAAAAAATGATCTTTGAAAGTTTCAATATTTTTTCATGAATATCACATCTGAACTAAGAAAAAAATGATCTTTGAAAGTTTCAATATTTTTTCATGAAAATTCATGCAAGTGCATTGAATATCACATCTGAACTAAGAAAAAAATGATCTTTGAAAGTTTCAATATTTTTTCATGAAAATTCATGCAAGTGCATTGAATATCTCATCTGAACTAAGAAAAAAATGATCTTTGAAAGTTTCAATTAATGAAAGCGCATAAATAATACTTGAATCTCACCTCTGAACTTGGAAAAGTGTGAATTTTGAAAGTTTGATATTTTTTCATGCAAATTCATGAAAGCGCATGACTAATACTTGAATCTCACATCTGAACTTGGAAAAGTGTGAATTTTTAAAGTTTGATATTTTTTCATGAAAATTCATGAAAGCGCATGAATAATACTTGAATCTCACATCTGAACTTGGAAAAGTTTGAACTTTGAAAGTTTGATATTTTTTCATGAAAATTCATGAAAGCGCATGAATAATAGTTGAATCTCACATCTGAACTTGGAAAAGTGTGAATTTTTAAAGTTTGATATTTTTTCATGAAAATTCATGAAAGCGCATGAATAATACTTGAATCTCACATCTGAAATGGGAAAAGTGTGAACTTTGAAAGTTTGATATTTTTCCATGAAAATTCATGAAAGCGCATGAATAATAGTTGAATCTCACATCTGAAATGGGAAAAGTGTGAATTTTTAAAGTTTGATATTTTTTCATGAAAATTCATGAAAGCGCATGAATAATAGTTGAATCTCACATCTGAACTTGGAAAAGTGTGAATTTTTAAAGTTTGATATTTTTTCATGAAAATTCATGAAAGCGCATGAATAATACTTGAATCTCACATCTGAAATGGGAAAAGTGTGAACTTTGAAAGTTTGATATTTTTTCATGAAAATTCATGAAAGCGCATGAATAATACTTGAATCTCACATCTGAAATGGGAAAAGTGTGAACTTTGAAAGTTTGATATTTTTTCATGAAAATTCATGAAAGCGCATGAATAATAGTTGAATCTCACATCTGAAATGGGAAAAGTGTGAATTTTAAAAGTTTGATATTTTTTCATGAAAATTCATGAAAGCGCATGAATAATACTTGAATCTCACATCTGAACTTGGAAAAGTGTGAACTTTGAAAGTTTGATATTTTTTCATGAAAATTCATGAAAGCGCATGAATAATACTTGAATCTCACATCTGAACTTGGAAAAGTGTGAATTTTGAAAGTTTGATATTTTTTCATGAAAATTCATGAAAGCGCATGAATAATAGTTGAATCTCACATCTGAAATGGGAAAAGTGTGAATTTTGAAAGTTTGATATTTTTTCATGAAAATTCATGAAAGCGCATGAATAATACTTGAATCTCACATCTGAACTTGGAAAAGTGTGAATTTTTAAAGTTTGATATTTTTTCATGAAAATTCATGAAAGCGCATGAATAATACTTGAATCTCACATCTGAACTTGGAAAAGTGTGAATTTTAAAAAATTGATATTTTTTCATGAAAATTCATGAAAGCGCATGAATAAAGTTGAATCTCACATCTGAAATGGGAAAAGTGTGAATTTTTAAAGTTTGATATTTTTTCATGAAAATTCATGAAAGCGCATGAATAATACTTGAATCTCACATCTGAACTTGGAAAAGTGTGAACTTTGAAAGTTTGATATTTTTTCATGAAAATTAATGAAAGCGCATGAATAATACTTGAATCTCACCTCTGAACTTGGAAAAGTGTGAATTTTGAAAGTTTGATATTTTTTCATGCAAATTCATGAAAGCGCATGAATAATACTTGAATCTCACATCTGAACTTGGAAAAGTTTGAACTTTGAAAGTTTGATATTTTTTCATGAAAATTCATGAAAGCGCATGAATAATAGTTGAATCTCACATCTGAAATGGGAAAAGTGTGAATTTTGAAAGTTTGATATTTTTTCATGAAAATTCATGAAAGCGCATGAATAATACTTGAATCTCACATCTGAACTTGGAAAAGTGTGAATTTTTAAAGTTTGATATTTTTTCATGAAAATTCATGAAAGCGCATGAATAATACTTGAATCTCACATCTGAACTTGGAAAAGTGTGAATTTTAAAAAATTGATATTTTTTCATGAAAATTCATGAAAGCGCATGAATAATAGTTGAATCTCACATCTGAAATGGGAAAAGTGTGAATTTTTAAAGTTTGATATTTTTTCATGAAAATTCATGAAAGCGCATGAATAATACTTGAATCTCACATCTGAACTTGGAAAAGTGTGAACTTTGAAAGTTTGATATTTTTTCATGAAAATTAATGAAAGCGCATGAATAATACTTGAATCTCACCTCTGAACTTGGAAAAGTGTGAATTTTGAAAGTTTGATATTTTTTCATGCAAATTCATGAAAGCGCATGAATAATACTTGAATCTCACATCTGAACTTGGAAAAGTTTGAATTTTTAAAGTTTGATATTTTTTCATGAAAATTCATGAAAGCGCATGAATAATACTTGAATCTCACATCTGAACTTGGAAAAGTGTGAACTTTGAAAGTTTGATATTTTTTCATGAAAATTCATGAAAGCGCATGAATAATACTTGAATCTCACATCTGAACTTGGAAAAGTGTGAACTTTGAAAGTTTGATATTTTTCATGAAAATTAATGAAAGCGCATGAATAATACTTGAATCTCACATCTGAAATGGGAAAAGTGTGAACTTTGAAAGTTTGATATTTTTCCATGAAAATTCATGAAAGCGCATGAATAATAGTTGAATCTCACATCTGAAATGGGAAAAGTGTGAATTTTTAAAGTTTGATATTTTTTCATGAAAATTCATGAAAGCACATGAATAATAGTTGAATCTCACATCTGAACTTGGAAAAGTGTGAATTTTTAAAGTTTGATATTTTTTCATGAAAATTCATGAAAGCGCATGAATAATACTTGAATCTCACATCTGAAATGGGAAAAGTGTGAACTTTGAAAGTTTGATATTTTTTCATGAAAATTCATGAAAGCGCATGAATAATACTTGAATCTCACATCTGAAATGGGAAAAGTGTGAACTTTGAAAGTTTGATATTTTTTCATGAAAATTCATGAAAGCGCATGAATAATAGTTGAATCTCACATCTGAAATGGGAAAAGTGTGAATTTTAAAAGTTTGATATTTTTTCATGAAAATTCATGAAAGCGCATGAATAATACTTGAATCTCACATCTGAACTTGGAAAAGTGTGAACTTTGAAAGTTTGATATTTTTTCATGAAAATTCATGAAAGCGCATGAATAATACTTGAATCTCACATCTGAACTTGGAAAAGTGTGAACTTTGAAAGTTTGATATTTTTTCATGAAAATTCATGAAAGCGCATGAATAATACTTGAATCTCACATCTGAACTTGGAAAAGTGTGAACTTTGAAAGTTTGATATTTTTCATGAAAATTAATGAAAGCGCATGAATAATACTTGAATCTCACATCTGAAATGGGAAAAGTGTGAACTTTGAAAGTTTGATATTTTTCCATGAAAATTCATGAAAGCGCATGAATAATAGTTGAATCTCACATCTGAAATGGGAAAAGTGTGAATTTTTAAAGTTTGATATTTTTTCATGAAAATTCATGAAAGCGCATGAATAATAGTTGAATCTCACATCTGAACTTGGAAAAGTGTGAATTTTTAAAGTTTGATATTTTTTCATGAAAATTCATGAAAGCGCATGAATAATACTTGAATCTCACATCTGAAATGGGAAAAGTGTGAACTTTGAAAGTTTGATATTTTTCATGAAAATTCATGAAAGCGCATGAATAATACTTGAATCTCACATCTGAAATGGGAAAAGTGTGAACTTTGAAAGTTTGATATTTTTTCATGAAAATTCATGAAAGCGCATGAATAATAGTTGAATCTCACATCTGAAATGGGAAAAGTGTGAATTTTAAAAGTTTGATATTTTTTCATGAAAATTCATGAAAGCGCATGAATAATACTTGAATCTCACATCTGAACTTGGAAAAGTGTGAACTTTGAAAGTTTGATATTTTTTCATGAAAATTTATGAAAGCGCATGAATAATACTTGAATCTCACATCTGAACTTGGAAAAGTGTGAATTTTGAAAGATTGATATTTTTTCATGAAAATTCATGAAAGCGCATGAATAATAGTTGAATCTCACATCTGAAATGGGAAAAGTGTGAATTTTGAAAGTTTGATATTTTTTCATGAAAATTCATGAAAGCGCATGAATAATACTTGAATCTCACATCTGAACTTGGAAAAGTGTGAATTTTTAAAGTTTGATATTTTTTCATGAAAATTCATGAAAGCGCATGAATAATACTTGAATCTCACATCTGAACTTGGAAAAGTGTGAATTTTAAAAAATTGATATTTTTTCATGAAAATTCATGAAAGCGCATGAATAATAGTTGAATCTCACATCTGAAATGGGAAAAGTGTGAATTTTTAAAGTTTGATATTTTTTCATGAAAATTCATGAAAGCGCATGAATAATACTTGAATCTCACATCTGAACTTGGAAAAGTGTGAACTTTGAAAGTTTGATATTTTTTCATGAAAATTAATGAAAGCGCATGAATAATACTTGAATCTCACCTCTGAACTTGGAAAAGTGTGAATTTTGAAAGTTTGATATTTTTTCATGCAAATTCATGAAAGCGCATGACTAATACTTGAATCTCACATCTGAACTTGGAAAAGTGTGAATTTTTAAAGTTTGATATTTTTTCATGAAAATTCATGAAAGCGCATGAATAATACTTGAATCTCACATCTGAACTTGGAAAAGTTTGAACTTTGAAAGTTTGATATTTTTTCATGAAAATTCATGAAAGCGCATGAATAATAGTTGAATCTCACATCTGAACTTGGAAAAGTGTGAATTTTTAAAGTTTGATATTTTTTCATGAAAATTCATGAAAGCGCATGAATAATACTTGAATCTCACATCTGAAATGGGAAAAGTGTGAACTTTGAAAGTTTGATATTTTTCCATGAAAATTCATGAAAGCGCATGAATAATAGTTGAATCTCACTTCTGAATTTGAAAAAGTGTGAATTTTTAAAGTTTGATATTTTTTCATGAAAATTCATGAAAGCGCATGAATAATACTTGAATCTCACATCTGAACTTGGAAAAGTGTGAACTTTGAAAGTTTGATATTTTTTCATGAAAATTCATGAAAGCGCATGAATAATACTTGAATCTCACATCTGAACTTGGAAAAGTGTGAACTTTGAAAGTTTGATATTTTTCATGAAAATTAATGAAAGCGCATGAATAATACTTGAATCTCACATCTGAAATGGGAAAAGTGTGAACTTTGAAAGTTTGATATTTTTCCATGAAAATTCATGAAAGCGCATGAATAATAGTTGAATCTCACATCTGAAATGGGAAAAGTGTGAATTTTTAAAGTTTGATATTTTTTCATGAAAATTCATGAAAGCACATGAATAATAGTTGAATCTCACATCTGAACTTGGAAAAGTGTGAATTTTTAAAGTTTGATATTTTTTCATGAAAATTCATGAAAGCGCATGAATAATACTTGAATCTCACATCTGAAATGGGAAAAGTGTGAACTTTGAAAGTTTGATATTTTTTCATGAAAATTCATGAAAGCGCATGAATAATACTTGAATCTCACATCTGAAATGGGAAAAGTGTGAACTTTGAAAGTTTGATATTTTTTCATGAAAATTCATGAAAGCGCATGAATAATAGTTGAATCTCACATCTGAAATGGGAAAAGTGTGAATTTTAAAAGTTTGATATTTTTTCATGAAAATTCATGAAAGCGCATGAATAATACTTGAATCTCACATCTGAACTTGGAAAAGTGTGAACTTTGAAAGTTTGATATTTTTTCATGAAAATTCATGAAAGCGCATGAATAATACTTGAATCTCACATCTGAACTTGGAAAAGTGTGAACTTTGAAAGTTTGATATTTTTTCATGAAAATTCATGAAAGCGCATGAATAATACTTGAATCTCACATCTGAACTTGGAAAAGTGTGAACTTTGAAAGTTTGATATTTTTCATGAAAATTAATGAAAGCGCATGAATAATACTTGAATCTCACATCTGAAATGGGAAAAGTGTGAACTTTGAAAGTTTGATATTTTTCCATGAAAATTCATGAAAGCGCATGAATAATAGTTGAATCTCACATCTGAAATGGGAAAAGTGTGAATTTGATATTTTTTCATGAAAATTCATGAAAGCACATGAATAATAGTTGAATCTCACATCTGAACTTGGAAAAGTGTGAATTTTTAAAGTTTGATATTTTTTCATGAAAATTCATGAAAGCGCATGAATAATACTTGAATCTCACATCTGAAATGGGAAAAGTGTGAACTTTGAAAGTTTGATATTTTTTCATGAAAATTCATGAAAGCGCATGAATAATACTTGAATCTCACATCTGAAATGGGAAAAGTGTGAACTTTGAAAGTTTGATATTTTTTCATGAAAATTCATGAAAGCGCATGAATAATAGTTGAATCTCACATCTGAAATGGGAAAAGTGTGAATTTTAAAAGTTTGATATTTTTTCATGAAAATTCATGAAAGCGCATGAATAATACTTGAATCTCACATCTGAACTTGGAAAAGTGTGAACTTTGAAAGTTTGATATTTTTTCATGAAAATTCATGAAAGCGCATGAATAATACTTGAATCTCACATCTGAACTTGGAAAAGTGTGAATTTTTAAAGTTTGATATTTTTTCATGAAAATTCATGAAAGCGCATGAATAATACTTGAATCTCACATCTGAACTTGGAAAAGTGTGAATTTTAAAAAATTGATATTTTTTCATGAAAATTCATGAAAGCGCATGAATAATAGTTGAATCTCACATCTGAAATGGGAAAAGTGTGAATTTTTAAAGTTTGATATTTTTTCATGAAATTTCATGAAAGCGCATGAATAATACTTGAATCTCACATCTGAACTTGGAAAAGTGTGAACTTTGAAAGTTTGATATTTTTTCATGAAAATTAATGAAAGCGCATGAATAATACTTGAATCTCACCTCTGAACTTGGAAAAGTGTGAATTTTGAAAGTTTGATATTTTTTCATGCAAATTCATGAAAGCGCATGACTAATACTTGAATCTCACATCTGAACTTGGAAAAGTGTGAATTTTTAAAGTTTGATATTTTTTCATGAAAATTCATGAAAGCGCATGAATAATACTTGAATCTCACATCTGAACTTGGAAAAGTTTGAACTTTGAAAGTTTGATATTTTTTCATGAAAATTCATGAAAGCGCATGAATAATAGTTGAATCTCACATCTGAACTTGGAAAAGTGTGAATTTTTAAAGTTTGATATTTTTTCATGAAAATTCATGAAAGCGCATGAATAATACTTGAATCTCACATCTGAAATGGGAAAAGTGTGAACTTTGAAAGTTTGATATTTTTCCATGAAAATTCATGAAAGCGCATGAATAATAGTTGAATCTCACTTCTGAATTTGAAAAAGTGTGAATTTTTAAAGTTTGATATTTTTTCATGAAAATTCATGAAAGCGCATGAATAATACTTGAATCTCACATCTGAACTTGGAAAAGTGTGAACTTTGAAAGTTTGATATTTTTTCATGAAAATTCATGAAAGCGCATGAATAATACTTGAATCTCACATCTGAACTTGGAAAAGTGTGAACTTTGAAAGTTTGATATTTTTCATGAAAATTAATGAAAGCGCATGAATAATACTTGAATCATGAAGTGCATTGAATATCACATCTGAACTAAGAAAAAAATGATCTTTGAAAGTTTCAATATTTTTTCATGAAAACTCATGAAAGTGCATTGAATATCACATCTGAACTAAGAAAAAAATGATCTTTGAAAGTTTCAATATTTTTTTCATGAAAACTCATGCAAGTGCATTGAATATCACATATGAACTAAGAAAAAAATGATCTTTGAAAGTTTCAATATTTTTTCATGAAAACTCATGCAAGTGCATTGAATATCACATCTGAACTAAGAAAAAAATGACCTTTAAAAGTTTCAATATTTTTTCATGAAAACTCATGCAAGTGCATTGAATATCACATCTGAACTAAGAAAAAAATGATCTTTGAAAGTTTCAATATTTTTTCATGAAAACTCATGCAAGTGCATTGAATATCACATCTGAACTAAAAAAAATGATCTTTGAAAGTTTCAATATTTTTTCATGAAAATTCATGCAAGTGCATTGAATATCACATCTGAACTAAGAAAAAAATGATCTTTGAAAGTTTTAATATTTTTTCATGAAAACTCATGCAAGTGCATTGAATATCACATCTGAACTAAGAAAAAAATGATCTTTGAAAGTTTCAATATTTTTTCATGAAAATTCATTCAAATGAATTGAATATCACATCTGAACTAAAAAAAAATGATCTTTGAAAGTTTCAATATATTTCATGAAAACTCATGCAAGTGCATTGAATATCACATCCGAACTATAAAAAAAATGATCTTTGAAAGTTTCAATATTTTTTCATGAAAATTCATGCAAGTGCATTGAATATCTCATCTGAACTAAGAAAAAAATGATCTTTGAAAGTTTCAATATTTTTTCATGAAAATTCATGCAAGTGCATTGAATATCACATCTGAACTAAGAAAAAAATGATCTTTGAAAGTTTTAATATTTTTTCATGAAAACTCATGCAAGTGCATTGAATATCACAACTGAACAAAGAAAAAAATGATCTTTGAAAGTTTCAATATTTTTTCATGAAAATTCATTCAAGTGAATTGAATATCACATCTGAACTAAGGAAAAAAATGATCTTTGAAAGTTTCAATATTTTTTCATGAAAACTCATGCAAGTGCATTGAATATTACATCTGAACTAAGAAAAAAATGATCTTTGAAAGTTTCAATATTTTTTCATGAAAACTCATGCAAGTGCATTGAATATCACATCTGAACTAAGAAAAAAATGATCTTTGAAAGTTTCAATATTTTTTCATGAAAATTCATGCAAGTGCATTGAATATCACATCTGAACTAAGAAAAAAATGATCTTTGAAAGTTTCAATATTTTTTTCATGAAAACTCATGCAAGTGCATTGAATATCACATCTGAACTAAGAAAAAAATGATCTCTAAAAGTTTCAATATGTTTTCATGAAAACTCATGCAAGTGCATTGAATATCACATCTGAACTAAGAAAAAAATGATCTTTGAAAGTTTCAATATTTTTTCATGAAAACTCATGCAAGTGCATTGAATATCACATCTGACCTAAGAAAAAAATGATCTTTGAAAATTTCAATATTTTTTCATGAAAATTCATGCAAGTGCATTGAATATCACATCTAAACTAAGAAAAAAATGATCTTTGAAAGTTTCAATATTTTTTCATGAAAATTCATTCAAGTGCATTGAATATCACATCTGAACTAAGAAAAAAATGATCTTTGAAAGTTTCAATATTTTTTCATGAAAATTCATGCAAGTGCATTGAATATCACATCTGAACTAAGAAAAAAATGATCTTTGAAAGTTTCAATATTTAATCATTAAAACTCATGCAAGTGCATTGAATATCACATCTGAACTAAGAAAAAAATGATCTTTGAAAGTTTCAATATTTTTTCATGAAAACTCATGCAAGTGCATTGAATATCACATCTGAACTAAGAAAAAAATGATCTTTGAAAGTTTCAATATTTTTTCATGAAAATTCATGCAAGTGCATTGAATATCTCATCTGAACTAAGAAAAAAATGATCTTTGAAAGTTTCAATATTTTTTCATGAAAATTCATGCAAGTGCATTGAATATCACATCTGAACTAAGAAAAAAATGATCTTTGAAAGTTTCAATATTTTTTTCATGAAAACTCATGCAATTGCATTGAATATCACATCTGAACTAAGAAAAAAATGATCTTTGAATGTTTCAATATTTTTTCATATAAATTCATTCAAGTGCATTGAATATCACATCTGAACTTAGAAAAAAATGATCTTTGAAAGTTTCAATATTTTTTCATGAAAATTCATGCAAGTGCATTGAATATAACATCTGAACTAAGAAAAAAATGATCTTTGAAAGTTTCAATATTTTTTCATGAAAATTCATTCAAGTACATTGAATATCACATCTGAACTAAGAAAAAAATGATCTTTGAAAGTTTCAATATTTTTTCATGAAAACTCATGCAAGTGCATTGAATATCACATCTGAACTAAGAAAAAAATGATCTTTGAATGTTCAATATTTTTTCATTAAAATTCATGCAAGTGCATTGAATATCACATCTGAACTAAGAAAAAAATGATCTTTGAAAGTTTCAATATTTTTTCATGAAAATTCATGCAAGTGCATTGAATATCTCATCTGAACTAAGAAAAAAATGATCTTTGAAAGTTTCAATATTTTTTCATGAAAATTCATGCAAGTGCATTGAATATCACATCTGAACTAAGAAAAAAATGATCTTTGAAAGTTTCAATATTTTTTCATGAAAACTCATGCAAGTGCATTGAATATCACATCTGAACTAAGAAAAAAATGATCTTTGAAAGTTTCAATATTTTTTCATGAAAATTCATTCAAGTGCATTGAATATCACAACTGAACTAAGAAAAAAGTGATCTTTGAAAGTTTCAATATTTTTTCATGAAAACTCATGCAAGTGCATTGAATATCACATCCGAACTAAGAAAAAAATGATCTTTGAAAGTTTCAATATTTTTTCATGAAAACTCATGCAAGTGCATTGAATATCACATCTGAACTAAGAAAAAAATGATCTTTGAAAGTTTCAATATTTTTTCATGAATATCACATCTGAACTAAGAAAAAAATGATCTTTGAAAGTTTCAATATTTTTTCATGAAAATTCATGCAAGTGCATTGAATATCACATCTGAACTAAGAAAAAAATGATCTTTGAAAGTTTCAATATTTTTTCATGAAAATTCATGCAAGTGCATTGAATATCTCATCTGAACTAAGAAAAAAATGATCTTTGAAAGTTTCAATATTTTTTCATGAAAATTCATGCAAGTGCATTGAATATCACATCTGAACTAAGAAAAAAATGATCTTTGAAAGTTTCAAAATTTTTTTCATGAAAACTCATGCAAGTGCATTGAATATCACATCTGAACTAAGAAAAAAATCATGAAAGCGCATGAATAATAGTTGAATCTCACATCTGAAATGGGAAAGTGTGAATTTTGAAAGTTTGATATTTTTTCATGAAAATTCATGAAAGCGCATGAATAATACTTGAATCTCACATCTGAACTTGGAAAAGTGTGAATTTTTAAAGTTTGATATTTTTTTCATGAAAATTCATGAAAGCGCATGAATAATACTTGAATCTCACATCTGAACTTGGAAAAGTGTGAACTTTGTGAGTTTGATATTTTTTCATGAAAATTCATGAAAGCGAATGAATAATAGTTGAATCTCACATCTGAACTTGGAAAAGTATGAACTTTGTGAGTTTGATATTGTTTCATGAAAATTCATGAAAGCGCATGAATAATAGTTGAATCTCACATCTGAACTTGGAAAAGTGTGAACTTTGTGAGTTTGATATTTTTTCATGAAAATTCATGAAAGCGCATGAATAATACTTGAATCTCACATCTGAACTTGGAAAAGTGTGAACTTTGAAAGTTTGATATTTTTTCATGAAAATTCATGAAAGCGCATGAATAATTCTTGAATCTCACATCTGAACTTGGAAAAGTGTGAATTTTAAAAGTTTGATATTTTTTCATGAAAATTCATGAAAAGGCATGAATAATAGTTAAATCTCACATCTGAAATGGGAAAAGTGTGAATTTTGAAAGTTTGATATTTTTTCATGAAAATTCATGAAAGCGCATGAATAATACTTGAATCTCACATCTGAACTTGGAAAAGTGTGAATTTTTAAAGTTTGATATTTTTTTCATGAAAATTCATGAAAGCGCATGAATAATACTTGAATCTCACATCTGAACTTGGAAAAGTGTGAACTTTTTGAGTTTGATATTTTTTCATGAAAATTCATGAAAGCGCATGAATAATAGTTGAATCTCACATCTGAACTTGGAAAAGTGTGAACTTTGAAAGTTTGATATTTTTCATGAAAATTCATGAAAGCGCATGAATAATACTTGAATCTCACCTCTGAACTTGGAAAAGTGTGAATTTTGAAAGTTTGATATTTTTCATGAAAATTCATGAAAGCGCATGAATAATACTTGAATCTCACATCTGAACTTGGAAAAGTGTGAATTTTTAAAGTTTGATATTTTTTCATGAAAATTCATGAAAGCGCATGAATAATACTTGAATCTCACATCTGAACTTGGAAAAGTGTGAATTTTAAAAGTTTGATATTTTTTCATGAAAATTCATGAAAGCGCATGAATAATAGTTGAATCTCACATCTGAACTTGGAAAAGTGTGAATTTTTAAAGTTTGATATTTTTTCATGAAAATTCATGAAAGCGCATGAATAATACTTGAATCTCACATCTGAACTTGGAAAAGTTTGAACTTTGAAAGTTTGATATTTTTTCATGAAAATTCATGAAAGCGCATGAATAATAGTTGAATCTCACATCTGAAATGGGAAAAGTGTGAATTTTAAAAGTTTGATATTTTTTCATGAAAATTCATGAAAGCGCATGAATAATACTTGAATCTCACATCTGAACTTGGAAAAGTGTGAACTTTGAAAGTTTGATATTTTTTCATGAAAATTCATGAAAGCGCATGAATAATACTTGAATCTCACATCTGAACTTGGAAAAGTGTGAATTTTGAAAGTTTGATATTTTTTCATGAAAATTCATGAAAGCGCATGAATAATAGTTGAATCTCACATCTGAAATGGGAAAAGTGTGAATTTTGAAAGTTTGATATTTTTTCATGAAAATTCATGAAAGCGCATGAATAATACTTGAATCTCACATCTGAACTTGGAAAAGTGTGAATTTTTAAAGTTTGATATTTTTTTCATGAAAATTCATGAAAGCGCATGAATAATACTTGAATCTCACATCTGAACTTGGAAAAGTGTGAATTTTTAAGTTTGATATTTTTTCATGAAAATTCATGAAAGCGCATGAATAATAGTTGAATCTCACATCTGAACTTGGAAAAGTGTGAATTTTTAAAGTTTTATATTTTTTCATGAAAATTCATGAAAGCGCATGAATAATACTTGAATCTCACATCTAAAATGGGAAAAGTTTGAATTTTTAAAGTTTGATATTTTTTCATAAAAATTCATGAAAGCGCATGAATATTAGTTGAATCTCACATCTGAAATGGGAAAAGTGTGAATTTTGAAAGTTTGATATTTTTTCATGAAAATTCATGAAAGCGCATGAATAATACTTGAATCTCACATCTGAAATGGGAAAAGTGTGAATTTTGAAAGTTTGATATTTTTTCATGAAAATTCATGAAAGCGCATGAATAATACTTGAATCTCACATCTGAACTTGGAAAAGTGTGAATTTTTAAAGTTTGATATTTTTTTCATGAAAATTCATGAAAGCGCATGAATAATAGTTGAATCTCACATCTGAACTTGGAAAAGTGTGAATTTTTAAAGTTTTATATTTTTTCATGAAAATTCATGAAAGCGCATGAATAATACTTGAATCTCACATCTAAAATGGGAAAAGTTTGAATTTTTAAAGTTTGATATTTTTTCATGAAAATTCATGAAAGCGCATGAATATTAGTTGAATCTCACATCTGAAATGGGAAAAGTGTGAATTTTGAAAGTTTGATATTTTTTCATGAAAATTCACGAAAGCGCATGAATAATACTTGAATCTCACATCTGAACTTGGAAAAGTGTGAACTTTGAAAGTTTGATATTTTTCATGAAAATTAATGAAAGCCCATGAATAATAGTTGAATCTCACATCTGAACTTGGAAAAGTGTGAACTTTGTGAGTTTGATATTTTTTCATGAAAATTCATGAAAGCGCATGAATAATAGTTGAATCTCACATCTGAACTTGGAAAAGTGTGAACTTTGTGAGTTTGATATTTTTTCATGAAAATTCATGAAAGCGCATGAATAATACTTGAATCTCACCTCTGAACTTGGAAAAGTGTGAACTTTGAAAGTTTGATATTTTTTCATGAAAATTCATGAAAGCGCATGAATAATACTTGAATCTCACATCTGAACTTGGAAAAGTGTGAATTTTGAAAGTTTGATATTTTTTCATGAAAATTCATGAAAGCGCATGAATAATAGTTGAATCTCACATCTGAAATGGGAAAAGTGTGAATTTTGAAAGTTTGATATTTTTTCATGAAAATTCATGAAAGCGCATGAATAATACTTGAATCTCACATCTGAACTTGGAAAAGTGTGAATTTTTAAAGTTTGATATTTTTTTCATGAAAATTCATGAAAGCGCATGAATAATAGTTGAATCTCACATCTGAACTTGGAAAAGTGTGAATTTTTAAAGTTTGATATTTTTCATGAAAATTCATTAAAGCGCGTGAATAATACTTGAATCTCACATCTGAAATGGGAAAAGTGTGAACTTTGAAAGTTTGATATTTTTTCATGAAAATTCATGAAAGCGCATGAATAATACTTGAATCTCACATCTGAAATGGGAAAAGTGTGAACTTTGAAAGTTTGATATTTTTTCATGAAAATTCATGAAAGCGCATGAATAATAGTTGAATCTCACATCTGAACTTGGAAAAGTGTGAATTTTTAAAGTTTTATATTTTTTCATGAAAATTCATGAAAGCGCATGAATAATACTTGAATCTCACATCTAAAATGGGAAAAGTTTGAATTTTGAAAGTTTGATATTTTTTCATGAAAATTCATGAAAGCGCATGAATAATAGTTGAATCTCACATCTGAAATGGGAAAAGTGTGAATTTTGAAAGTTTGATATTTTTTCATGAAAATTCATGAAAGCGCATGAATAATACTTGAATCTCACATCTGAACTTGGAAAAGTGTGAACTTTGAAAGTTTGATATTTTTTCATGAAAATTCATGAAAGCGCATGAATAATACTTGAATCTCACATCTGAACTTGGAAAAGTGTGAATTTTGAAAGTTTGATATTTTTTCATGAAAATTCATGAAAGCGCATTAATAATAGTTGAATCTCACATCTGAAATGGGAAAAGTGTGAATTTTGAAAGTTTGATATTTTTTCATGAAAATTCATGAAAGCGCATGAATAATACTTGAATCTCACATCTGAACTTGGAAAAGTGTGAATTTTTAAAGTTTGATATTTTTTTCATGAAAATTCATGAAAGCGCATGCATAATACTTGAATCTCACATCTGAACTTGGAAAAGTGTGAACTTTGTGAGTTTGATATTTTTTCATGAAAATTCATGAAAGCGCATGAATAATAGTTGAATCTCACATCTGAACTTGGAAAAGTGTGAACTTTGTGAGTTTGATATTGTTTCATGAAAATTCATGAAAGCGCATGAATAATAGTTGAATCTCACATCTGAACTTGGAAAAGTGTGAATTTTTAAAGTTTGATATTTTTCATGAAAATTCATTAAAGCGCGTGAATAATACTTGAATCTCACATCTGAAATGGGAAAAGTGTGAACTTTGAAAGTTTGATATTTTTTCATGAAAATTCATGAAAGCGCATGAATAATACTTGAATCTCACATCTGAAATGGGAAAAGTGTGAACTTTGAAAGTTTGATATTTTTTCATGAAAATTCATGAAAGCGCATGAATAATAGTTGAATCTCACATCTGAACTTGGAAAAGTGTGAACTTTGAAAATTTGATATTTTTATATGAAAATTCATGAAAGCGCATGAATAATATTTGAATCTCACATCTGAACTTGGAAAAGTGTGAATTTTTAAAGTTTGATATTTTTCATGAAAATTCATGAAAGCGCATGAATAATACTTGAATCTCACATCTGAACTTGGAAAAGTGTGAACTTTGAAAATTTGATATTTTTATATGAAAATTCATGAAAGCGCATGAATAATACTTGAGTCTCACATCTGAACTTGGAAAAGTGTGAACTTTGAAAGTTTGATATTTTTTCATAAAAATTAATGAAAGCGCATGAATATTACTTGAATCTCACCTCTGAACTTGGAAAAGTGTGAATTTTGAAAGTTTGATATTTTTTCATGAAAATTCATGAAAGCGCATGAATAATACTTGAATCTCACATCTGAACTTGGAAAAGTGTGAATTTTTAAGTTTGATATTTTTTCATGAAAATTCATGAAAGCGCATGAATAATAGTTGAATCTCACATCTGAACTTGGAAAAGTGTGAATTTTTAAAGTTTTATATTTTTTCATGAAAATTCATGAAAGCGCATGAATAATACTTGAATCTCACATCTAAAATGGGAAAAGTTTGAATTTTGAAAGTTTGATATTTTTTCATGAAAATTCATGAAAGCGCATGAATAATAGTTGAATCTCACATCTGAAATGGGAAAAGTGTGAATTTTGAAAGTTTGATATTTTTCATGAAAATTCATGAAAGCGCATGAATAATACTTGAATCTCACATCTGAACTTGGAAAAGTGTGAACTTTGAAAGTTTGATATTTTTCATGAAAATTAATGAAAGCCCATGAATAATAGTTGAATCTCACATCTGAACTTGGAAAAGTGTGAACTTTGTGAGTTTGATATTTTTTCATGAAAATTCATGAAAGCGCATGAATAATAGTTGAATCTCACATCTGAACTTGGAAAAGTGTGAACTTTGTGAGTTTGATATTTTTTCATGAAAATTCATGAAAGCGCATGAATAATACTTGAATCTCACATCTGAACTTGGAAAAGTGTGAACTTTGAAAGTTTGATATTTTTTCATGAAAATTCATGAAAGCGCATGAATAATACTTGAATCTCACATCTGAACTTGGAAAAGTGTGAATTTTGAAAGTTTGATATTTTTTCATGAAAATTCATGAAAGCCCATGAATAATAGTTGAATCTCACATCTGAACTTGGAAAAGTGTGAATTTTGAAAGTTTGATATTTTTTCATGAAAATTCATGAAAGCGCATGAATAATACTTGAATCTCACATCTGAACTTGGAAAAGTGTGAATTTTTAAAGTTTGATATTTTTTTCATGAAAATTCATGAAAGCGCATGCATAATACTTGAATCTCACATCTGAACTTGGAAAAGTGTGAACTTTGTGAGTTTGATATTTTTTCATGAAAATTCATGAAAGCGCATGAATAATACTTGAATCTCACATCTGAACTTGGAAAAGTGTGAACTTTGAAAGTTTGATATTTTTTCATGAAAATTCATGAAAGCGCACGAATAATACTTGAATCTCACATCTGAAATGGGAAAAGTGTGAACTTTGAAAGTTTGATATTTTTTCATGAAAATTCATGAAAGCGCATGAATAATAGTTGAATCTTACATCTGAAATGGGAAAAGTGTGAATTTTAAAAGTTTGATATTTTTTCATGAAAATTCATGAAAGCGCATGAATAATAGTTGAATCTCACATCTGAACTTGGAAAAGTGTGAATTTTTAAAGTTTGATATTTTTCATGAAAATTCATGAAAGCGCATGAATAATACTTGAATCTCACATCTGAACTTGGAAAAGTGTGAACTTTGAAAATTTGATATTTTGATATGAAAATTCATGAAAGCGCATGAATAATACTTGAGTCTCACATCTGAACTTGGAAAAGTGTGAAATTTGAAAATTTGATATTTTTCATGAAAATAATGAAAGCGCATGAATAATACTTGAATCTCACCTCTGAACTTGGAAAAGTGTGAATTTTGAAAGTTTGATATTTTTTCATGAAAATTCATGAAAGCGCATGAATAATACTTGAATCTCACATCTGAACTTGGAAAAGTGTGAATTTTTAAGTTTGATATTTTTTCATGAAAATTCATGAAAGCGCATGAATAATAGTTAAATCTCACATCTGAACTTGGAAAAGTGTGAACTTTGAAAGTTTGATATTTTTTTCATGAAAATTCATGAAAGCGCATGCATAATACTTGAATCTCACATCTGAACTTGGAAAAGTGTGAACTTTGTGAGTTTGATATTTTTTCATGAAAATTCATGAAAGCGCATGAATAATAGTTGAATCTCACATCTGAACTTGGAAAAGTGTGAATTTTTAAAGTTTGATATTTTTCATGAAAATTCATTAAAGCGCGTGAATAATACTTGAATCTCACATCTGAAATGGAAAAAGTGTGAACTTTGAAAGTTTGATATTTTTTCATGAAAATTCATGAAAGCGCATGAATAATAGTTGAATCTCACATCTGAACTTGGAAAAGTGTGAACTTTGAAAATTTGATATTTTTATATGAAAATTCATGAAAGCGCATGAATAATATTTGAATCTCACATCTGAACTTGGAAAAGTGTGAATTTTTAAAGTTTGATATTTTTCATGAAAATTCATGAAAGCGCATGAATAATACTTGAATCTCACATCTGAACTTGGAAAAGTGTGAACTTTGAAAATTTGATATTTTTATATGAAAATTCATGAAAGCGCATGAATAATACTTGAGTCTCACATCTGAACTTGGAAAAGTGTGAACTTTGAAAGTTTGATATTTTTTCATAAAAATTAATGAAAGCGCATGAATAATACTTGAATCTCACCTCTGAACTTGGAAAAGTGTGAATTTTGAAAGTTTGATATTTTTTCATGAAAATTCATGAAAGCGCATGAATAATACTTGAATCTCACATCTGAACTTGGAAAAGTGTGAATTTTTAAGTTTGATATTTTTTCATGAAAATTCATGAAAGCGCATGAATAATAGTTGAATCTCACATCTGAACTTGGAAAAGTGTGAATTTTTAAAGTTTTATATTTTTTCATGAAAATTCATGAAAGCGCATGAATAATACTTGAATCTCACATCTAAAATGGGAAAAGTTTGAATTTTGAAAGTTTGATATTTTTTCATGAAAATTCATGAAAGCGCATGAATAATAGTTGAATCTCACATCTGAAATGGGAAAAGTGTGAATTTTTGTAAAGTTTGATATTTTCATGAAAATTCATGAAAGCGCATGAATAATACTTGAATCTCACATCTGAACTTGGAAAAGTGTGAACTTTGAAAGTTTGATATTTTTCATGAAAATTAATGAAAGCCCATGAATAATAGTTGAATCTCACATCTGAACTTGGAAAAGTGTGAACTTTGTGAGTTTGATATTTTTTCATGAAAATTCATGAAAGCGCATGAATAATAGTTGAATCTTACATCTGAACTTGGAAAAGTGTGAACTTTGTGAGTTTGATATTTTTTCATGAAAATTCATGAAAGCGCATGAATAATACTTGAATCTCACATCTGAACTTGGAAAAGTGTGAACTTTGAAAGTTTGATATTTTTCATGAAAATTCATGAAAGCGCATGAATAATACTTGAATCTCACATCTGAACTTGGAAAAGTGTGAATTTTGAAAGTTTGATATTTTTTCATGAAAATTCATGAAAGCGCATGAATAATAGTTGAATCTCACATCTGAACTTGGAAAAGTGTGAATTTTGAAAGTTTGATATTTTTTCATGAAAATTCATGAAAGCGCATGAATAATACTTGAATCTCACATCTGAACTTGGAAAAGTGTGAATTTTTAAAGTTTGATATTTTTTTCATGAAAATTCATGAAAGCGCATGAATAATAGTTGAATCTCACATCTGAAATGGGAAAAGTGTGAATTTTAAAAGTTTGATATTTTTTCATGAAAATTCATGAAAGCGCATGAATAATACTTGAATCTCACATCTGAACTTGGAAAAGTGTGAATTTTTAAAGTTTGATATTTTTCATGAAAATTCATGAAAGCGCATGAATAATACTTGAATCTCACATCTGAACTTGGAAAAGTGTGAACTTTGAAAATTTGATATTTTGATATGAAAATTCATGAAAGCGCATGAATAATACTTGAGTCTCACATCTGAACTTGGAAAAGTGTGAAATTTGAAAGTTTGATATTTTTTCATGAAAATAATGAAAGCGCATGAATAATACTTGAATCTCACCTCTGAACTTGGAAAAGTGTGAATTTTGAAAGTTTGATATTTTTTCATGAAAATTCATGAAAGCGCATGAATAATACTTGAATCTCACATCTGAACTTGGAAAAGTGTGAATTTTTAAGTTTGATATTTTTTCATGAAAATTCATGAAAGCGCATGAATAATAGTTAAATCTCACATCTGAACTTGGAAAAGTGTGAACTTTGAAAGTTTGATATTTTTTCATGAAAATTCATGAAAGCGCATGAATAATACTTGAATCTCACCTCTGAACTTGGAAAAGTGTGAACTTTGAAAGTTTGATATTGTTTCATGAAAATTCATGAAAGCGCATGAATAATACTTGAATCTCACATCTGAACTTGGAAAAGTGTGAACTTTTAAAGTTTGATATTTTTTCATGAAAATTCATGAAAGCGCATGAATAATACTTGAATCTCACATCTGAAATGGGAAAAGTTTGAACTTTGAAAGTTTGATATTTTTTCATGAAAATTCATGAAAGCGCATGAATAATAGTTGAATCTCACATCTGAAATGGGAAAAGTGTGAATTTTGAAAGTTTGATATTTTTTCATGAAAATTCATGAAAGCGCATGAATAATACTTGAATCTCACATCTGAACTTGGAAAAGTGTGAACTTTAAAAGTTTGATATTTTTCGTGAAAATTAATGAAAGCCCATGAATAATAGTTGAATCTCACATCTGAACTTGGAAAAGTGTGAACTTTGTGAGTTTGATATTTTTTCATGAAAATTCATGAAAGCGCATGAATAATACTTGAATCTCACATCTGAACTTGGAAAAGTGTGAACTTTGAAAGTTTGATATTTTTTCATGAAAATTCATGAAAGCGCATGAATAATACTTGAATCTCACATCTGAACTTGGAAAAGTGTGAATTTTAAAAGTTTGATATTTTTTCATGAAAATTCATGAAAGCGCATGGATAATAGTTGAATCTCACATCTGAAATGGGAAAAGTGAGAATTTTGAAAGTTTGATATTTTTCATGAAAGTTCATGAAAGCGCATGAATAATACTTGAATCTCACATCTGAACTTGGAAAAGTGTGAACTTTGAAAGTTTGATATTTTTTCATGAAAATTCATGAAAGCGCATGAATAATACTTGAATCTCACATCTGAACTTGGAAAAGTGTGAACTTTGAAAGTTTGATATTTTTTCATGAAAATTCATGAAAGCGCATGAATAATACTTGAATCTCACATCTGAAATGGGAAAAGTGTGAACTTTGAAAGTTTGATATTTTTTCATGAAAATTCATGAAAGCGCATGAATAATAGTTGAATCTCACATCTGAAATGGGAAAAGTGTGAATTTTAAAAGTTTGATGTTTTTTCATGAAAATTCATGAAAGCGCATGAATAATAGTTGAATCTCACCTCTGAACTTGGAAAAGTGTATATTTTTAAAGTTTGATATTTTTCATGAAAATTCATGAAAGCTCATGAATAATACTTATATCTCACATCTGAACTTGGAAAAGTGTGAACTTTGAAAATTTGATATTTTGATATGAAAATTCATGAAAGCGCATGAATAATACTTGAGTCTCACATCTGAACTTGGAAAAGTGTGAACTTTGAAAGTTTGATATTTTTCATGAAAATTAATGAAAGCGCATGAATAATACTTGAATCTCACCTCTGAACTTGGAAAAGTGTGAATTTTGAAAGTTTGATATTTTTTCATGAAAATTCATGAAAGCGCATGAATAATACTTGAATCTCACATCTGAACTTGGAAAAGTGTGAATTTTAAAGTTTGATATTTTTCATGAAAATTCATGAAAGCGCATGAATAATAGTTGAATCTCACATCTGAACTTGGAAAAGTGTGAACTTTGAAAGTTTGATATTTTTTCATGAAAATTCATGAAAGCGCATGAATAATACTTGAATCTCACATCTGAACTTGGAAAAGTGTGAACTTTGAAAGTTTGATATTTTTCATGAAAATTAATGAAAGCCCATGAATAATAGTTGAATCTCACATCTTAACTTGGAAAAGTGTGAACTTTGTGAGTTTGATATTTTTTCATGAAAATTCATGAAAGCGCATGAATAATAGTTGAATCTCACATCTGAACTTGGAAAAGTGTGAACTTTGTGAGTTTGATATTTTTTCATGAAAATTCATGAAAGCGCATGAATAATAGTTGAATCTCACATCTGAACTTGGAAAAGTGTGAACTTTGAAAGTTTGATATTTTTTCATGAAAATTCATGAAAGCGCATGAATAATACTTGAATCTCACATCTGAACTTGGAAAAGTGTGAATTTTTAAAGTTTGATATTTTTTCATGAAAATTCATGAAAGCGCATGAATAATACTTGAATCTCACATCTGAAATGGGAAAAGTGTGAACTTTGAAAGTTTGATATTTTTTCATGAAAATTCATGAAAGCGCATGAATAATAGTTGAATCTCACATCTGAAATGGGTTTGAAAGTTTGATATTTTTTCATGAAAATTCATGAAAGGGCATGAATAATAGTTGAATCTCACATCTGAACTTGGAAAAGTGTGAATTTTTAAAGTTTGATATTTTTCATGAAAATTCATGAAAGCGCATGAATAATACTTGAATCTCACATCTGAACTTGGAAAAGTGTGAACTTTGAAAATTTGATATGAAAATTCATGAAAGCGCATGAATAATACTTGAGTCCAGAGTTGCCGCGAGCGATTGATTGATCGAGAGCGATTGAGCGATCGCTCGTTTTATTGCGAGCGAGATCGAGCGATTGATCGCACCAATTTATCGAGAGCGAGATCAAGAGCGAATAGTGTTGAGCGATATCGATCGTAACTTCAGCGCCATCCAGCGGTCGCAATTAAAAGATCTGTACCCGTACGAAAATTTTAGCTAGTTTTTAGCTTATTTGCAGCTATCGATTTAGGTGGGAAAAGCTAGCTGCTTCCAGGATGAAATTTTGAAAATGCAGCCTGGAATTTCAGGGTTAAATTAAACTTATCGGGCTAAGCTAGCGTAGCTAGGTAATTCCAACCTATTTTTTATGTAAAACCAAACAGCAAAAGCGCGCGAACGCCAACTCATAGCTTTCTATTACAGCTAGCATATTTCAACTTATGACTTCTATTATATTCGGTCACCCATCCGAATGCTGATGATGTTCAAGGGCGCTGAGTTTCTCTCCTGTTGGTCTCTGGTGATCCTGTTCGGCCATACTTAGTTACTATATTTTTACAAATATCAATGACTATACATTGCTTAAATATAAACTAATTCCACGATACGCATTATTGATTTATTGTTTTCTGCGGCAGAGTAATCGAAAAGGTGCTGGCATAGGACGATACATATTTTTATATATTCTTAAATTTATGAATACAGTAAAATATACACTAAATTAATATATTTTCTGTTCATTTCTATTAATAATAACAATAATTTGTTTGTAAATTATCATTATTTTTACGCATAGCTGATTTTCATTTAACTTAAATCAGTTTAAATAATTTATTAAGTCGAACGACTAGCTTGAAATAGCTTAACGTACATAGGCTGGCCGTCACTAGCTATCCATGGTTAAATTACAGCTGAACGCAATTAGAAAAATTTTATAAGTCATCGAAAGATTAGCTTGAAATAGCTTAACATACATAGGCTGGCCGTTACTAGCTATCCATGGTTAAGTTACAGCTGAACGCAATTATAGATAAATTTTATAAGTTGAACGACTAGCTTGAAATAGCTTTGCGTACATAGGCTGGCCGTTACTAGCTATCCAAGGTTAAATTACTGCTGAACACAAGCAGTCTAGTATCAACAGGTTTTAGCTAGCTGGTAGAAACTAGGCTGCTCCTGTTCAGCAGTTCTTTAACTTGCAGTTAGATAATTATAACCAGCCTTTGTACGTAAAGCTATTTTTTAGCTAGGCGCGGCTAAACGTTTAGAGACTAGCTAAAATTTTCGTACGGGTAAAAACGTTGAACGGTCTGCCATTGAAGACGCCACGAAAACATCACGAGTCTAACGATTTAAAAAATTGCTACACTTTTCTCTTTAATTGACAGTTTTTCTGAACACAAGCAGTCTAGTATCAACAGGTTTTAGCTAGCTGGTAGAAACTAGGCTGCTCCTGTTCAGCAGTTCTTTAACTTGCAGTTAGATAATTATAACCAGCCTTTGTACGTAAAGCTATTTTTTAGCTAGGCGCGGCTAAACGTTTAGAGACTAGCTAAAATTTTCGTACGGGTAAAAACGTTGAACGGTCTGCCATTGAAGACGCCACGAGAACATCACGAGTCTAACGATTTAAAAAATTGCTACACTTTTCTCTTTAATTGACAGTTTTTCTAGCAAACGAATAATTATGAGATGGATCCCACGCCTTCCACATCAAAAGATGACCCTGTTATTGATTTGTAAGTTATTTTATTGCCATATCTATGATACCAAGTTTCACTTTCGTTTCTTTTTTGAATTATCTCCATTACTAATTTACTTGAACTGAAACTGAAAGTCAAGATAAAAACTCAAACTCTTCAGGGAAGTCAGGAACGAAAAGGAAATATGTTGTCACCGTCCCCGAAAAATTCTTTTCGAAGGTTAGCAGTGGAGAGAGATCGTTTCCTTGGCGGATTAAATCGGCGTGCGTCAACGGAAGTCGATGAGGTCAAGATGAGGTGGAGAAATATTTGACAGATGAGGCAATTGACATCGATGCATTAGATCGCTTTCCCAACATTAAGATGGTTTACAGGTACGACACTGGGAAGTTCGAGAATTTTAAAATCTAACGCAATATTATATTATTAATCACGAAACAAAATTATTATATTATAGAGAGTACAACAGTGGCATCCCTTCTTCTGCAGCATGTGAAAGATTGTTCAGCACAGCAGGTCTTATATTCACTGCAAAAAGATGCAATCTTTCTGATAACAATTTTGAAATGTTAGTATTTCTCAAGTTGAATGAGTCGTGTTGTCGTGAGTGGGCCTATAATCCATCAAAAACGAGCACTAGAAGTAACAGAAAATAACTGTGTAACAAGATTTGTAATTGTTTTGATGGACATGTGGAGTCATTCCAGAAATACAATGTTTTGGTGAGCGATTTGAGTAATATCGATCAGCGATTGATCACTTTATAAACGATCGAGCGATTGGAGCGAATTGACCATAAATTTCAAGTGATCAAGAGCGAGAGCGTTGATCACCAAATGGTGAGCGAACGGCAACTCTGCTTGAGTCTCACATCTGAACTTGGAAAAGTGTGAACTTTGAAAGTTTGATATTTTTTCATGAAAATTAATGAAAGCGCATGAATAATACTTGAATCTCACCTCTGAACTTGGAAAAGTGTGAATTTTTAAGTTTGATATTTTTTCATGAAAATTCATGAAAGCGCATGAATAATACTTGAATCTCACATCTAAAATGGGAAAAGTGTGAATTTTGAAAGTTTGATATTTTTTCATGAAAATTCATGAAAGCGCATGAATAATACTTGAATCTCACCTCTGAACTTGGAAAAGTGTGAATTTTGAAAGTTTGATATTTTTTCATGAAAATTCATGAAAGCGCATGAATAATACTTGAATCTCACATCTGAACTTGGAAAAGTGTGAACTTTGAAAGTTTGATATTTTTTCATGAAAATTCATGAAAGCGCATGAATAATACTTGAATCTCACCTCTGAACTTGGAAAAGTGTGAATTTTGAAAGTTTGATATTTTTTCATGAAAATTCATGAAAGCGCATGAATAATACTTGAATCTCACATCTGAACTTGGAAAAGTGTGAATTTTTAAGTTTGATATTTTTTCATGAAAATTCATGAAAGCGCATGAATAATAGTTGAATCTCACATCTGAACTTGGAAAAGTGTGAATTTTTAAAAATTGATATTTTTTCATGAAAATTCATGAAAGCGCATGAATAATACTTGAATCTCACATCTAAAATGGGAAAAGTGTGAATTTTGAAAGTTTGATATTTTTTCATGAAAATTCATGAAAGCGCATGAATAATACTTGAATCTCACATCTGAACTTGGAAAAGTGTGAACTTTGAAAGTTTGATATTTTTTCATGAAAATTCATGAAAGCGCATGAATAATACTTGAATCTCACATCTGAACTTGGAAAAGTGTGAACTTTGAAAGTTTGATATTTTTCATGAAAATTAATGAAAGCCCATGAATAATAGTTGAATCTCACATCTGAACTTGGAAAAGTGTGAACTTTGTGAGTTTGATATTTTTTCATGAAAATTCATGAAAACGCATGAATAATACTTGAATCTCACATCTGAACTTGGAAAAGTGTGAATTTTTAAAGTTTGATATTTTTTCATGAAAATTCATGAAAGCGCATGAATAATACTTGAATCTCACATCTGAAATGGGAAAAGTGTGAATTTTGAAAGTTTGATATTTTTTCATGAAAATTCATGAAAGCGCATGAATAATACTTGAATCTCACCTCTGAACTTGGAAAAGTGTGAATTTTGAAAGTTTGATATTTTTTCATGAAAATTCATGAAAGCGCATGAATAATACTTGAATCTCACATCTGAACTTGGAAAAGTGTGAACTTTGAAAGTTTGATATTTTTTCATGAAAATTCATGAAAGCGCATGAATAATACTTGAATCTCACATCTGAACTTGGAAAAGTGTGAACTTTGAAAGTTTGATATTTTTCATGAAAATTAATGAAAGCCCATGAATAATAGTTGAATCTCACATCTGAACTTGGAAAAGTGTGAACTTTGTGAGTTTGATATTTTTTCATGAAAATTCATGAAAGCGCATGAATAATACTTGAATCTCACATCTGAACTTGGAAAAGTGTGAACTTTGTGAGTTTGATATTTTTTCATGAAAATTCATGAAAGCGCATGAATAATACTTGAATCTCACATCTGAACTTGGAAAAGTGTGAATTTTTAAAGTTTGATATTTTTTCATGAAAATTCATGAAAGCGCATGAATAATACTTGAATCTCACATCTGAAATGGGAAAAGTGTGAATTTTAAAAGTTTGATATTTTTTCATGAAAATTCATGAAAGCGCATGAATAATAGTTGAATCTCACATCTGAACTTGGAAAAGTGTGAACTTTGTGAGTTTGATATTTTTTCATGAAAATTCATGAAAGCGCACGAATAATAGTTGAATCTCACATCTGAACTTGGAAAAGTGTGAACTTTGAAAGTTTGATATTGTTTCATGAAAATTCATGAAAGCGCATGAATAATAGTTGAATCTCACATCTTAACTTGGAAAAGTGTGAACTTTGTGAGTTTAATATTTTTTCATGAAAATTCATGAAAGCGCATGAATAATACTTGAATCTCACATCTGAACTTGGAAAAGTGTGAACTTTGAAAGTTTGATATTTTTTCATGAAAATTCATGAAAGCGCATGAATAATAGTTGAATCTCACATCTGAACTTGGAAAAGTGTGAACTTTGTGAGTTTGATATTTTTTCATGAAAATTCATGAAAGCGCATGAATAATACTTGAATCTCACATCTGAACTTGGAAAAGTGTGAATTTTGAAAGTTTGATATTTTGATATGAAAATTCATGAAAGCGCATGAATAATACTTGAATCTCACATCTGAACTTGGAAAAGTGTGAACTTTGAAAATTTGATATTTTGATATGAAAATTCATGAAAGCGCATGAATAATACTTGAATCTCACATCTAAAATGGGAAAAGTGTGAATTTTGAAAGTTTGATATTTTTCATGAAAATTCATGAAAGCGCATGAATAATAGTTGAATCTCACCTCTGAACTTGGAAAAGTGTGAATTTTGAAAGTTTGATATTTTTTCATGAAAATTCATGAAAGCGCATGAATAATACTTGAATCTCACATCTGAACTTGGAAAAGTGTGAACTTTGTAAGTTTGATATTTTTCATGAAAATTAATGAAAGCCCATGAATAATAGTTGAATCTCACATCTTAACTTGGAAAAGTGTGAACTTTGTGAGTTTGATATTTTTTCATGAAAATTCATGAAAGCGCATGAATAATAGTTGAATCTCACATCTGAACTTGGAAAAGTGTGAACTTTGTGAGTTTGATATTTTTTCATGAAAATTCATGAAAGCGCACGAATAATAGTTGAATCTCACATCTGAACTTGGAAAAGTGTGAACTTTGAAAGTTTGATATTGTTTCATGAAAATTCATGAAAACGCATGAATAATACTTGAATCTCACATCTTAACTTGGAAAAGTGTGAACTTTGAAAGTTTGATATTTTTTCATGAAAATTCATGAAAGCGCATGAATAATACTTGAATCTCACATCTGAACTTGGAAAAGTGTGAATTTTAAAAGTTTGATATTTTTTCATGAAAATTCATGAAAGCGCATGAATAATAGTTGAATCTCACATCTGAAATGGGAAAAGTGTGAATTTTTAAAGTTTGATATTTTTTCATGAAAATTCATGAAAGCGCATGAATAATACTTGAATCTCACATCTGAACTTGGAAAAGTGTGAATTTTAAAAGTTTGATATTTTTTCATGAAAATTCATGAAAGCGCATGAATAATAGTTGAATCTCACATCTGAAATGGGAAAAGTGTGAATTTTTAAAGTTTGATATTTTTTCATGAAAATTCATGAAAGCGCATGAATAATACTTGAATCTCACATCTGAACTTGGAAAAGTGTGAACTTTGAAAGTTTGATATTTTTTCATGAAAATTCATGAAAGCGCATGAATAATACTTGAATCTCACATCTGAACTTGGAAAAGTGTGAATTTTAAAAGTTTGATATTTTTTCATGAAAATTCATGAAAGCGCATGAATAATAGTTGAATCTCACATCTGAAATGGGAAAAGTGTGAATTTTGAAAGTTTGATATTTTTTCATGAAAATTCATGAAAGCGCATGAATAATACTTGAATCTCACATCTGAACTTGGAAAAGTGTGAACTTTAAAAGTTTGATATTTTTCGTGAAAATTAATGAAAGCCCATGAATAATAGTTGAATCTCACATCTGAACTTGGAAAAGTGTGAACTTTGTGAGTTTGATATTTTTTCATGAAAATTCATGAAAGCGCATGAATAATAGTTGAATCTCACATCTGAACTTGGAAAAGTGTGAACTTTGTGAGTTTGATATTTTTTCATGAAAATTCATGAAAGCGCATGAATAATACTTGAATCTCACATCTGAACTTGGAAAAGTGTGAACTTTGAAAGTTTGATATTTTTTCATGAAAATTCATGAAAGCGCATGAATAATACTTGAATCTCACATCTGAACTTGGAAAAGTGTGAATTTTAAAAGTTTGATATTTTTTCATGAAAATTCATAAAAGCGCATGAATAATAGTTGAATCTCACATCTGAAATGGGAAAAGTGTGAATTTTGAAAGTTTGATATTTTTCATGAAAATTCATGAAAGCGCATGAATAATACTTGAATCTCACATCTGAACTTGGAAAAGTGTGAACTTTGTGAGTTTGATATTTTTTCATGAAAATTCATGAAAGCGCATGAATAATAGTTGAATCTAACATCTGAACTTGGAAAAGTGTGAACTTTGTGAGTTTGATATTGTTTCATGAAAATTCATGAAAGCGCATGAATAATAGTTGAATCTCACATCTGAACTTGGAAAATTGTGAACTTTGTGAGTTTGATATTTTTTCATGAAAATTCATGAAAGCGCATGAATAATACTTGAATCTCACATCTGAACTTGGAAAAGTGTGAATTTTAAAAGTTTGATATTTTTTCATGAAAATTCATGAAAGCGCATGAATAATAGTTGAATCTCACATCTGAAATGGGAAAAGTGTGAATTTTTAAAGTTTGATATTTTTTCATGAAAATTCATGAAAGCGCATGAATAATACTTGAATCTCACATCTGAACTTGGAAAAGTGTGAATTTTAAAAGTTTGATATTTTTTCATGAAAATTCATGAAAGCGCATGAATAATAGTTGAATCTCACATCTGAAATGGGAAAAGTGTGAATTTTTAAAGTTTGATATTTTTTCATGAAAATTCATGAAAGCGCATGAATAATACTTGAATCTCACATCTGAACTTGGAAAAGTGTGAATTTTAAAAGTTTGATATTTTTTCATGAAAATTCATGAAAGCGCATGAATAATAGTTGAATCTCACATCTGAAATGGGAAAAGTGTGAATTTTGAAAGTTTGATATTTTTCATGAAAATTCATGAAAGCGCATGAATAATACTTGAATCTCACATCTGAACTTGGAAAAGTGTGAATTTTTAAAGTTTGATATTTTTTTCATGAAAATTCATGAAAGCGCATGAATAATACTTGAATCTCACATCTGAACTTGGAAAAGTGTGAACTTTGTGAGTTTGATATTTTTTCATGAAAATTCATGAAAGCGCATGAATAATAGTTGAATCTAACATCTGAACTTGGAAAAGTGTGATTTTTGTGAGTTTGATATTGTTTCATGAAAATTCATGAAAGCGCATGAATAATAGTTGAATCTCACATCTGAACTTGGAAAATTGTGAACTTTGTGAGTTAGATATTTTTTCATGAAAATTCATGAAAGCGCATGAATAATACTTGAATCTCACATCTGAACTTGGAAAAGTGTGAATTTTAAAAGTTTGATATTTTTTCATGAAAATTCATGAAAGCGCATGAATAATAGTTGAATCTCACATCTGAAATGGGAAAAGTGTGAATTTTTAAAGTTTAATATTTTTTCATGAAAATTCATGAAAGCGCATGAATAATACTTGAATCTCACATCTGAACTTGGAAAAGTGTGAATTTTAAAAGTTTGATATTTTTTCATGAAAATTCATGAAAGCGCATGAATAATAGTTGAATCTCACATCTGAAATGGGAAAAGTGTGAATTTTTAAAGTTTGATATTTTTTCATGAAAATTCATGAAAGCGCATGAATAATACTTGAATCTCACATCTGAACTTGGAAAAGTGTGAACTTTGAAAGTTTGATATTTTTCATGAAAATTAATGAAAGCGCATGAATAATACTTGAATCTCACCTCTGAACTTGGAAAAGTGTGAATTTTGAAAGTTTGATATTTTTTCATGAAAATTCATGAAAGCGCATGACTTATACTTGAATCTCACATCTGAACTTGGAAAAGTGTGAATTTTTAAAGTTTGATATTTTTTCATGAAAATTCATGAAAGCGCATGAATAATACTTGAATCTCACATCTGAACTTGGAAAAGTTTGAACTTTGAAAGTTTGATATTTTTCATGAAAATTAATGAAAGCGCATGAATAATACTTGAATCTCACATCTGAACTTGGAAAAGTGTGAATTTTTAAAGTTTGATATTTTTCATGAAAATTCATGAAAGCGCATGAATAATACTTGAATCTCACATCTGAACTTGGAAAAGTGTGAATTTTTAAAGTTTGATATTTTTTCATGAAAATTCATGAAAGCGCATGAATAATAGTTGAATCTCACATCTGAAATGGGAAAAGTGTGAATTTTAAAATTTTGATATTTTTTCATGAAAATTCATGAAAGCGCATGAATAATAGTTGAATCTCACATCTGAACTTGAAAAAGTGTGAACTTTGAAAGTTTGATATTTTTTCATGAAAATTCATGAAAGCGCATGAATAATACTTGAATCTCACATCTGAACTTGGAAAAGTGTGAACTTTGAAAGTTTGATATTTTTCATGAAACTAATGAAAGCCCATGAATAATAGTTGAATCTCACATCTGAACTTGGAAAAGTGTGAACTTTGTGAGTTTGATATTTTTTCATGAAAATTCATGAAAGCGCATGAATAATAGTTGAATCTCACATCTGAACTTGGAAAAGTGTGAACTTTGTGAGTTTGATATTTTTTCATGAAAATTCATGAAAGCGCATGAATAATACTTGAATCTCACATCTTAACTTGGAAAAGTGTGAACTTTGAAAGTTTGATATTTTATCATGAAAATTCATGAAAGCGCATGAATGATACTTGAATCTCACATCTGAACTTGGAAAAGTGTGAATTTTAAAAGTTTGATATTTTTCCATGAAAATTCATGAAAGCGCATGAATAATAGTTGAATCTCACATCTGAAATGGGAAAAGTGTGAATTTTGAAAGTTTGATATTTTTTCATGAAAATTCATGAAAGCGCATGAATAATACTTGAATCTCACATCTGAACTTGGAAAAGTGTGAATTTTTAAAGTTTGATATTTTTTTCATGAAAATTCAAGAAAGCGCATGAATAATACTTGAATCTCACATCTGAACTTGGAAAAGTGTGAACTTTGTGAGTTTGATATTTTTTCATGAAAATTCATGAAAGCGCATGAATAATAGTTGAATCTCACATCTGAACTTGGAAAAGTGTGAACTTTGTGAGTTTGATATTGTTTCATGAAAATTCATGAAAGCGCATGAATAATAGTTGAATCTAACATCTGAACTTGGAAAAGTGTGAACTTTGTGAGTTTGATATTTTTTCATGAAAATTCATGAAAGCGCATGAATAATACTTGAATCTCACATCTGAACTTGGAAAAGTGTGAACTTTGAAAGTTTGATATTTTTTCATGAAAATTCATGAAAGCGCATGAATAATACTTGAATCTCACATCTGAACTTGGAAAAGTGTGAATTTTTAAGTTTGATATTTTTTCATGAAAATTCATGAAAGCGCATGAATAATAGTTGAATCTCACATCTGAACTTGGAAAAGTGTGAATTTTTAAAGTTTGATATTTTTTCATGAAAATTCATGAAAGCGCATGAATAATACTTGAATCTCACATCTAAAATGGGAAAAGTGTGAATTTTGAAAGTTTGATATTTTTTCATGAAAATTCATGAAAGCGCATGAATAATAGTTGAATCTCACATCTGAAATGGGAAAAGTGTGAATTTTAAAAGTTTGATATTTTTTCATGAAAATTCATGAAAGCGCATGAATAATACTTGAATCTCACATCTGAACTTAGAAAAGTGTGAACTTTGAAAGTTTGATATTTTTCATGAAAATTAATGAAAGCCCATGAATAATAGTTGAATCTCACATCTGAACTTGGAAAAGTGTGAACTTTGTGAGTTTGATATTTTTTCATGAAAATTCATGAAAGCGCATGAATAATAGTTGAATCTCACATCTGAACTTGGAAAAGTGTGAACTTTGTGAGTTTGATATTTTTTCATGAAAATTCATGAAAGCGCATGAATAATACTTGAATCTCACATCTGAACTTGGAAAAGTGTGAACTTTGAAAGTTTGATATTTTTTCATGAAAATTCATGAAAGCGCATGAATAATACTTGAATCTCACATCTGAACTTGGAAAAGTGTGAATTTTTAAGTTTGATATTTTTTCATGAAAATTCATGAAAGCGCATGAATAATAGTTGAATCTCACATCTGAACTTGGAAAAGTGTGAATTTTTAAAGTTTGATATTTTTTCATGAAAATTCATGAAAGCGCATGAATAATACTTGAATCTCACATCTGAACTTGGAAAAGTGTGAATTTTTAAAGTTTGATATTTTTTCATGAAAATTCATGAAAGCGCATGAATAATAGTTGAATCTCACATCTGAAATGGGAAAAGTGTGAATTTTAAAAGTTTGATATTTTTTCATGAAAATTCATGAAAGCGCATGAATAATAGTTGAATCTCACATCTGAACTTGGAAAAGTGTGAATTTTTAAAGTTTGATATTTTTTCATCAAAATTCAAAGCGCATGAATAATAGTTGAATCTCACATCTGAACTTGGAAAAGTGTGAACTTTGTGAGTTTGATATTTTTTCATGAAAATTCATGAAAGCGCATGAATAATACTTGAATCTCACATCTGAACTTGGAAAAGTGTGAACTTTGAAAGTTTGATATTTTTCATGAAAATTCATGAAAGCGCATGAATAATACTTGAATCTCACATCTGAACTTGGAAAAGTGTGAACTTTGTGAGTTTGATATTTTTTCATGAAAATTCATGAAAGCGCATGAATAATAGTTGAATCTCACATCTGAACTTGGAAAAGTGTGATTTTTGTGAGTTTGATATTGTTTCATGAAAATTCATGAAAGCGCATGAATAATACTTGAATCTCACATCTGAACTTGGAAAAGTGTGAACTTTGTGAGTTTGATATTTTTTCATGAAAATTCATGAAAGCGCATGAATAATACTTGAATCTCACATCTGAACTTGGAAAAGTGTGAATTTTTAAGTTTGATATTTTTTCATGAAAATTCATGAAAGCGCATGAATAATAGTTGAATCTCACATCTGAACTTGGAAAAGTGTGAATTTTTAAAGTTTGATATTTTTTCATGAAAATTCATGAAAGCGCATGAATAATACTTGAATCTCACATCTAAAATGGGAAAAGTGTGAATTTTGAAAGTTTGATATTTTTTCATGAAAATTCATGAAAGCGCATGAATAATAGTTGAATCTCACATCTGAAATGGGAAAAGTGTGAATTTTAAAAGTTTGATATTTTTTCATGAAAATTCATGAAAGCGCATGAATAATAGTTGAATCTTACATCTGAACTTGGAAAAGTGTGAACTTTGAAAGTTTGATATTTTTTAATGAAAATTCATGAAACCGCATGAATAATACTTGAATCTCACATCTGAACTTAGAAAAGTGTGAACTTTGAAAGTTTGATATTTTTCATGAAAATTAATGAAAGCCCATGAATAATAGTTGAATCTCACATCTGAACTTGGAAAAGTGTGAACTTTGTGAGTTTGATATTTTTTCATGAAAATTCATGAAAGCGCATGAATAATACTTGAATCTCACATCTGAACTTAGAAAAGTGTGAACTTTGAAAGTTTGATATTTTTCATGAAAATTAATGAAAGCCCATGAATAATAGTTGAATCTCACATCTGAACTTGGAAAAGTGTGAACTTTGTGAGTTTGATATTTTTTCATGAAAATTCATGAAAGCGCATGAATAATACTTGAATCTCACATCTAAAATGGGAAAAGTGTGAATTTTGAAAGTTTGATATTTTTTCATGAAAATTCATGAAAGCGCATGAATAATAGTTGAATCTCACATCTGAAATGGGAAAAGTGTGAATTTTAAAAGTTTGATATTTTTTCATGAAAATTCATGAAAGCGCATGAATAATAGTTGAATCTCACATCTGAACTTGGAAAAGTGTGAACTTTGAAAGTTTGATATTTTTTCATGAAAATTCATGAAAGCGCATATAATCATTTTGTTCGTATTTTTATTGGTATAGGTTAATTTTAATTGAATGGTTATGAAACGGCAGGACAGTCAACTTAATTTATTACTTTTTATTTCAGATTAAAATATGAAGGCTTTCAACTAATTAATATCATGAAGGTTTGTTTGTTTGTTGATTTTGTTAATTAATTATTCATATCATATAGTTTTTCTTTTAAAATTATAGGTGTGAAGTTAAAAGTCAGATCGTCATTTTATTGTTTGATGTTTTCACATCTTATTTCAATTTTCAATTTGATAGCTTTCAAGCAATCAGTTCAACAAAGTATTTTCTTTTTACCTTTATTTAGCTTTTAATTAAAACAATATTGTTTTCTTTATACAGGTTTGCATAGTTTCTTCCAATAGTCAAGACTTGAGGATAAGGTTTTTTTGTATTAAGTAATTTGAAACAAACATTATTTAATTTATTTTCTTTACAGTGTTTGGTACACACAAACTCATTATTAATCACCACATAGTTAGTTATATCATGTCATTTTAAAAAATAATTGTGTAAAGTTTATTTTAGGTATAGAAGATTTCTTTCGTAACCCAAGTTCATAATCAATTCACTTTCCTGAACTCTCTTTTAAACTCTAGTTCTCATTTATTGCTTATTATCATTAATTATGCATAAATTTTAATGAAATCGTGGTAATTTACGCCTTTTCTTTTTATCTTTCATGTTTTTTATTACTGCAATTATTTCTTTGATTTTAAAAAAGTTTAGGATTGTTATTACTTTTATCTTAAAGATATTAGTAATTTTTTATTGTCTGTTAATATTCAAATATTAGTTCTTTTTCTTTATACAAACAGTTGTTTATTCATTTAGATAAATGTCTAACAAATACAAAGATTAATTCAACGCAAACTTTTTCCGCAAATTAAAATAAAGTTATTAGCCTACATTTTCATACATCAGATTTCATTCAATTTTTCTTATGTGTTTTTATTTCAGATTATCAGGATTCCGAACTCCTTGAACTACCTGCCGTCATTGTTTTGAATCAAGATTAGTTATCGACTTGCGTAGTTGCGTCTTTCTGTGAACCATCCCGTTTTAATATTTCAACCGAAAGTCCCTTGCATTTTCATTCGTTTTTTTTTATTGGATTGTGTTTACAAACCTATTATTATAATACTTTTGACTTAAATTACACATTCAAATTAATTGTAATAAGGAATCGTATCTATTTCATTCATTTATCGATTAGCTAAGTAATAAATCATGTTCAAGCTTATTAAGTTATTAGTAATAAGGCACGCTAAGTATGTCAAACAATTGCAATGACATTACACATGTTTTATAATTTGATTCTTTTAAAATTAAGAATATATATATAGTAACAACACATGCTATAATAAACAGAGCTACTAATTCAGAAATACAGCGAAAAATTGCCCTGATACATATATATTATGAATATATAATAATTCTCTAACAAATACTGCGGTAAATTATAAAATTCGATACACATACAATAGTTATCCCGAATTAAAAGCGTAATATTAAAATATTAAATCATGATAGGCGGTAGCCGTGTGTGAGCGCAAACGGTCATTATGCGTACATTTAAGCAACATGCACATAAAATATTCAATTATTGACTTCAAATCTGAATAAACCACGAAAAATTTATTATTTTGTAATATTTTCATAGTTGTATCCTGTTTACTGTGGTGAAACGGATCGTGAGCGGGAAAAAAACTTCGGGGTCGATTATATACACTTTGACTCAAAATTTTTTGGTTTATTATTTCATTTTTGAATTCTGCGTAAAAAGTTGAGTCCAGGGTATTATTTTCATAATTTAAGCCGGTGTCCTGCGGTTAAGCGGCCCGTGAGCGGGAAAAATCGTTCAGAATTAATTACATACACTTGAGTACAAAATAGGCAGTTTTTTTCTTCAGATTTGAATTCGGCGTAAAAAGTTGGGTAAACAGTATTTTTTTTTATCGTTTTTGATGATAAAATACAGGAGATATTCGTTTGTGACGAGTTTTTTTTAAAAGAAAAACGACGTAGTTCGCGTTAGCTGACTAGTCGACTTTTTTTCTGAAAAATTTTGGTCGCAAACGATTATCTTCCTTACGACACGGGCTAAAATAATGAAAATAACACCCTATACTCAACTTTTCATAAGAAATCCAAATATGAAGTCAAAAACAGTCTATTTGGAATGTAAGAGTCTGTAATGAACGCCGAACGAATTTTCCCGTTCACGAACCGCTTCACCACAGGAAACCGAATATAATTATAAAAGTGACACTATAGACTCAACTTTTTACGTTGAATCCAAATCTGAAGGAAAAAATTGACTATTTTGTACTCAAGTGTGGGGTTATTAACGCTGAACGATTTTTTCCCGCTCACGAGCCGCTTAACCACAGAAAACTGGCTTAAATTATGAAAATAACACTCTGGACTCAACTGTTTACGCTGAATTCAAATATGGAATAAACAACCAAAAAAATTCGATGAAAAGTGTATATAATCGACCCTAAAGTTTTTTTCCCGCTCACGATCCGTTTCACAACAGGATACAGGATACAACTATGAAAATAATACAAAATAATTAATTTTTCATGCTTAATCCAGATATGAAGTCAATAATTAAATATTGTCGGTGCATTTGGCTTAAATGTACGCAGAATGACCGTTTGCGCTCACACACGGCTTGTACTGACTATTTCGATGAAATTTAGTAATGTAATGCTTTGAATTCGGACTTAAGATTGTATGTTTGTTAAATTTTATGATATATCGCAATATTTGGAAAAGAATATAATACATTCATATTATATATGCGCAAGGGGCAAATTTTCGTTGTATTTCTGAATTATTAGTTCCCTTTATCATAGCTATTGTTGATGTTTCTACCTTCAATATATCTTCTTAAATTTATAATTATTTTAGTAGTTAAAAATGTGTAATTTCATTGCAATTGGTTGTTATTGCCATTGATTGATATCCTTAGTATACTAATAACGCTTGAACGTGAACTAACCTGGACCTAACTGACTTATTTATAAGCTAACCGATAAATGAATCAAATAGATCAATTGATTATCACAATTAATTTGATTGTGTATTTCCAGTCAGAAAAGTACTCGAATAGGTTTATAAACATGATGCAATTAAAACGCAAATAAAAATAAAGGTACTTTCATTTGAAATATGCAAACAGGGAATTGTTCAACGCAAGACGGAATTCACAAAGAAATCTTGATTCCAACCAATGACGGCACGTAGTTCAAGGAGTCCTAAATACTAATAATTGAAAATCACACATTAAAAAAATTGGATGAAATCTATTAACTTGTTATAATTTGCGGAAGAAGTTTGCGTTGAATAAATCGTCGTATGTCTTGGACATAGGTAAATCTGTTTGTGTAAAGAAAAGGAACTAATACACGAATATTATTAAAATAAACAATTACTGATATCTTTAAGATAAAATGAATAACATTCCTAAACTTTTTAAAATATAAGAAATAAGTGCAGTAATTAATTACACGAAAAACTTGAAGAAAAAGGCGTAAATTAACACGAATTCATTAATAATGTATTCATAATTTATGATAATTAGCAATACATAAGATATAGAGTTTAAAAGACAGTTCAGGAAAGTGATTTGATTTCAAACTTGGGCTACGAAAGAAATCTGCTGTACCTATAATAAATTCTACACAATTATTTTTAAATTTAACAAATTATAAGGTTATGAATAAAAAATTTATATGTACCTAATACTTTTAAACAAATAAATACCCACAATTCTTGTTTAATTAACCCACCTTAATTAATTATTCAACAACATCCTTTTCCTCAGGTCTTGACTCTTTGACACTTTGACAGCAACTATAGAAACCTGTATTCAGAAAAAAATATTGTTTTAAAAAAGCTAAAATATTTAATATGAAAAATCCTTTGTGAAACTGATTGCTTGAAAGCCATCAAATTGTAATCTGAAATAAAGTTGTGAAACCATGAAACAAGTTGACGATATCTGATTTTTAACTGCACACCTATAATTGAAAAAAAGACTATATTATATCAATAAATAGTTTTAAAAATTAAAAAACACACAAACCATTATGATATTGATTCATTTAAAGCTCTAAAATTTCAATCTGAAATATAAAGTGAAATTTTAAAAATGAAAGTCTCCCCGTTTCAAACCAATACCAAAGAAATCTAACTATAACAATATAAATACAAAAAAAATAGTTATGAAAAAGCAACTAGAGTGCAGAATTGCTTAAACAAGTTGAATAAGATCAATAATTTATAAAATATTTCAAAAAATATGACAAAATTTTGGTTTTGACAGATAGGATAGTTCACAAGGAAATAATTTTAGAGAACAAATGATTCAAAAAGTTATAAAAATCGAGTAATTTTAACGTCTTAATTTAAAAAAAAACACTTTTAATGCTTAAAAACACTTAATTACAGAGATATTAATGTAAACAAATAGTTACCTATTTCAGAAAAATCAAAATGGCGGCCGTAAACAACAAATTTCAAGGAAACGTCACGTGACTTTCCACCAGCCAATCAGATAGCCTTGCCGTGCATGTACAGACTGTTTTGTACGTACACGAAGACCATGTTCTGAATCTCACCTCTGAACTTGGAAAAGTGTGAATTTTTAAAGTTTGATATTTTTTCATGAAAATTCATGAAAGCGCATGAATAATACTTGAATCTCACATCTGAACATGGAAAAGTGTGAATTTTGAAAGTTTGATATTTTTCATGAAAATTAATGAAAGCGCATGAATAATACTTGAATCTCACATCTGAACATGGAAAAGTGTGAATTTTTAAAGTTTGATATTTTTTCATGAAAATTCATGAAAGCGCATGAATAATAGTTGAATCTCACATCTGAAATGGGAAAAGTGTGAATTTTGAAAGTTTGATATTTTTTCATGAAAATTCATGAAAGCGCATGAATAATAGTTGAATCTCACATCTGAACTTGGAAAAGTGTGAATTTTTAAAGTTTGATATTTTTTCATCAAAATTCAAAGCGCATGAATAATAGTTGAATCTCACATCTGAACTTGGAAAAGTGTGAACTTTGTGAGTTTGATATTTTTTCATGAAAATTCATGAAAGCGCATGAATAATACTTGAATCTCACATCTGAACTTGGAAAAGTGTGAACTTTGAAAGTTTGATATTTTTCATGAAAATTCATGAAAGCGCATGAATAATACTTGAATCTCACATCTGAACTTGGAAAAGTGTGAACTTTGTGAGTTTGATATTTTTTCATGAAAATTCATGAAAGCGCATGAATAATACTTGAATCTCACATCTGAACTTGGAAAAGTGTGAATTTTTAAGTTTGATATTTTTTCATGAAAATTCATGAAAGCGCATGAATAATAGTTGAATCTCACATCTGAACTTGGAAAAGTGTGAATTTTTAAAGTTTGATATTTTTTCATGAAAATTCATGAAAGCGCATGAATAATACTTGAATCTCACATCTAAAATGGGAAAAGTGTGAATTTTGAAAGTTTGATATTTTTTCATGAAAATTCATGAAAGCGCATGAATAATAGTTGAATCTCACATCTGAAATGGGAAAAGTGTGAATTTTAAAAGTTTGATATTTTTTCATGAAAATTCATGAAAGCGCATGAATAATAGTTGAATCTTACATCTGAACTTGGAAAAGTGTGAACTTTGAAAGTTTGATATTTTTTAATGAAAATTCATGAAACCGCATGAATAATACTTGAATCTCACATCTGAACTTAGAAAAGTGTGAACTTTGAAAGTTTGATATTTTTCATGAAAATTAATGAAAGCCCATGAATAATAGTTGAATCTCACATCTGAACTTGGAAAAGTGTGAACTTTGTGAGTTTGATATTTTTTCATGAAAATTCATGAAAGCGCATGAATAATACTTGAATCTCACATCTGAACTTAGAAAAGTGTGAACTTTGAAAGTTTGATATTTTTCATGAAAATTAATGAAAGCCCATGAATAATAGTTGAATCTCACATCTGAACTTGGAAAAGTGTGAACTTTGTGAGTTTGATATTTTTTCATGAAAATTCATGAAAGCGCATGAATAATACTTGAATCTCACATCTAAAATGGGAAAAGTGTGAATTTTGAAAGTTTGATATTTTTTCATGAAAATTCATGAAAGCGCATGAATAATAGTTGAATCTCACATCTGAAATGGGAAAAGTGTGAATTTTAAAAGTTTGATATTTTTTCATGAAAATTCATGAAAGCGCATGAATAATAGTTGAATCTCACATCTGAACTTGGAAAAGTGTGAACTTTGAAAGTTTGATATTTTTTCATGAAAATTCATGAAAGCGCATATAATCATTTTGTTCGTATTTTTATTGGTATAGGTTAATTTTAATTGAATGGTTATGAAACGGCAGGACAGTCAACTTAATTTATTACTTTTTATTTCAGATTAAAATATGAAGGCTTTCAACTAATTAATATCATGAAGGTTTGTTTGTTTGTTGATTTTGTTAATTAATTATTCATATCATATAGTTTTTCTTTTAAAATTATAGGTGTGAAGTTAAAAGTCAGATCGTCATTTTATTGTTTGATGTTTTCACATCTTATTTCAATTTTCAATTTGATAGCTTTCAAGCAATCAGTTCAACAAAGTATTTTCTTTTTACCTTTATTTAGCTTTTAATTAAAACAATATTGTTTTCTTTATACAGGTTTGCATAGTTTCTTCCAATAGTCAAGACTTGAGGATAAGGTTTTTTTGTATTAAGTAATTTGAAACAAACATTATTTAATTTATTTTCTTTACAGTGTTTGGTACACACAAACTCATTATTAATCACCACATAGTTAGTTATATCATGTCATTTTAAAAAATAATTGTGTAAAGTTTATTTTAGGTATAGAAGATTTCTTTCGTAACCCAAGTTCATAATCAATTCACTTTCCTGAACTCTCTTTTAAACTCTAGTTCTCATTTATTGCTTATTATCATTAATTATGCATAAATTTTAATGAAATCGTGGTAATTTACGCCTTTTCTTTTTATCTTTCATGTTTTTTATTACTGCAATTATTTCTTTGATTTTAAAAAAGTTTAGGATTGTTATTACTTTTATCTTAAAGATATTAGTAATTTTTTATTGTCTGTTAATATTCAAATATTAGTTCTTTTTCTTTATACAAACAGTTGTTTATTCATTTAGATAAATGTCTAACAAATACAAAGATTAATTCAACGCAAACTTTTTCCGCAAATTAAAATAAAGTTATTAGCCTACATTTTCATACATCAGATTTCATTCAATTTTTCTTATGTGTTTTTATTTCAGATTATCAGGATTCCGAACTCCTTGAACTACCTGCCGTCATTGTTTTGAATCAAGATTAGTTATCGACTTGCGTAGTTGCGTCTTTCTGTGAACCATCCCGTTTTAATATTTCAACCGAAAGTCCCTTGCATTTTCATTCGTTTTTTTTTATTGGATTGTGTTTACAAACCTATTATTATAATACTTTTGACTTAAATTACACATTCAAATTAATTGTAATAAGGAATCGTATCTATTTCATTCATTTATCGATTAGCTAAGTAATAAATCATGTTCAAGCTTATTAAGTTATTAGTAATAAGGCACGCTAAGTATGTCAAACAATTGCAATGACATTACACATGTTTTATAATTTGATTCTTTTAAAATTAAGAATATATATATAGTAACAACACATGCTATAATAAACAGAGCTACTAATTCAGAAATACAGCGAAAAATTGCCCTGATACATATATATTATGAATATATAATAATTCTCTAACAAATACTGCGGTAAATTATAAAATTCGATACACATACAATAGTTATCCCGAATTAAAAGCGTAATATTAAAATATTAAATCATGATAGGCGGTAGCCGTGTGTGAGCGCAAACGGTCATTATGCGTACATTTAAGCAACATGCACATAAAATATTCAATTATTGACTTCAAATCTGAATAAACCACGAAAAATTTATTATTTTGTAATATTTTCATAGTTGTATCCTGTTTACTGTGGTGAAACGGATCGTGAGCGGGAAAAAAACTTCGGGGTCGATTATATACACTTTGACTCAAAATTTTTTGGTTTATTATTTCATTTTTGAATTCTGCGTAAAAAGTTGAGTCCAGGGTATTATTTTCATAATTTAAGCCGGTGTCCTGCGGTTAAGCGGCCCGTGAGCGGGAAAAATCGTTCAGAATTAATTACATACACTTGAGTACAAAATAGGCAGTTTTTTTCTTCAGATTTGAATTCGGCGTAAAAAGTTGGGTAAACAGTATTTTTTTTATCGTTTTTGATGATAAAATACAGGAGATATTCGTTTGTGACGAGTTTTTTTTAAAAGAAAAACGACGTAGTTCGCGTTAGCTGACTAGTCGACTTTTTTTCTGAAAAATTTTGGTCGCAAACGATTATCTTCCTTACGACACGGGCTAAAATAATGAAAATAACACCCTATACTCAACTTTTCATAAGAAATCCAAATATGAAGTCAAAAACAGTCTATTTGGAATGTAAGAGTCTGTAATGAACGCCGAACGAATTTTCCCGTTCACGAACCGCTTCACCACAGGAAACCGAATATAATTATAAAAGTGACACTATAGACTCAACTTTTTACGTTGAATCCAAATCTGAAGGAAAAAATTGACTATTTTGTACTCAAGTGTGGGGTTATTAACGCTGAACGATTTTTTCCCGCTCACGAGCCGCTTAACCACAGAAAACTGGCTTAAATTATGAAAATAACACTCTGGACTCAACTGTTTACGCTGAATTCAAATATGGAATAAACAACCAAAAAAATTCGATGAAAAGTGTATATAATCGACCCTAAAGTTTTTTTCCCGCTCACGATCCGTTTCACAACAGGATACAGGATACAACTATGAAAATAATACAAAATAATTAATTTTTCATGCTTAATCCAGATATGAAGTCAATAATTAAATATTGTCGGTGCATTTGGCTTAAATGTACGCAGAATGACCGTTTGCGCTCACACACGGCTTGTACTGACTATTTCGATGAAATTTAGTAATGTAATGCTTTGAATTCGGACTTAAGATTGTATGTTTGTTAAATTTTATGATATATCGCAATATTTGGAAAAGAATATAATACATTCATATTATATATGCGCAAGGGGCAAATTTTCGTTGTATTTCTGAATTATTAGTTCCCTTTATCATAGCTATTGTTGATGTTTCTACCTTCAATATATCTTCTTAAATTTATAATTATTTTAGTAGTTAAAAATGTGTAATTTCATTGCAATTGGTTGTTATTGCCATTGATTGATATCCTTAGTATACTAATAACGCTTGAACGTGAACTAACCTGGACCTAACTGACTTATTTATAAGCTAACCGATAAATGAATCAAATAGATCAATTGATTATCACAATTAATTTGATTGTGTATTTCCAGTCAGAAAAGTACTCGAATAGGTTTATAAACATGATGCAATTAAAACGCAAATAAAAATAAAGGTACTTTCATTTGAAATATGCAAACAGGGAATTGTTCAACGCAAGACGGAATTCACAAAGAAATCTTGATTCCAACCAATGACGGCACGTAGTTCAAGGAGTCCTAAATACTAATAATTGAAAATCACACATTAAAAAAATTGGATGAAATCTATTAACTTGTTATAATTTGCGGAAGAAGTTTGCGTTGAATAAATCGTCGTATGTCTTGGACATAGGTAAATCTGTTTGTGTAAAGAAAAGGAACTAATACACGAATATTATTAAAATAAACAATTACTGATATCTTTAAGATAAAATGAATAACATTCCTAAACTTTTTAAAATATAAGAAATAAGTGCAGTAATTAATTACACGAAAAACTTGAAGAAAAAGGCGTAAATTAACACGAATTCATTAATAATGTATTCATAATTTATGATAATTAGCAATACATAAGATATAGAGTTTAAAAGACAGTTCAGGAAAGTGATTTGATTTCAAACTTGGGCTACGAAAGAAATCTGCTGTACCTATAATAAATTCTACACAATTATTTTTAAATTTAACAAATTATAAGGTTATGAATAAAAAATTTATATGTACCTAATACTTTTAAACAAATAAATACCCACAATTCTTGTTTAATTAACCCACCTTAATTAATTATTCAACAACATCCTTTTCCTCAGGTCTTGACTCTTTGACACTTTGACAGCAACTATAGAAACCTGTATTCAGAAAAAAATATTGTTTTAAAAAAGCTAAAATATTTAATATGAAAAATCCTTTGTGAAACTGATTGCTTGAAAGCCATCAAATTGTAATCTGAAATAAAGTTGTGAAACCATGAAACAAGTTGACGATATCTGATTTTTAACTGCACACCTATAATTGAAAAAAAGACTATATTATATCAATAAATAGTTTTAAAAATTAAAAAACACACAAACCATTATGATATTGATTCATTTAAAGCTCTAAAATTTCAATCTGAAATATAAAGTGAAATTTTAAAAATGAAAGTCTCCCCGTTTCAAACCAATACCAAAGAAATCTAACTATAACAATATAAATACAAAAAAAATAGTTATGAAAAAGCAACTAGAGTGCAGAATTGCTTAAACAAGTTGAATAAGATCAATAATTTATAAAATATTTCAAAAAATATGACAAAATTTTGGTTTTGACAGATAGGATAGTTCACAAGGAAATAATTTTAGAGAACAAATGATTCAAAAAGTTATAAAAATCGAGTAATTTTAACGTCTTAATTTAAAAAAAAACACTTTTAATGCTTAAAAACACTTAATTACAGAGATATTAATGTAAACAAATAGTTACCTATTTCAGAAAAATCAAAATGGCGGCCGTAAACAACAAATTTCAAGGAAACGTCACGTGACTTTCCACCAGCCAATCAGATAGCCTTGCCGTGCATGTACAGACTGTTTTGTACGTACACGAAGACCATGTTCTGAATCTCACCTCTGAACTTGGAAAAGTGTGAATTTTTAAAGTTTGATATTTTTTCATGAAAATTCATGAAAGCGCATGAATAATACTTGAATCTCACATCTGAACATGGAAAAGTGTGAATTTTGAAAGTTTGATATTTTTCATGAAAATTAATGAAAGCGCATGAATAATACTTGAATCTCACATCTGAACATGGAAAAGTGTGAATTTTTAAAGTTTGATATTTTTTCATGAAAATTCATGAAAGCGCATGAATAATAGTTGAATCTCACATCTGAAATGGGAAAAGTGTGAATTTTGAAAGTTTGATATTTTTTCATGAAAATTCATGAAAGCGCATGAATAATACTTGAATCTCATATCTGAACTTGGAAAAGTGTGAACTTTGAAAGTTTGATATTTTTTCATGAAAATTAATGAAAGCGCATGAATAATACTTGAATCTCACCTCTGAACTTGGAAAAGTGTGAATTTTTAAAGTTTGATATTTTTTCATGAAAATTCATGAAAGCGCATGAATAATAGTTGAATCTAACATCTGAACTTGGAAAAGTGTGAACTTTGTGAGTTTGATATTTTTTCATGAAAATTCATGAAAGCGCATGAATAATACTTGAATCTCACATCTGAACTTGGAAAAGTGTGAACTTTGAAAGTTTGATATTTTTTCATGAAAATTCATGAAAGCGCATGAATAATACTTGAATCTCACATCTGAACTTGGAAAAGTGTGAACTTTGAAAGTTTGAGATTTTTTCATGAAAATTAATGAAAGCGCATGAATAATACTTGAATCTCACTTCTGAATTTGGAAAAGTGTGAATTTTTAAAGTTTGATATTTTTTCATGAAAATTCATGAAAGCGCATGAATAATACTTGAATCTCACATCTGAACTTGGAAAAGTGTGAACTTTGAAAGTTTGATATTTTTTCATGAAAATTCATGAAAGCGCATGAATAATACTTGAATCTCACATCTGAACTTGGAAAAGTGTGAACTTTGAAAGTTTGATATTTTTCATGAAAATTAATGAAAGCGCATGAATAATACTTGAATCTCACTTCTGAATTTGGAAAAGTGTGAATTTTTAAAGTTTGATATTTTTCATGAAAATTCATGAAAGCGCATGAATAATACTTGAATCTCACATCTGAACATGGAAAAGTGTGAATTTTTAAAGTTTGATATTTTTTCATGAAAATTCATGAAAGCGCATGAATAATACTTGAATCTCACATCTGAAATGGGAAAAGTGTGAATTTTTAAAGTTTGATATTTTTCATGAAAATTCATGAAAGCGCATGAATAATACTTGAATCTCACATCTGAACATGGAAAAGTGTGAATTTTTAAAGTTTGATATTTTTTCATGAAAATTCATGAAAGCGCATGAATAATACTTGAATCTCACATCTGAACTTGGAAAAGTGTGAACTTTGAAAGTTTGATATTTTTTCATGAAAATTAATGAAAGCGCATGAATAATACTTGAATCTCACCTCTGAACTTGGAAAAGTGTGAATTTTGAAAGTTTGATATTTTTTCATGAAAATTCATGAAAGCGCATGAATAATACTTGAATCTCACATCTGAACATGGAAAAGTGTGAATTTTTAAAGTTTGATATTTTTTCATGAAAATTCATGAAAGCGCATGAATAATACTTGAATCTCACATCTGAACTTGGAAAAGTGTGAACTTTGAAAGTTTGATATTTTTTCATGAAAATTAATGAAAGCGCATGAATAATACTTGAATCTCACTTCTGAATTTGAAAAAGTGTGAATTTTTAAAGTTTGATATTTTTTCATGAAAATTCATGAAAGCGCATGAATAATACTTGAATCTCACATCTGAACTTGGAAAAGTGTGAACTTTGAAAGTTTGATATTTTTTCATGAAAATTCATGAAAGCGCATGAATAATACTTGAATCTCACCTCTGAACTTGGAAAAGTGTGAATTTTGAAAGTTTGATATTTTTTCATGAAAATTCATGAAAGCGCATGAATAATACTTGAATCTCACATCTGAACTTGGAAAAGTGTGAATTTTTAAAGTTTGATATTTTTCATGAAAATTCATGAAAGCGCATGAATAATACTTGAATCTCACATCTGAACATGGAAAAGTGTGAATTTTTAAAGTTTGATATTTTTTCATGAAAATTCATGAAAGCGCATGAATAATACTTGAATCTCACATCTGAAATGGGAAAAGTGTGAATTTTGAAAGTTTGATATTTTTTCATGAAAATTCATGAAAGCGCATGAATAATACTTGAATCTCACATCTGAACTTGGAAAAGTGTGAACTTTGAAAGTTTGATATTTTTTCATGAAAATTAATGAAAGCGCATGAATAATACTTGAATCTCACCTCTGAACTTGGAAAAGTGTGAATTTTGAAAGTTTGATATTTTTTCATGAAAATTCATGAAAGCGCATGAATAATACTTGAATCTCACATCTGAACTTGGAAAAGTGTGAACTTTGAAAGTTTGATATTTTTTCATGAAAATTAATGAAAGCGCATGAATAATAGTTTAATCTCACATCTGAAATGGGAAAAGTGTGAATTTTGAAAGTTTGATATTTTTTCATGAAAATTCATGAAAGCGCATGAATAATACTTGAATCTCACATCTGAACTTGGAAAAGTGTGAATTTTGAAAGTTTGATATTTTTTCATGAAAATTCATGAAAGCGCATGAATAATACTTGAATCTCACATCTGAACTTGGAAAAGTGTGAACTTTGAAAGTTTGATATTTTTTCATGAAAATTAATGAAAGCGCATGAATAATAGTTTAATCTCACATCTGAAATGGGAAAAGTGTGAATTTTGAAAGTTTGATATTTTTTCATGAAAATTCATGAAAGCGCATGAATAATACTTGAATCTCACATCTGAACTTGGAAAAGTGTGAATTTTGAAAGTTTGATATTTTTTCATGAAAATTCATGAAAGCGCATGAATAATACTTGAATCTCACATCTGAACTTGGAAAAGTGTGAATTTTTAAAGTTTGATATTTTTCATGAAAATTCATGAAAGCGCATGAATAATTCTTGAATCTCACATCTGAACATGGAAAAGTGTGAATTTTTAAAGTTTGATATTTTTTCATGAAAATTCATGAAAGCGCATGAATAATAGTTGAATCTCACATCTGAAATGGGAAAAGTGTGAATTTTGAAAGTTTGATATTTTTTCATGAAAATTCATGAAAGCGCATGAATAATACTTGAATCTCACATCTGAACTTGGAAAAGTGTGAACTTTGAAAGTTTGATATTTTTTCATGAAAATTAATGAAAGCGCATGAATAATACTTGAATCTCACATCTGAACTTGGAAAAGTGTGAACTTTGAAAGTTTGATATTTTTCATGAAAATTAATGAAAGCGCATGAATAATACTTGAATCTCACTTCTGAATTTGGAAAAGTGTGAATTTTTAAAGTTTGATATTTTTTCATGAAAATTCATGAAAGCGCATGAATAATACTTGAATCTCACATCTGAACATGGAAAAGTGTGAATTTTTAAAGTTTGATATTTTTTCATGAAAATTCATGAAAGCGCATGAATAATACTTGAATCTCACATCTGAACTTGGAAAAGTGTGAACTTTGAAAGTTTGATATTTTTTCATGAAAATTAATGAAAGCGCATGAATAATACTTGAATCTCACCTCTGAACTTGGAAAAGTGTGAATTTTTAAAGTTTGATATTTTTTCATGAAAATTCATGAAAGCGCATGAATAATACTTGAATCTCACATCTGAACTTGGAAAAGTGTGAATTTTTAAAGTTTGATATTTTTCATGAAAATTAATGAAAGCGCATGAATAATACTTGAATCTCACATCTGAACATGGAAAAGTGTGAATTTTTAAAGTTTGATATTTTTTCATGAAAATTCATGAAAGCGCATGAATAATACTTGAATCTCACTTCTGAATTTGGAAAAGTGTGAATTTTTAAAGTTTGATATTTTTTCATGAAAATTCATGAAAGCGCATGAATAATACTTGAATCTCACATCTGAACTTGAAAAAGTGTGAACTTTGAAAGTTTGATATTTTTTCATGAAAATTCATGAAAGCGCATGAATAATACTTGAATCTCACATCTGAACTTGGAAAAGTGTGAACTTTGAAAGTTTGATATTTTTTCATGAAAATTAATGAAAGCGCATGAATAATACTTGAATCTCACCTCTGAACTTGGAAAAGTGTGAATTTTGAAAGTTTGATATTTTTTCATGAAAATTCATGAAAGCGCATGAATAATACTTGAATCTCACATCTGAACTTGGAAAAGTGTGAATTTTTAAAGTTTGATATTTTTTCATGAAAATTCATGAAAGCGCATGAATAATACTTGAATCTCACATCTGAACTTGGAAAAGTGTGAATTTTTAAAGTTTGATATTTTTCATGAAAATTCATGAAAGCGCATGAATAATTCTTGAATCTCACATCTGAACATGGAAAAGTGTGAATTTTTAAAGTTTGATATTTTTTCATGAAAATTCATGAAAGCGCATGAATAATAGTTGAATCTCACATCTGAAATGGGAAAAGTGTGAATTTTGAAAGTTTGATATTTTTTCATGAAAATTCATGAAAGCGCATGAATAATACTTGAATCTCACATCTGAACTTGGAAAAGTGTGAACTTTGAAAGTTTGATATTTTTTCATGAAAATTAATGAAAGCGCATGAATAATACTTGAATCTCACATCTGAACTTGGAAAAGTGTGAACTTTGAAAGTTTGATATTTTTCATGAAAATTAATGAAAGCGCATGAATAATACTTGAATCTCACTTCTGAATTTGGAAAAGTGTGAATTTTTAAAGTTTGATATTTTTTCATGAAAATTCATGAAAGCGCATGAATAATACTTGAATCTCACATCTGAACATGGAAAAGTGTGAATTTTTAAAGTTTGATATTTTTTCATGAAAATTCATGAAAGCGCATGAATAATACTTGAATCTCACATCTGAACTTGGAAAAGTGTGAACTTTGAAAGTTTGATATTTTTTCATGAAAATTAATGAAAGCGCATGAATAATACTTGAATCTCACCTCTGAACTTGGAAAAGTGTGAATTTTTAAAGTTTGATATTTTTTCATGAAAATTCATGAAAGCGCATGAATAATACTTGAATCTCACATCTGAACTTGGAAAAGTGTGAATTTTTAAAGTTTGATATTTTTCATGAAAATTAATGAAAGCGCATGAATAATACTTGAATCTCACATCTGAACATGGAAAAGTGTGAATTTTTAAAGTTTGATATTTTTTCATGAAAATTCATGAAAGCGCATGAATAATACTTGAATCTCACTTCTGAATTTGGAAAAGTGTGAATTTTTAAAGTTTGATATTTTTTCATGAAAATTCATGAAAGCGCATGAATAATACTTGAATCTCACATCTGAACTTGAAAAAGTGTGAACTTTGAAAGTTTGATATTTTTTCATGAAAATTCATGAAAGCGCATGAATAATACTTGAATCTCACATCTGAACTTGGAAAAGTGTGAACTTTGAAAGTTTGATATTTTTTCATGAAAATTAATGAAAGCGCATGAATAATACTTGAATCTCACCTCTGAACTTGGAAAAGTGTGAATTTTGAAAGTTTGATATTTTTTCATGAAAATTCATGAAAGCGCATGAATAATACTTGAATCTCACATCTGAACTTGGAAAAGTGTGAATTTTTAAAGTTTGATATTTTTTCATGAAAATTCATGAAAGCGCATGAATAATACTTGAATCTCACATCTGAACTTGGAAAAGTGTGAACTTTGAAAGTTTGATATTTTTCATGAAAATTAATGAAAGCGCATGAATAATACTTGAATCTCACTTCTGAATTTGGAAAAGTGTGAATTTTTAAAGTTTGATATTTTTTCATGAAAATTCATGAAAGCGCATGAATAATACTTGAATCTCACATCTGAACATGGAAAAGTGTGAATTTTTAAAGTTTGATATTTTTTCATGAAAATTCATGAAAGCGCATGAATAATACTTGAATCTCACATCTGAACTTGGAAAAGTGTGAACTTTGAAAGTTTGATATTTTTTCATGAAAATTAATGAAAGCGCATGAATAATACTTGAATCTCACCTCTGAACTTGGAAAAGTGTGAATTTTTAAAGTTTGATATTTTTTCATGAAAATTCATGAAAGCGCATGAATAATACTTGAATCTCACATCTGAACTTGGAAAAGTGTGAATTTTTAAAGTTTGATATTTTTCATGAAAATTAATGAAAGCGCATGAATAATACTTGAATCTCACATCTGAACATGGAAAAGTGTGAATTTTTAAAGTTTGATATTTTTTCATGAAAATTCATGAAAGCGCATGAATAATACTTGAATCTCACTTCTGAATTTGGAAAAGTGTGAATTTTTAAAGTTTGATATTTTTTCATGAAAATTCATGAAAGCGCATGAATAATACTTGAATCTCACATCTGAACTTGAAAAAGTGTGAACTTTGAAAGTTTGATATTTTTTCATGAAAATTCATGAAAGCGCATGAATAATACTTGAATCTCACATCTGAACTTGGAAAAGTGTGAACTTTGAAAGTTTGATATTTTTTCATGAAAATTAATGAAAGCGCATGAATAATACTTGAATCTCACCTCTGAACTTGGAAAAGTGTGAATTTTGAAAGTTTGATATTTTTTCATGAAAATTCATGAAAGCGCATGAATAATACTTGAATCTCACATCTGAACTTGGAAAAGTGTGAACTTTGAAAGTTTGATATTTTTTCATGAAAATTCATGAAAGCGCATGAATAATACTTGAATCTCACATCTGAACTTGGAAAAGTGTGAACTTTGAAAGTTTGATATTTTTCATGAAAATTAATGAAAGCGCATGAATAATACTTGAATCTCACTTCTGAATTTGGAAAAGTGTGAATTTTTAAAGTTTGATATTTTTTCATGAAAATTCATGAAAGCGCATGAATAATACTTGAATCTCACATCTGAACATGGAAAAGTGTGAATTTTTAAAGTTTGATATTTTTTCATGAAAATTCATGAAAGCGCATGAATAATAGTTTAATCTCACATCTGAAATGGGAAAAGTGTGAATTTTGAAAGTTTGATATTTTTTCATGAAAATTCATGAAAGCGCATGAATAATACTTGAATCTCACATCTGAACTTGGAAAAGTGTGAATTTTGAAAGTTTGATATTTTTTCATGAAAATTCATGAAAGCGCATGAATAATACTTGAATCTCACATCTGAACTTGGAAAAGTGTGAATTTTTAAAGTTTGATATTTTTCATGAAAATTCATGAAAGCGCGTGAATAATTCTTGAATCTCACATCTGAACATGGAAAAGTGTGAATTTTTAAAGTTTGATATTTTTTCATGAAAATTCATGAAAGCGCATGAATAATAGTTGAATCTCACATCTGAAATGGGAAAAGTGTGAATTTTGAAAGTTTGATATTTTTTCATGAAAATTCATGAAAGCGCATGAATAATACTTGAATCTCACATCTGAACTTGGAAAAGTGGGAATTTTTAAAGTTTGATATTTTTTCATGAAAATTCATGAAAGCGCATGAATAATACTTGAATCTCACATCTGAACTTGGAAAAGTGTGAACTTTGAAAGTTTGATATTTTTTCATGAAAATTAATGAAAGCGCATGAATAATACTTGAATCTCACCTCTGAACTTGGAAAAGTGTGAATTTTGAAAGTTTGATATTTTTTCATGAAAATTCATGAAAGCGCATGAATAATACTTGAATCTCACATCTGAACTTGGAAAAGTGTGAACTTTGAAAGTTTGATATTTTTTCATGAAAATTAATGAAAGCGCATGAAAAATACTTGAATCTCACCTCTGAACTTGGAAAAGTGTGAACTTTGAAAGTTTGATATTTTTTCATGAAAATTCATGAAAGCGCATGAATAATAGTTGAATCTCACATCTGAAATGGGAAAAGTGTGAATTTTGAAAGTTTGATATTTTTTCATGAAAATTCATGAAAGCGCATGAATAATACTTGAATCTCACATCTGAACTTGGAAAAGTGGGAATTTTTAAAGTTTGATATTTTTTCATGAAAATTCATGAAAGCGCATGAATAATACTTGAATCTCACATCTGAACTTGGAAAAGTGTGAACTTTGAAAGTTTGATATTTTTTCATGAAAATTAATGAAAGCGCATGAATAATACTTGAATCTCACCTCTGAACTTGGAAAAGTGTGAATTTTGAAAGTTTGATATTTTTTCATGAAAATTCATGAAAGCGCATGAATAATACTTGAATCTCACATCTGAACTTGGAAAAGTGTGAACTTTGAAAGTTTGATATTTTTTCATGAAAATTAATGAAAGCGCATGAAAAATACTTGAATCTCACCTCTGAACTTGGAAAAGTGTGAATTTTGAAAGTTTGATATTTTTTCATGAAAATTCATGAAAGCGCATGAATAATACTTGAATCTCACATCTGAACTTGGAAAAGTGTGAACTTTGAAAGTTTGATATTTTTTCATGAAAATTAATGAAAGCGCATGAATAATACTTGAATCTCACTTCTGAATTTGAAAAAGTGTGAATTTTTAAAGTTTGATATTTTTTCATGAAAATTCATGAAAGCGCATGAATAATACTTGAATCTCACATCTGAACTTGGAAAAGTGTGAACTTTGAAAGTTTGATATTTTTTCATGAAAATTAATGAAAGCGCATGAATAATACTTGAATCTCACATCTGAACTTGGAAAAGTGTGAACTTTGAAAGTTTGATATTTTTCATGAAAATTAATGAAAGCGCATGAATAATACTTGAATCTCACTTCTGAATTTGGAAAAGTGTGAATTTTTAAAGTTTGATATTTTTTCATGAAAATTCATGAAAGCGCATGAATAATACTTGAATCTCACATCTGAACATGGAAAAGTGTGAATTTTTAAAGTTTGATATTTTTTCATGAAAATTCATGAAAGCGCATGAATAATAGTTTAATCTCACATCTGAAATGGGAAAAGTGTGAATTTTGAAAGTTTGATATTTTTTCATGAAAATTCATGAAAGCGCATGAATAATACTTGAATCTCACATCTGAACTTGGAAAAGTGTGAATTTTGAAAGTTTGATATTTTTTCATGAAAATTCATGAAAGCGCATGAATAATACTTGAATCTCACATCTGAACTTGGAAAAGTGTGAATTTTTAAAGTTTGATATTTTTCATGAAAATTCATGAAAGCGCATGAATAATTCTTGAATCTCACATCTGAACATGGAAAAGTGTGAATTTTTAAAGTTTGATATTTTTTCATGAAAATTCATGAAAGCGCATGAATAATAGTTGAATCTCACATCTGAAATGGGAAAAGTGTGAATTTTGAAAGTTTGATATTTTTTCATGAAAATTCATGAAAGCGCATGAATAATACTTGAATCTCACATCTGAACTTGGAAAAGTGGGAATTTTTAAAGTTTGATATTTTTTCATGAAAATTCATGAAAGCGCATGAATAATACTTGAATCTCACATCTGAACTTGGAAAAGTGTGAACTTTGAAAGTTTGATATTTTTTCATGAAAATTAATGAAAGCGCATGAATAATACTTGAATCTCACCTCTGAACTTGGAAAAGTGTGAATTTTGAAAGTTTGATATTTTTTCATGAAAATTCATGAAAGCGCATGAATAATACTTGAATCTCACATCTGAACTTGGAAAAGTGTGAACTTTGAAAGTTTGATATTTTTTCATGAAAATTAATGAAAGCGCATGAAAAATACTTGAATCTCACCTCTGAACTTGGAAAAGTGTGAATTTTGAAAGTTTGATATTTTTTCATGAAAATTCATGAAAGCGCATGAATAATACTTGAATCTCACATCTGAACTTGGAAAAGTGTGAACTTTGAAAGTTTGATATTTTTTCATGAAAATTCATGAAAGCGCATGAATAATACTTGAATCTCACATCTGAACTTGGAAAAGTGTGAACTTTGAAAGTTTGATATTTTTTCATGAAAATTAATGAAAGCGCATGAATAATACTTGAATCTCACTTCTGAATTTGAAAAAGTGTGAATTTTTAAAGTTTGATATTTTTTCATGAAAATTCATGAAAGCGCATGAATAATACTTGAATCTCACATCTGAACTTGGAAAAGTGTGAACTTTGAAAGTTTGATATTTTTTCATGAAAATTAATGAAAGCGCATGAATAATACTTGAATCTCACATCTGAACTTGGAAAAGTGTGAACTTTGAAAGTTTGATATTTTTCATGAAAATTAATGAAAGCGCATGAATAATACTTGAATCTCACTTCTGAATTTGGAAAAGTGTGAATTTTTAAAGTTTGATATTTTTTCATGAAAATTCATGAAAGCGCATGAATAATACTTGAATCTCACATCTGAACATGGAAAAGTGTGAATTTTTAAAGTTTGATATTTTTTCATGAAAATTCATGAAAGCGCATGAATAATAGTTGAATCTCACATCTGAAATGGGAAAAGTGTGAATTTTGAAAGTTTGATATTTTTTCATGAAAATTCATGAAAGCGCATGAATAATACTTGAATCTCACATCTGAACTTGGAAAAGTGTGAACTTTGAAAGTTTGATATTTTTCATGAAAATTAATGAAAGCGCATGAATAATACTTGAATCTCACCTCTGAACTTGGAAAAGTGTGAATTTTGAAAGTTTGATATTTTTTCATGAAAATTCATGAAAGCGCATGAATAATACTTGAATCTCACATCTGAACTTGGAAAAGTGTGAATTTTTAAAGTTTGATATTTTTCATGAAAATTCATGAAAGCGCATGAATAATACTTGAATCTCACATCTGAACATGGAAAAGTGTGAATTTTTAAAGTTTGATATTTTTTCATGAAAATTCATGAAAGCGCATGAATAATACTTGAATCTCACATCTGAACATGGAAAAGTGTGAATTTTTAAAGTTTGATATTTTTTCATGAAAATTCATGAAAGCGCATGAATAATACTTGAATCTCACATCTGAACTTGGAAAAGTGTGAACTTTGAAAGTTTGATATTTTTTCATGAAAATTAATGAAAGCGCATGAATAATACTTGAATCTCACCTCTGAACTTGGAAAAGTGTGAATTTTGAAAGTTTGATATTTTTTCATGAAAATTCATGAAAGCGCATGAATAATACTTGAATCTCACATCTGAACATGGAAAAGTGTGAATTTTTAAAGTTTGATATTTTTTCATGAAAATTCATGAAAGCGCATGAATAATACTTGAACCTCACATCTGAACTTGGAAAAGTGTGAACTTTGAAAGTTTGATATTTTTTCATGAAAATTAATGAAAGCGCATGAATAATACTTGAATCTCACTTCTGAATTTGAAAAAGTGTGAATTTTTAAAGTTTGATATTTTTTCATGAAAATTCATGAAAGCGCATGAATAATACTTGAATCTCACATCTGAACTTGGAAAAGTGTGAACTTTGAAAGTTTGATATTTTTTCATGAAAATTCATGAAAGCGCATGAATAATACTTGAATCTCACATCTGAACTTGGAAAAGTGTGAACTTTGAAAGTTTGATATTTTTCATGAAAATTAATGAAAGCGCATGAATAATACTTGAATCTCACTTCTGAATTTGGAAAAGTGTGAATTTTTAAAGTTTTATATTTTTTCATGAAAATTCATGAAAGCGCATGAATAATACTTGAATCTCACATCTGAACATGGAAAAGTGTGAATTTTTAAAGTTTGATATTTTTTCATGAAAATTCATGAAAGCGCATGAATAATAGTTGAATCTCACATCTGAAATGGGAAAAGTGTGAATTTTGAAAGTTTGATATTTTTTCATGAAAATTCATGAAAGCGCATGAATAATACTTGAATCTCACATCTGAACTTGGAAAAGTGTGAACTTTGAAAGTTTGATATTTTTTCATGAAAATTCATGAAAGCGCATGAATAATACTTGAATCTCACATCTGAACTTGGAAAAGTGTGAACTTTGAAAGTTTGATATTTTTCATGAAAATTAATGAAAGCGCATGAATAATACTTGAATCTCACTTCTGAATTTGGAAAAGTGTGAATTTTTAAAGTTTGATATTTTTTCATGAAAATTCATGAAAGCGCATGAATAATACTTGAATCTCACATCTGAACATGGAAAAGTGTGAATTTTTAAAGTTTGATATTTTTTCATGAAAATTCATGAAAGCGCATGAATAATAGTTGAATCTCACATCTGAAATGGGAAAAGTGTGAATTTTGAAAGTTTGATATTTTTTCATGAAAATTCATGAAAGCGCATGAATAATACTTGAATGTCACATCTGAACTTGGAAAAGTGTGAACTTTGAAAGTTTGATATTTTTTCATGAAAATTAATGAAAGCGCATGAATAATACTTGAATCTCACCTCTGAACTTGGAAAAGTGTGAATTTTGAAAGTTTGATATTTTTTCATGAAAATTCATAAAAGCGCATGAATAATACTTGAATCTCACATCTGAACTTGGAAAAGTGTGAATTTTTAAAGTTTGATATTTTTCATGAAAATTCATGAAAGCGCATGAATAATACTTGAATCTCACATCTGAACATGGAAAAGTGTGAATTTTTAAAGTTTGATATTTTTTCATGAAAATTCATGAAAGCGCATGAATAATACTTGAATCTCACCTCTGAACTTGGAAAAGTGTGAATTTTGAAAGTTTGATATTTTTTCATGAAAATTCATGAAAGCGCATGAATAATACTTGAATCTCTCATCTGAACTTGGAAAAGTGTGAACTTTGAAAGTTTGATATTTTTCATGAAAATTAATGAAAGCGCATGACTAATACTTGAATCTCACTTCTGAATTTGGAAAAGTGTGAATTTTTAAAGTTTGATATTTTTCATGAAAATTCATGAAAGCGCATGAATAATACTTGAATCTCACATCTGAACATGGAAAAGTGTGAATTTTTAAAGTTTGATATTTTTTCATGAAAATTCATGAAAGCGCATGAATAATACTTGAATCTCACATCTGAACTTGGAAAAGTGTGAACTTTGAAAGTTTGATATTTTTTCATGAAAATTAATGAAAGCGCATGAATAATACTTGAATCTCACCTCTGAACTTGGAAAAGTGTGAATTTTGAAAGTTTGATATTTTTTCATGAAAATTCATGAAAGCGCATGAATAATACTTGAATCTCACATCTGAACATGGAAAAGTGTGAATTTTTAAAGTTTGATATTTTTTCATGAAAATTCATGAAAGCGCATGAATAATACTTGAATCTCACATCTGAACTTGGAAAAGTGTGAACTTTGAAAGTTTGATATTTTTCATGAAAATTAATGAAAGCGCATGAATAATACTTGAATCTCACTTCTGAATTTGAAAAAGTGTGAATTTTTAAAGTTTGATATTTTTTCATGAAAATTCATGAAAGCGCATGAATAATACTTGAATCTCACATCTGAACTTGGAAAAGTGTGAACTTTGAAAGTTTGATATTTTTTCATGAAAATTCATGAAAGCGCATGAATAATACTTGAATCTCACATCTGAACTTGGAAAAGTGTGAACTTTGAAAGTTTGATATTTTTCATGAAAATTAATGAAAGCGCATGAATAATACTTGAATCTCACTTCTGAATTTGGAAAAGTGTGAATTTTTAAAGTTTTATATTTTTTCATGAAAATTCATGAAAGCGCATGAATAATACTTGAATCTCACATCTGAACATGGAAAAGTGTGAATTTTTAAAGTTTGATATTTTTTCATGAAAATTCATGAAAGCGCATGAATAATAGTTGAATCTCACATCTGAAATGGGAAAAGTGTGAATTTTGAAAGTTTGATATTTTTTCATGAAAATTCATGAAAGCGCATGAATAATACTTGAATCTCACATCTGAACATGGAAAAGTGTGAATTTTTAAAGTTTGATATTTTTTCATGAAAATTCATGAAAGCGCATGAATAATACTTGAATCTCACATCTGAACTTGGAAAAGTGTGAACTTTGAAAGTTTGATATTTTTTCATGAAAATTAATGAAAGCGCATGAATAATACTTGAATCTCACTTCTGAATTTGAAAAAGTGTGAATTTTTAAAGTTTGATATTTTTTCATGAAAATTCATGAAAGCGCATGAATAATACTTGAATCTCACATCTGAACTTGGAAAAGTGTGAACTTTGAAAGTTTGATATTTTTTCATGAAAATTCATGAAAGCGCATGAATAATACTTGAATCTCACATCTGAACTTGGAAAAGTGTGAACTTTGAAAGTTTGATATTTTTCATGAAAATTAATGAAAGCGCATGAATAATACTTGAATCTCACTTCTGAATTTGGAAAAGTGTGAATTTTTAAAGTTTTATATTTTTTCATGAAAATTCATGAAAGCGCATGAATAATACTTGAATCTCACATCTGAACATGGAAAAGTGTGAATTTTTAAAGTTTGATATTTTTTCATGAAAATTCATGAAAGCGCATGAATAATAGTTGAATCTCACATCTGAAATGGGAAAAGTGTGAATTTTGAAAGTTTGATATTTTTTCATGAAAATTCATGAAAGCGCATGAATAATACTTGAATCTCACATCTGAACTTGGAAAAGTGTGAACTTTGAAAGTTTGATATTTTTTCATGAAAATTCATGAAAGCGCATGAATAATACTTAAATCTCACATCTGAACTTGGAAAAGTGTGAACTTTGAAAGTTTGATATTTTTCATGAAAATTAATGAAAGCGCATGAATAATACTTGAATCTCACTTCTGAATTTGAAAAAGTGTGAATTTTTAAAGTTTGATATTTTTTCATGAAAATTCATGAAAGCGCATGAATAATACTTGAATCTCACATCTGAACTTGGAAAAGTGTGAACTTTGAAAGTTTGATATTTTTTCATGAAAATTCATGAAAGCGCATGAATAATACTTGAATCTCACATCTGAACTTGGAAAAGTGTGAACTTTGAAAGTTTGATATTTTTCATGAAAATTAATGAAAGCGCATGAATAATACTTGAATCTCACTTCTGAATTTGGAAAAGTGTGAATTTTTAAAGTTTGATATTTTTTCATGATAATTCATGAAAGCGCATGAATAATACTTGAATCTCACATCTGAACATGGAAAAGTGTGAATTTTTAAAGTTTGATATTTTTTCATGAAAATTCATGAAAGCGCATGAATAATAGTTGAATCTCACATCTGAAATGGGAAAAGTGTGAATTTTTAAAGTTTGATATTTTTTCATGAAAATTCATGAAAGCGCATGAATAATACTTGAATCTCACATCTGAACTTGGAAAAGTGTGAACTTTGAAAGTTTGATATTTTTCATGAAAATTAATGAAAGCGCATGAATAATACTTGAATCTCACCTCTGAACTTGGAAAAGTGTGAATTTTGAAAGTTTGATATTTTTTCATGAAAATTCATAAAAGCGCATGAATAATACTTGAATCTCACATCTGAACTTGGAAAAGTGTGAATTTTTAAAGTTTGATATTTTTCATGAAAATTCATGAAAGCGCATGAATAATACTTGAATCTCACATCTGAACATGGAAAAGTGTGAATTTTTAAAGTTTGATATTTTTTCATGAAAATTCATGAAAGCGCATGAATAATACTTGAATCTCACCTCTGAACTTGGAAAAGTGTGAATTTTGAAAGTTTGATATTTTTTCATGAAAATTCATGAAAGCGCATGAATAATACTTGAATCTCTCATCTGAACTTGGAAAAGTGTGAACTTTGAAAGTTTGATATTTTTCATGAAAATTAATGAAAGCGCATGACTAATACTTGAATCTCACCTCTGAACTTGGAAAAGTGTGAATTTTGAAAGTTTGATATTTTTTCATGAAAATTCATGAAAGCGCATGAATAATACTTGAATCTCACATCTGAACATGGAAAAGTGTGAATTTTTAAAGTTTGATATTTTTTCATGAAAATTCATGAAAGCGCATGAATAATACTTGAATCTCACATCTGAACTTGGAAAAGTGTGAACTTTGAAAGTTTGATATTTTTTCATGAAAATTAATGAAAGCGCATGAATAATACTTGAATCTCACTTCTGAATTTGAAAAAGTGTGAATTTTTAAAGTTTGCTATTTTTTCATGAAAATTCATGAAAGCGCATGAATAATACTTGAATCTCACATCTGAACTTGGAAAAGTGTGAACTTTGAAAGTTTGATATTTTTTCATGAAAATTCATGAAAGCGCATGAATAATACTTGAATCTCACATCTGAACTTGGAAAAGTGTGAACTTTGAAAGTTTGATATTTTTCATGAAAATTAATGAAAGCGCATGAATAATACTTGAATCTCACTTCTGAATTTGGAAAAGTGTGAATTTTTAAAGTTTGATATTTTTTCATGAAAATTCATGAAAGCGCATGAATAATACTTGAATCTCACATCTGAACATGGAAAAGTGTGAATTTTTAAAGTTTGATATTTTTTCATGAAAATTCATGAAAGCGCATGAATAATAGTTGAATCTCACATCTGAAATGGGAAAAGTGTGAATTTTGAAAGTTTGATATTTTTTCATGAAAATTCATGAAAGCGCATGAATAATACTTGAATCTCACATCTGAACTTGGAAAAGTGTGAACTTTGAAAGTTTGATATTTTTCATGAAAATTAATGAAAGCGCATGAATAATACTTGAATCTCACCTCTGAACTTGGAAAAGTGTGAATTTTGAAAGTTTGATATTTTTTCATGAAAATTCATGAAAGCGCATGAATAATACTTGAATCTCACATCTGAACTTGGAAAAGTGTGAATTTTTAAAGTTTGATATTTTTCATGAAAATTCATGAAAGCGCATGAATAATACTTGAATCTCACATCTGAACATGGAAAAGTGTGAATTTTTAAAGTTTGATATTTTTTCATGAAAATTCATGAAAGCGCATGAATAATACTTGAATCTCACATCTGAACATGGAAAAGTGTGAATTTTTAAAGTTTGATATTTTTTCATGAAAATTCATGAAAGCGCATGAATAATACTTGAATCTCACATCTGAACTTGGAAAAGTGTGAACTTTGAAAGTTTGATATTTTTTCATGAAAATTAATGAAAGCGCATGAATAATACTTGAATCTCACCTCTGAACTTGGAAAAGTGTGAATTTTGAAAGTTTGATATTTTTTCATGAAAATTCATGAAAGCGCATGAATAATACTTGAATCTCACATCTGAACATGGAAAAGTGTGAATTTTTAAAGTTTGATATTTTTTCATGAAAATTCATGAAAGCGCATGAATAATACTTGAATCTCACATCTGAACTTGGAAAAGTGTGAACTTTGAAAGTTTGATATTTTTTCATGAAAATTAATGAAAGCGCATGAATAATACTTGAATCTCACTTCTGAATTTGAAAAAGTGTGAATTTTTAAAGTTTGATATTTTTTCATGAAAATTCATGAAAGCGCATGAATAATACTTGAATCTCACATCTGAACTTGGAAAAGTGTGAACTTTGAAAGTTTGATATTTTTTCATGAAAATTCATGAAAGCGCATGAATAATACTTGAATCTCACATCTGAACTTGGAAAAGTGTGAACTTTGAAAGTTTGATATTTTTCATGAAAATTAATGAAAGCGCATGAATAATACTTGAATCTCACTTCTGAATTTGGAAAAGTGTGAATTTTTAAAGTTTATATTTTTTCATGAAAATTCATGAAAGCGCATGAATAATACTTGAATCTCACATCTGAACATGGAAAAGTGTGAATTTTTAAAGTTTGATATTTTTTCATGAAAATTCATGAAAGCGCATGAATAATAGTTGAATCTCACATCTGAAATGGGAAAAGTGTGAATTTTGAAAGTTTGATATTTTTTCATGAAAATTCATGAAAGCGCATGAATAATACTTGAATCTCACATCTGAACTTGGAAAAGTGTGAACTTTGAAAGTTTGATATTTTTTCATGAAAATTCATGAAAGCGCATGAATAATACTTGAATCTCACATCTGAACTTGGAAAAGTGTGAACTTTGAAAGTTTGATATTTTTTCATGAAAATTAATGAAAGCGCATGAATAATACTTGAATCTCACCTCTGAACTTGAAAAAGTGTGAATTTTGAAAGTTTGATATTTTTTCATGAAAATTCATGAAAGCGCATGAATAATACTTGAATCTCACATCTGAACTTGGAAAAGTGTGAACTTTGAAAGTTTGATATTTTTTCATGAAAATTCATCAAAGCGCATGAATAATACTTAAATCTCACATCTGAACTTGGAAAAGTGTGAAC